>JBBDGP010003147.1:0-317649 GCA_037952835.1 Lithobates septentrionalis | reverse complement strand
CCCTTCCCCCTCTCTCGCTTTCTCCCCCCTCCCTCCATCCCTCTCTCTTTCTTTTTTCCTTCTCTCTCTCTCTCTCTCTCTCTCTCTCTCTCTCTCTCTCTCCTTTTTTTTTTCTTTCTTTCTCTCTCCCTCCATCCCTTTTTTTTCTTTTATTTCCCTATATATTAAGCTCTAACGAGCAGGGCCCTCTGATTCCTCCTGTAATGAATTGTATTGTACTTGTACTGTCTGCCCTAATGTTGTAAAGCGCTGCGTAAACTGTCAGCGCTATATAAATCCTGTATAATAATAATAATAATATATATTAACACATTCTCTATTATGTAAATCATCTCAGACTCTATTTAACCACACCCCATTTAAGCCACTCCCAACATGTAGCTTAATTTAAGCCATGCCCATTTTTTTACATGGCACACTAAGTGCACCACCTTTTTTTTCACTTCTTTGGGACCACCCCTACAAATGAATGCATTACCCCTAATTAAAATAATACTCCACCTACATACAAAAAAGTGTCCCTAAAATAGTTTTCTGAATGTTGGCAACTATGTTGTTACAGAAAGTGATATTTGAGGTATAATGACAATATTCTGAGGTCCTCCTACACTCTGCACTGACCGCTGGGAAGATTTGTGTCCTGGGAAATCACATGGCCCTTGTCTGCTCTATAAGAACACCTGGCTGCAGAACAGACACCTCACAATACACAGAAATAATCGATGCAAAACACAAGCATTGGTGTGCACATAGGACTCGGGCCGCACTAAAAAAAACAAGATGTGTCAAGTTGACAAATTTAAAGGAATAGCATTAATTTAATGTGGTAGTCCATAATGTCCATACATGGATTATTCTGGGAAGGCAGCTCAGTGGGAAGCAAGAAGCAGCTTGGGAACAACTAGAGATGAAAAAGTAGGGGCCAGTCTGAGTGTAGCATGTATGGTAACTGAATACAGTGAAAGAACTGGTACTCACAAAGATAAAAATATCAAGAGCATTGAGCATTCAGGCCTGAAGAAGGAGCTCATATTCCAGAAACGCGTCACCTTTACCTTGCACCATGTCCGGGAAGTGACATCATCATCAGTCCCCTGTGCGTTCCATGGCTCCAGGAAGCGTCGGGATCAAACAGCGTCATCCTTCTGAGTGTCTATAATTCAGTGGCCACCCTGATGTCCCGCTCAGTTCTTTTACTGTATTCAATTACCATACATGCTACACTCAGATTGGCGCTTGTGCTTCCTCTCCAGCAACACAAACACCTGGAGCCACTTATCCATCACACGGCACCTGAATCTCATTACAGCCGGCAGGTATTACATTTCCTGTAACTCATTCTTCCAACTAGAACAGAACTTTGTCTTAGTTTAGAAACCTGTACATATCCTGGAGTGTGTGTGGTGAACGTTGCTTGTGGTACTACAGGAAATAGACAGTAAACCACTGTCCTGTCTTATGTTTGTCACGAAGGGGACTGTCACGAATGGTTGGCATAGTGGACCCTCCATGCAGTCTGAACTCTGCATGGCGTTGTGCTCTGAGAGTTCTCCCATGCAGGCTACATCTGGCTCTAGGGTTGCCACCTGTCTGGGATTCACTCGGATAGTCCAGACTTGGAATGATTTAAACACAAAAGGTGCAGCGCTAAAAAAAAGGAGAATACAAAGTATAAAGTTCATAATGATAGGAGTCCAGATATTGTGATTCTAAATGGTGAACAAGAAATCTTGTGAGTAATCCTCCACCAGCGACAGTGGCGGCTTCTGTTTTTTTGTTTGGGAGGGCGGCAAACAACTGAACCTCCCCCCACGGCAACTCAAATCCCCCACACCCCCCACTATCTGCTGGTCGATCCACTGACACTTACCCCATCTAGGTAGCAGGCATCAGCGGGCATCCAAGGAGCAGCGGCGAGGATCAGGCATCCAAGGAGCAGTAGTGGGGACCAAGCATCCAGGCATCGGCCAGCGGCTCTTTTCCTCCTTGTTTCTGCTGTGTGTCCAATAGGATCACCTGTCCTTTCAGCCAATCGGGTGATGGGTATAAGACCCACTTCCCGATTGGCCAGGAGGAGGATCAATGTTACAACAGCGAATATTCATTTGCTGTTGTAACACACCTGGGTGAGCTCCAGTTGCACTTTCTGCAACCCGAACCCATCTACTTTGAAGCCTATTAGAGCCTCTGGCTCTAATCAGGTGCTTAAAAAAAACCTTGCCACTGTAATTCATGCGCCCAGTGCCCTGAATGGGGCCGGACACATGAATAGGGGGTGGCCGCGGCGGTCACGGATAGATTCACGCTATGCATGAATCTATCCATTATGCATATAGGGGGTGGCCTGGAGAGAGAGGGCGGCACCTGGGCGCCCCTAATGGACGGGCCACCCCTGACCAGCGGGTATGCACACACTTCCTCTTACCGTAAACTGTGGACCACCCTATAAAGTGGTCACTGGCGCTCTTTAAAAATCAGATCACTCCAGGTCACACCAATATCAAACGAAAAAAAATTCCTTCCACATCAGATAGACTCCATATGACAGAAACCGCCAGATATATAAAGGCGTTTATATATACATACGTTTACTGTACAAAATAAGGTCCGTTGGCATGGACCATAGGGTGAGTACATGGATTGAAAACTAATAAATATATCAACAAATCCGCGCTCATAGACTGACTCACACCTGCAGCCCCCCTAGATAGGAAGGGGACACCTAAGCGGTCCCCCAAAAATATAAATCAAAGTATAGGGAGTGGCGCTGTGTTGGGAGTGTAAATAAAAATTCAAGTGTATAAATAAAAGTGTAAAGATAAAAAATGTGAAATTTTTTGGTATAATCCAAAAAATTACTTGCAAAAGACTTTTTTATATATATATCCTTGTGTTAGTGAAAAACACCTTGACCAGGTGAAAATTAATATTATATGTGCAAAGAATCGCAAATTTCAAGCAGCATCACTAAATGACATAAATACATCTTCACATGAATAAATATAAAGTGATGAAGTGCCAAAATCAATAACTGTCCAAAAACAATAATTGTCCACCAATAATGTGTGAATGTGCAATAATTATAAGCAATAGAAAATTATTGATAAAGTGTCCAAATCGCAGCTAAAAAATCACAAAACCATATGTTGTTTAGTGCAAGAAAAGTTCATAACAATTGTGCAGAAAAATCTTCTTAGGTGATAAAGTGCCGTGCTGTAACAACTGGTGGTCCCCCCAATGTGGTTGCACTCACCGGAGCGCTCCACCCCTGCAGGGGTACGAGCGTGTAAAGTTGGTCCTGTCACTCCAGTCCTATAGGTGTCAGTTTCCTTCCACGCATCCCATTTCCAAAACACAGCTATATACACAGAGAGGTAGGGACTTCCTGTCCCTTGGTATAAAAAAGTCCCCACTGGATATCCGCTGTGTGCTGCTTGGTCACGGGCCACATCTGCCTCCTGCAGACATACGTTATGTTAGCTAACACTTGGGAACAGCTCTACCCTACAGGCAGGTGGCCTGGTGTTGGAGTCGGGAGTGCTTTCATGTGGAGACGGCTCCACGAAAGAGAGATAGGCGGTCTCTAGGAGTCTGAGCGTGTATGTCTGCAGGAGGCAGATGTGGCCCGTGACCAAGCAGCACACAGCGGATATCCAGTGGGGACTTTTTTATACCAAGGGACAGGAAGTCCCTACCTCTCTGTGTATATAGCTGTGTTTTGGAAATGGGATGCGTGGAAGGAAACTGACACCTATAGGACTGGAGTGACAGGACCAACTTTACACGCTCGTACCCCTGCAGGGGTGGAGCGCTCCGGTGAGTGCAACCACATTGGGGGGACCAGCAGTTGTTACAGCACAGCACTTTATCACCTAAGAAGATTTTTCTGCACAATTGTTATGAACTTTTCTTGCACTAAACAACATATGGTTTTGTGATTTTTTAGCTGCGATTTGGACACTTTATCAATAATTTTCTATTGCTTATAATTATTGCACATTCACACATTATTGGTGGACAATTATTGTTTTTGGACAGTTATTGATTTTGGCACTTCATCACTTTATATTTATTCATGTGAAGATGTATTTATGTCATTTAGTGATGCTGCTTGAAATTTGCGATTCTTTGCACATATAATATTAATTTTCACCTGGTCAAGGTGTTTTTCACTAATACAAGGATATAGATATAAAAAAGTCTTTTGCAAGTAATTTTTTGGATTATACCAAAAAATTTCACATTTTTTATCTTTACACTTTTATTTATACACTTGAATTTTTATTTACACTCCCAACACAGCGCCACTCCCTATACTTTGATTTATGGATTGAAAACTGGCTACAAGGGCGAGTTCAGAGGGTGGTGATAAATGGGGAGTACTCGGAATGGTCAGGGGTGGGTAGTGGGGTCCCCCAGGGTTCTGTGCTGGGACCAATCCTATTTAATTTGTTCATAAACGATCCGGAGGATGGGATAAACAGTTCAATCTCTGTATTTGCAGACGATACTAAGCTAAGCAGGGTGATAACTTCTCCGCAGGATGTGGAAACCTTGCAAAAAGACCTGAACAAATGAATGGGGGAGGGGCAACTACATGGCAAATGAGGTTCAATGTAGAAAAATGTAAAATAATGCATTTGTGTGGCAAAAATCTGAATGCAATCTATAGACTGGGGGGAGAACCTCTGGGGGGATCTAGGATGGAAAAGGACCTGGGGATCCTAGTAGATGATAGGCTCAGCAATGACATGCAATGCCCAAGCTGCTGCTAACAAAGCAAACAGAATATTGGCATTAAAAAAGGGGATCAAATCCAGAGATAAAATGATAATTCTCCCGCTCTACAAGACTCTGGTCCGGCCGCACCTGGAGTATGCTGTCCAGTTCTGGGCACCAGTCCTCAGGAAGGATGTACTGGAAATGGAGCGAGTACAAAGAAGGGCAACAAAGCTAATAAAGGGTCTGGAGGATCTTAGTTATGAGGAAAGGTTGTGAGCTCTGAACTTATTCTCTCTGGAGAAGAGACGCTTGAGAGGGGATATGATTTCAATGTATAAATACCGGACTGGTGACCCCACAATAGGGATAAAACTTTTTCGCAGAAGAGAGTTTAATAAGACTCGTGGCCATGCATTAAAATTAGAAGAAAAGAGGTTTAACCTTAAACTACGTAGAGGGTTCTTTACTGTAAGAGCGGCAAAGATGTGGAATTCCCTTCCACAGGCGGTGGTCTCAGCGGGGAGCATTGATAGCTTCAAGAAACTATTAGATAAGCACCTGAATGACCGCAATATACAGGGATATACAATGTAATACTGACACATAATCACACACATAGGTTGGACTTGATGGATTTGTGTCTTTTTTCAACCTCACCTACTATGTAACTATGTAACTATAATGTCAACAAAGCAGATAGATATCTCATGGTGCAGTATGTTCAAAAAGGGGGGGTTATTACAACAGTTGCCAAAATACAGACTCACCATACAGAAGAAAAAAACTTGCATGTGAATCAATATAAAGCAGAGATGTTTCCAACCAACAAGATGGCCGACCTCGGTGGGCAGCGACATCACGTGATCCTAGCTTCACCCAAATGGAATCATGTGTTCCAGTTTCAGTCCGCCTGAAATCCGGACACATTATACAATACACTGAACATGCCTTTACTTCCCCTCACTGAATAATAGCTGCTAGGTACTAATAAACAGAACAGTACTGCCTGTCCCTGCATTTGATGCATCACAGCAAACTTTACTGTATATGTGCGCTAAGAGTGATAGGAAGAATACAGATCTCCTCTGAGGTGAAAAAAAAATGAAGAAGACGGCGATATGTGAAGGAGAAAGTGGGGAAGGCGGACGGGTACTGAAAGCTCGATACCCATAGTGCCGGAGGCTCCTCACTGCCTGGGTGTCCCTTTGTCCCTCCTCTCTCTCTCTGCACTGGCCCAATGACAGCGGGGACCTCTGGACCCATGCTATCCTGATCCCTGCCACAGCATGTCAGAGCAAGAGCTGGACAGAAGCAGAAAAGGCCAGGCGAAGGGTGACAAGACAGAGCAGGCTAGAAGAAAGGCAGGAAAGAGTAGGGAGAGCACAGGCCGACACATACAAGGTGACACCAGCTGACGGTGGCTTGCATGTGGATTTTGTAAACATAAGTGGAATTTTGAACTAAAGTGGTGAGTTAATAACCAGGATTTCAACTCCTGGTTATTAACTCACCACTTTAGTTCAAAATTAGAAGCTCCAAAACAGGAGCTAAAACAGGAGTCTTCTAAACTGTAAGTAACATCTTAAATAGGGATGAGCCGAACACCCCCCGGTTCGGTTCGCACCAGAACCTGCGAACGGACCAAAAGTTCGCACGAACGTTAGAACCCCATTGACGTCTATGGGACTCGAACGTTCGAAATCAAAAGTGCTCATTTTAAAGGCTAATTTGCATGGTATTGTCCTAAAAAGGGTTTGGGGACCCGGGTCCTACCCCAGGGGACATGTATCAATGCAAAAAAAACTTTTAAAAACGGCCGTTTTTTCGGGAGCAGTGATTTTAATGATGCTTAAAGTAAAAAAAAAAAAAGTGAAATATTCCTTTAAATATCGTACCTGGGGGGTGTCTATAGTATGCCTGTAAAGTGGCGCGTGTTTCCCATGTTTAGAACAGTCCCTGCACCAAATGTCATTTTTAAAGGAAAAAATCTCATTTAAATCTGCTTGCGGGTTTAATGTAATGTCGGGTCCTGGCAATATGGATGAAAATCAGTGAGACAAACGGCATGGGTACCCCCCAGTCCATTACCAGTCCCTTTGGGTCTTGTATGGATATTAAGGGGAACCCCGCACCCAAATTAAAAAAAGGAAAGGTGTGGGGCCACCAGGCCCTATATACTCTGAACAGCAGTATACAGGCGGTGCAAACAAGACAGGGACTGTAGGTTTGTTGTTAAGTAGAATCTGTTTGTAATTTTGAATGGGTACATTTTTAACGTGTTTAGCTCCAGCCAAAAAATCTACTTTAAGCTTTTTGGAAAACATAGGGAAGGGTTATCACCCCTGTGACATTTGTTTTGCTGTCTTTCCTCCTCTTCAGAAGATTTCACCTCACTTTTTGTCCCAATGAAAAATGTTTTTTGAAAATTTGGGAACAAGGATTGGAAAGCATCAGTGGAAAGGAGAAATGTTTTTCCCATATTAACTCTTACAGGAGAGAATTTCCCTTCCTAGGGGTAGATTTCATCTCACTTCCTGTTGTCTCCTTCCGTTTGCAAGTAGGAGTCGTTTGTAAGTTAGATGTTTGAAAGTAGGGTCATGCCCTATATACTCAGCAGAAATTTGGGCCTTAGGTGTTGCTGTGGCCACAACACTGTAAGCCCTCACAGGGCCCTGCTGTGAAATATTAGATCAAAAATTGTAATTACACGCCCCTGTTGAACAGGAGCTGAAAAATTAGGCCTTAGGCACTGGTGCTGGTGCCACAACACTGCAACCCCTCACAGACACTCTAGTTGGAATGCAGGAACGAGCCCTGCTGCAAAGTATTGCATCAAAAATTGTAATTACACGCCCCTGTTAAACAGGGGCTGAAAAATTGTGCCTTAGGCACTGGTGGTGGCGCCCAGAACCAAAAATGTTCTTACAAGCTATCAGCGTGATGATTGAGGAGGAAGAGGATAATTACTCAGGGATAGTCACTCAGCATCAGCATAGGCAGTCTTTGAAGGGATCTGAGATTTCAAAAAAAAATATTCGGTTACATCAGGTGCTTGGTAGCTGGTGGTGATCCAAGACTGATTCATTTTTATGAAGGTCAGTTGATCGACCGAGTCGGTGGACAGACACACCCTGTGATCGGTTACCACGCCTCCAGGAGCACTGAATGTGCGTTCCGAAAGAACGCTGGATGCAGGACAGGCCAGTAGCTCAATTGCATACTGTGCAAGCTCTGGCCAGTGATCCATCCTCAAGACCCAGTAACCCAGAGGATTTTCGGTGGGAAAGGTGTCCAAGTCTGATCTTGCCCCTAGGTATTCATGCACCATGTAAAACAGACGCTGGCGATGGTTGCTGGAACCGATCATACCTTGGGGCTGCGGACCAAAAAATTGTCTGAACGCATCGGTCAGACGGCCACCTTCTCCACCGCTCCTTCTTTGACTGGCCGAAGCCTCAGCAACACGTTGTCCAGAAACAGGAGTTTGTAACCTCCCAGTCTCTGGGAACGCGTTGCACAGACCTTTCTGCAAGGCCTCCCGAAGATGTTTCATCCTCTGCTCCCTCTGCGATGGCAAGATAAGGTCCGCAACCTTACCCTTGTAACGTGGATCAAGGAGGGTTGCCAGCCAGTATTGGTCCTTCTCCTTGATACCACGAATACGAGGATCCTTACGCAGGCTTTGCAGGATCAGGGAGTCCATGCAGCGTAGGTTTGCTGAGGCATTCGGTCCGGAGTCCTCTGGGTCACTAAGGACGACATGGTCCGCAGCCACCTCCTCCCAGCCACGTACAAGTCCATGTGTTTCTTGGGACTGATCCCTTAAAGACTGCTGCTGATGCTGAGTGCTAGGCTCCACCTCCATACTGACACAATCTTCCTCCTCCTCCTCCTCCTCGTCCTCTTCCTGTGTGATCGGCGGGCACGCAGGAACACTGTCTTGATAAAGGGGGCCTTGAGAGCTAAGGAAGTCCTCCTCTTCCTGCCTCTGTTCTGCCTCAAGTGCCCTGTCCATTATAACACGCAGCGTGTGCTCCAACAGGTGGAAAAGGGGGACAGTGTCACTGATGCATGCACTGTCACTGCTCACCAACCTCGTGGCCTCCTCAAATGGTGACAGGACAGTGCATGCATCCCTGATCATGGCCCACTGGCGTGGGGAAAAAAAAACAAGCTCCCCTGACCCTGTCCTGGTGCCATAGTCGCACAGGTACTCATTGATGGCCCTCTGCTGCGTGTACAGCCGCTGCAGCATGGCCAACGTTGAGTTCCACCTGGTGGGCATGTCACAGATTAGGCTTTTCTTGGGCAGGTTAAACTCCTTTTGGAGGTCCGTCAGCCGAGCACTGGCATTATATGAAACACACACACAATGCACACAGACTTTCCTGGCCTGCCTCAGGACATCCTGGACATCCTGTAAGCCCGGGTACCTGCCCAAGAACCGCTGCACCACCAAGTTAAGGATGTGAGCCAAACAGGGCACATGGGTCATTTGTCCCTGTCGGAGGGCAGAGAGGAGGTTGGTGCCATTGTCGCAAACCACCATTCCTGCCTTAAGTTGGCGTGGCGTCAACCACCTCTGAACCTGCCCCTGCAGAGCTGACAGAACCTCTGCCCCAGTGTGGCTCCTGTCCCCCAAGCACACCAGCTCAAGCACCGCATGGCATCTTTTGGCCTGCGTACTTGCGTAGCCCCTGAACGGCTATGGAGCACTGCTGGTTCCGGAGACAAAGCACAGGAAGAGGCCATGGAAGAAGAAGAAGAGGAGGGGGTGGAAGAGAGAGGTGTGTCACAATCATTAACATTTTGGAGGCGTGGTGGTGGAACAACCTCCAACACTACTGCACCTTGTCCTGCATCCTTCCCAGCTGCCAGCAGAGCCACCCAATGCGCCGTGAATCTTAGGTAACGTCCCTGTCCATGCCTGCTGGACCATGAGTCAGCGGTAATATGCACCTTACCGCTGACCGTCCTGTCCAGCGAGGCATGGACATTGCCTTCCACATGCTGGTAGAGAGCCGGAATTGCCTTCCGTGAGAAAAAGTTTGGGTACCTGCCACTGAGGAACCGCACATTCCACAAACTCACGGAAGGGGGCAGAGTCTACCAACTGAAAAGGCAGCAGTTGAAGTGCTAGCAATTTTGCAAAGCTAGCATTCAACCGCTGGGCATGTGGATGGCTGGGAGCAAACTTCTTTCGGCGGTGCAGCAACTGGGGCAGGGAAATTTGCCTGGTACAATCTGACGTCGGTGTACCAAAAGCAGATTGCCCACAAGAACTTGGCTGTGACACACCTAATTCTACACCTTCATTCCTCTCAGTGCAGGTCTCAGAGAGGACTGAAGGTCTAGTGGGGTTGGAAATCTCAGCTGATGAGGAGCAAGGAGAGGTCCTCTTTGTTCTTTGGTGTGGGTCTTTTAGATACGCTTGCCAACGAACTGCATGGCAGGTCAACATATGTCTGGTCAAGCATGTGGTACCCAAGCGGGAGATGTTTTGGCCACGTGAGATACGCTTGAGACATATGTTGCAAATAGCAGCGGTGCGATCTGATGCACTCGTCTCAAAAAAGGCCCACACCAAAGAACTTTTTGAATAACGCGCAGAGACTGCAGCGCCCTGCACATGTGGAGCTTTGGGGTGTGATGCAGTCAATGTGCTGTCCTTAGGCTGGCCCCTGGAGGGCATCCTGCCTCATTGGTGATGTGCCGCCTCCTCCTCCTCCTCCTCCTCCTCTCTCCTATCAGGCACCCACGTTGAGTCAGTGACCTCATCATCCCCTCCCTCCTCATCACTGGAGCAAACCTGGCAGTATGCTGCAGCAGGGGGAGCATGACTGCCAGATTGCTGTCCTTCTTGGGCACCCCCTCTGTCCGTGTTCATGTTACTGCCTTCATCGAGCTCAGTATCATCATCAGAGCCTTCCAAACGCTGGGCATCCTCCTGGAGCATGTACCCAACACTGTGGTGAAACCCCACTAACTTGTAAGTTTAGCAGAACACTGTGAGCAGGATGCACTGCACTAACTGTAAATAGTCTAGCTGCCTGACTGTGGTACTAATAGGATCAAAAGAACACCAGCAATTTTCTTCAGGTAGCTTTATATACTGTAACAAGACAAGCCTGCCTGTCAGTAAGAAGATAACAGGAACGGATCTAGCTGAACTGAATACAGTGTATATATATATATATATATGCAACACCTGGGATGCACATATATACACAATACACTTTAAGTGCAGCTAACTGACTGACTGTCCTGTCTAATCTAGCTAACTCAAATGAAATGACACTGTCTCACTCTCTCTCTATCTCTCAGCACACCGGAACACACTGCACAGGGCCGCCGTGTAGGCGGCCTTATATAGTGTGGGGCGTGTACTAAATCCCCTGAGCCATAATTGGCTAAAGCCTCCTTGGCTTTGGCCAATTACGGCTCTCTGTTCAGGCGGCGCTGTGATTGGCCAAGCATGCGGGTTATAGTGCATGCTTGTATGCAAGAAATGTGTGGAAAATATACCGCCTCTACCTCACATTAATCTGCGCCTCAAAACTACTCCGTGATCTGCCGTAGTAGACTAAAGCAGCTACTTTAAATAATAAACATGTAATAAAGCAATAAATCTTAAATCATGAATAAACGTGCCAAGTCTCTGATTCCTTTTCCTTATTGCAGCAGCGCTAAGTGTCCCATGTCATAAAACACTTTATATAAGACAAATGTTGGAGAAATAAGGAAAGTTCATAATAAAGCTGTAGTCTGTGGGTATGTAGAAATCCTTCCACCAAGAGTGATCACCGCGTGAGGGGGTCACCCCCCGTGAGATTGCACTCACCACAATTCCAGTAACCACAAGCCTTTCAGTAGTTATCTTTAAAACTCTCCATCTCCTTAGTTCAACCACCAGATGGCGCAAAACACTCTCGGTTAGTATAACATAGGGAGAAAATAAAATACCATATAGCGTAATATTGCTAAGGGTTTTTTTTAATATGTAAGAAAAAACTCCCCCCTTCATAAAATATGCGTACCAGATGTACTATACAATTGAGCATTTGAAAAAAGTGCACTGTGCCTGTAATTTCATCCCCCGGGAGGTGTTCCGGAATGCGCGCTGTGTACAGCTAGTTGTTCGCTTCCTAGTTACCTTCCGGTGCGTGGAGCGCACACGTCACTTCCGGTAGATTACGTCTCTGACGCATTTCGTCACTTCCGGACGTCGTCTGAGGGCGTAATCTACCATTCATTAGGCCGGTTTAAATACCAGTAACAGGTTTAAGCAGCGAATAAGGGAGGACGATCAGCCAGCCACTCCCACTTAATGATAAATGCTCCCAGAGCTGTCAGCAAAGGAAGACTAAGACTCCATTGCCCATAATGTGCTAAATCTGCTTTAAACTCGATACTGCCGACTTTACAAGAAAAATGTGACTCATATGTCTTGTTCAAGAATCAATCTTATAGACATTTTACCTTCACATGAATACACCCATATCATATATATATTATTGTGTGCATTTTCTACGCATTAATAAGGTGAAATAAATCGGATATATGTATATTTATATTGATGGAATAAAAGCATCCTCCCATGTATTTAACCTGTTCTGTTTCAATCTGCTGTCACCCACCTAGGGTGAGAGCCCTCAACATAGATATGAAATAACATGAGTAATTGAACAAGGAGTACATTTAAATATTAAATTAAATTAAGTTAAATATCTACATAATTTAATGAAGTAATCAGATCTCTGAATAAATTAAATTATACATGGAGGATGCGATACAATGGCATTATACACATTTAATAAAATAAGAATTAAAAATTACCCACCCACCACCACAGAGGTTAACTATAATGGAGCTTTGTCTGCATTGAGCCATATTTTAGAGAAACAAGTACGCACCTGGTGGGATATTTGCACTCTTGAGCAATACATTAAAGAGAAAATCATTATAAGAAGCCTAAGGTGGGATGTTGCCCCACAGGATGGGCTGGATGATCAAGGCTCAGCTCAGGAGTGGCTAGATTTCTTCAATGGAGTTGGTTTTAAATTACAAGAACTAGTGCTCCAAAGGAAGAAACGTAAAATGGCAAATATTGAGTTAAAAATTACTGACCTACAACAACAATTAGAGCCCATCAAAGATAGTCAGTTAATTATTGATTTTAATAATAGAGTCCAAAAAAGATTAGAAAAAGTAGATAAAGAAACACAAAAAAAGAAAATTAAAAAATATCACAGGGATCTGGAAGATTTTAAAACTAATTACATGTACTCCTGGCAGCCAGTTCCCAGCAATAAAGAGGGGACTAGAGTACCTACTCAGGGATCACAGGATCCCACACAAGTACCAAATTATATTATTCCCAACCCTACGCCTATTAATCATTATGTATATGAAAATGATTACATAGAAGAAATCACGTATTCCCCGAAATCTTCCACTCCTAAGTGTTCCACTCTCATACAAAGAGGGGGAGGGAAAGGAAGAGGTTTGAGGAAATACGGTAAACAAAAGGAAAATAGTCAAAAGGATTATCATCCACCTGGATTGTATAATGTACCGTTACATAATAGATTTCAGCCATTACAAGGATACCAGACAAACTCAGAGTATCATGATGGTCAACCCCAACCTCGTCCTTTTTTAGGGAGGGGGAGGGGATTCCAGCAGAGGGGACGTGGAGTTCCTCCACGCAGAGGGAGGCCTCCATCGCACCCTCAGACCCCAAATCAGTACAGGGGTCCACAGCCCCCATCCCAGTACAGGGGTCCTCAACCTCTGGCTCAGCACAGAGGGCCACAATCCTGGAATCACCTAAAAACACCCTATTGGAAGGAACAGCAACTACAAAAAAATCACCCCCAGCAAACAGCCATAGACACAAACAACACAGGGGCTGTAGGGCAGGATCTAGAAAACAAAAAAAGAAGAAGGGGGTCCGAGTAGGAGGTATCTTTAATTTGTCTAAAGTAAAATTAACACAGAAGGAAACTAATATTTTAAATCTTGGTCTTAAATGTGGTTTGAAAAAGCCCATCAATAAGTTTGATGTTTTTATTGATGTTCACAAATACATCAGAAAATTGAACATCAAAAAATACTTTTTAGGTTGTAATCCTCCTTCTAGCACCGCTATTGTACGAAAGCCCAGTGAAGCGATCAATAGCGGCTTGAAAAACAAATCTCTGTTCAATCCTCTGAATAATCCAAACCATCAAGTGGAGGTCTTCAAAGGATTGATTTTACGAGATCTGGAACATCTCAAACCAAAGAAAGAAATAAACATGAGACATATCAGCGAAGGGATCTCCATGTTAGAAAAAAGAAAAGAAATCATTATAAGGCCAGCTGATAAGGGAGGAGGAGTGGTGATACTCCCAAAGGAGATGTATCATGGTCAGATCATAGAGATGTTGTCTGATCAAGTGACATACAAACCCCTGGAGAAAGATCCAACCCAATCCTATAGGGATCAATTGAAAACTCTGGTGGAGATGGGATCAAGAAGTGGTGTTCTGAGTGATAAAGAGAGGCGATATCTGGTACCTTCAAGCAACCGTATACCTACATTATACACTCTGCCCAAGATTCATAAAGACCCCAACAATCCTCCTGCAAGACCTATAGTAAACAGTATAGAGTCAGTTTCTGCAAGAATGGGTCAGTATTTGGATTGCTTTCTGCAAAAGAGCGTTGTGAGCACTCGCTCATATCTGAGCGACACAAAAAGTTTCTTGAATTTTTTGCAGACTGTGGATTTAACGGGCAAACCACAAGTTCTTTTGGTTACAGCTGATGTAGCGTCGTTGTATTCTATTATACAGCATGACGATGCTCTATTGGTGCTCAACTGGGCCCTCTGTCAAAGAGATGATTTGCTCTTTAATGAAAAGGTTTTTCTAAGGAACGCTCTCGACTTCTGCCTTAGTCACAATTACTTTTGGTCTGATAATACTTTTTACACATAACAGAGAGGCGTAGTGATGGGCGCTAAATTTGCGCCGAGCATCGCAAATCTCTTCATGGCAGAGTGGGAAGACAAGACTATTTTTAAAGAACAACGCCCGGAACTAATTTTTTACAAACGTTTTATTGATGACTTGTTTTTTATTTGGGCCGGATCACCAGAGTCACTTGATCATTTTTTACAAGTTTTAAACTGTAATGATAACAATATTAGATTGACCTCCAACTGGCACAATGAAACAATTAATTTTTTGGACGTCACTATATACAGAAGGAATGACAAATTGTAGACCAATGTATTTTTTAAAAAAACAGATAGGAATAGTTATTTACCTATCACTAGTGGCCACCACCCCCTATGGCTCAAAAATATTCCGAAAGGACAGATCATGAGGGTGAAAAGAAATTGTTCCGAAGAAACCAAATTTTTTCTACAATCAAAAATTCTCATGGAAAGATTCGAAGCTAAAGGATACAAACCGGAGATGTTACAGAAAGTGGTAGAAGAAGTGGCAGCTCTACCTAGAGCAGAATGCCTACAAGAACCATGCCAGGAAACGCCCTCTAAGAAAGGAAATGAACGGAATAATGAATGGGGGTTCATTTCACAATTTCATTCCCAGTATAAAGAAGTTGAGGATATCTTTAGAGAGCATTGGCACATTCTTCTGATGGATAAAAAACTGACAAATGTTCTTCCACCTGTACCTCAGTTTATTTATAGAAAATCTACGATTTTCGGTGATAAAATAGTTAAAAAAGTCATAGATCCCCCCAAACGACCACAGACGTTTTGGGATCGAAAAGGTTTCTTTGCGTGCAGAAAGTGCAAAGCATGCAGAGAAGTCGCTAGATCCCTGAGGGGCATTGACAACTCTATATCTCCAGTAAACAACCGTTCTTTTGACATAAAACAATTTATCACGTGCAATAGCACCTATGTGGTCTACGCTCTAAGGTGTCCCTGTGGCCTGATTTATATAGGCCGTACTAAAAGATTGTTACGGATTAGGATTGCAGAGCACATTAATGACATTAAAATCGGTTACAAAGACCATAATGTGTCCCTACATTTCAGGTTGAAGCACAACAGAGACCCCAAGGGGTTGGAATTCTGGGGTGTGGAACACCTCCAAACCTATTGGAGAGGCATTAATCGTATCCGAGAATTATCCAAACACGAAACTCGCTGGATCTATTCCGTGGATGTTCTTTCCCCCAAAGGCCTCAATATAGAGCTGGATATAAATTGTTTTATTAGTGACACATAACATATACAATTTTATCTTCAAATTTTATATTCACACAGTCCCTGTTCGATATACTTTTAATAATATCCCTTTATTAATGAATTTAATTTTAATTATTAATTTCCATATTTTTACGTCTTTGGACATCTATTATCATTCTTCTTTTTTATATATAATTTTTTTTTAGAATTTTACTAATATTAGATCACATTCGTTTTTTGGTCGCACATGAGTTGGTGTAATTTTTAATTCTTATTTTATTAAATGTGTATAATGCCATTGTATCGCATCCTCCATGTATAATTTAATTTATTCAGAGATCTGATTAATTCATTAAATTATGTAGATATTTAACTTAATTGAATTTAATTTAATATTTAAATTTACTCCTTGTTCAATTACTCATGTTATTTCATATCTATGTTGAGGGCTCTCACCCTAGGTGGGTGACAGCAGATTGAAACAGAACAGGTTAAATACATGGGAGGATCAATATAAATATACATGTCCGTTTTATTTTACCTTATTAATGCGTAGAAAATGCACACAATAATATATATATGATATGGGTGTATTCATGTGAAGGTAAAATGTCTATAAGATTGATTCTTGAACAAGACATATGAGTCACATTTTTCTTGTAAAGTCGGCAGTATCGGGTTTAAAGCAGATTTAGCACATTATGGGCAATGGAGTCTTAGTCTTCCTTTGCTGACAGCTCTGGGAGCATTTATCATTAAGTGGGAGTGGCTGGCTAATCGTCCTCCCTTATTCGCTGCTTAAACCTGTTACTGGTATTTAAACCGGCCTAATGAATGGTAGATTACGCCCTCAGACGACGTCCGGAAGTGACGACACGCGTCAGGGACGTAATCTACCGGAAGTGACGTGTGCGCTCCACGCACCGGAAGGTAACTAGGAAGCGAACAACTAGCTGTACACAGCGCACATTCCGGAACACCTCCCGGGGGACGAAAATACAGGCACAGTGCACTTTTTTCAAATGCTCAACTGTATAGTACATCTGGTACGCATATTTTATGAAGGGGGGAGTTTTTTCTTACATATTAAATAAAAATCCTTAAGCAATATTACGCTATATGGTATTTTATTTTCTCCCTATGTTATACTAACCGAGAGTGTTTTGCGCCATCTGGTGGTTGAACTAAGGAGACGGAGAGTTTTAAAGATAACTACTGAAAGGCTTGTGGTTACTGGAATTGTGGTGAGTGCAATCTCACGGGGGGTGACCCCCTCACGCGGTGATCACTCTTGGTGGAAGGATTTCTACATACCCACAGACTACAGCTTTATTATGAACTTTCCTTATTTCTCCAACATTTGTCTTATATAAAGTGTTTTATGACATCGGACACTTAGCGCTGCTGCAATAAGGAAAAGGAATCAGAGACTTGGCACGTTTATTCATGATTAAAGATTTATTGCTTTATTACATAGTGCATGCTTGGCCAATCATCAGCAAGCAATGCACTGCGATGCCGCAGTGAATTATGGGCCGTGACGCGCCACACGAATTTGGCGCGAACAGCCCATATCGTTCGCAATTCGGCGAACGACCGAACAGCCGATGTTCGAGTCGAACATGGGTTCGACTCGAACACGAAGCTCATCCCTAATCTTAAACTTCCTTTAAGTAATTGTATTGTAACTGGGAAATGAGTGCTAGCAGGGTTGAAGGTTTTGCTCAGTGCACAGTGTGCCACTTGTATGCAAAATTGGTGCAACAGCTCCAGGATGGATACCGCTGTGACAGATGTGAGCAGGTTGCCCTTCTGGAAGCTCACATTAGAGATCTGGAGGAGCAAGTTGCAACACTGGGCAGAAAGGACAACCTTGAAAGGGGTCCTCTGCTCGCTGAGCAGGTAGTCAGTAGGGTTGATGTGGAGGGTGGAGGGGCAAGTCAGGATTATCAGATAGGAAGATGGGTTAATGTAGTTAGAGGGAGTGGAAGGGGCTCGCAGAAAAGGAAGGCCAGTCCTGTGTTTGTGCATCAAAACAAATTTGCCAAGTTGGGTGAAGATGTGGAGGTTGCAAACACAGAGGTGGCAGCCCTAGATGTCACTCCTTCCCCTAACAGCCGGGAGAGCAGCCCATCTAGTAGAGGTGGTGAGGAGAGTGCAGGTAGGCCTAGACAGTTGGTGGTAATAGGGGATTCTATAATCAGAAGGACTGATAGAATAATTTGTCGCCAGGATCGCCTCAATGGTTTGCTGTCTCCCAGGTGCTAGGGTTCGGCATGTGGTGGACCGGGTGGATAAATTACTGGGAGGGGCTGGGTATGACCCAGCTGTCTTGGTCCACGTTGGAACCAATGACAGTATACATGGAAGGTGGAGGCTCCTTAAGAATCAATTTAAAGAACTAGGCTGCAAGTTGAAGGGAAGGACCTCCAAGGTGATATTCTCTGAAATATTGCCTGTGCCATGCACAACACAGGAAAGGCAAGGGGATTAGAGAGCTGAATGCATGGCTAAAGACCTGGTGTAGGGAGGAGGGATTTGGGTTTCTAGAGCACTGGGCTGACTTTTCATTGGGGTGCAACCTATATGCTAAAGACAGTTTGCACTTGAATGGAAGGGGGTCTGCTGTGCTGGGGGAGAGGTTTATGGGAAGGCTGGAGGAGTATTTAAACTAGGATTGAGGGGGGAGGGTGAACTAGAATTACATCAAGAAGACAGGTCAGTTAGGGGTCAGACATTAATGGAGGGTGGAATGGGGATAAATGGGGGAGGGTTATGGCAGGTGTCAAGAAATTTCCTATGTTACAAACAGCCATTAGAAACTATAGTTCCATTTGTACTACTAAAAATTATATGAAAAACTCCAGAGCAAAATGTAATAATGCATTAAAGTGTTTGTTCACCAATGCCAGAAGTCTGCCAAGCAAGATAGGTGAGTTGGAAGCTCTGGTGCATGAGGAGAGCTATGATGTAATCGGTATTGCTGAAACTTGGCTTGAATCCTCACATGACTGGGCTATTAATATTCCTGGCTATGCACTCTTTCAGAGAGACAGGGTAAAAAGGAAAGGTGACGGGGTCTGTCTCTATGTGAGAAGTGATCTCAAAGCAAGTGTGAAAGAGGTCAAATGGTTGTGGGGTATTCCTGCGCTATCGTAAAACGGGGTGAGGGAGAAAAGAGAGGAGGGGAACCAAATCTAGGTGAACCAAGGAAAAGCAGCCTACACCGAATGGGGTACAGCCTGTCCCCGGCTAAAGAGATAATAGGGTAAAAAGTGGTGCTGCGCTAATCCTGTTTAGAAAGGCAATGATAATACGTGTAATGCCTCAGTGATGGTGGGTACCTCCCAGTACAGGTGAAATAAATATTTACAAAATAAAAAATTAATCAGTAGAAAAGTCACCTGATATGACAGTAGTGTAATTATGTACTGGTGATATGTATGACTATATACTAATCATGCAGGTACTCAGCTGGTGCTAGCAATAAAACATGCACAATATGTGAAAAGTGATCAGTGCTTATACATCATAGTCCACAAAATATCAAAAAAATATAAAGTGTATAGAAGATATATAGCAGCTAACTCAAAACATAACCAGTCACTGACTGGCTTAACGAATAAATCAACAAACTCAAATGCGTGTAAAGTGACTAGTGCTTGAAGGGCATAACATACAGTGACAATTCAAATGTGGCTGAGTGCACAGTGTAGGGGCACGGTGAAGGAGACAAGGTGAAGGAGACAAGGTGGAGGAGACATGATGGAGGGAACATTGTAGAGAAGACATGATAGAGTAAACACAGTGGAGGAGACATAATGGAGAAGACACGATGGAGGAACATGGTTGAAGAGACAAACTGAAGGAGACATGAAGGAGTAGACACAGTGGAGAAGATGTGGTAGAGGAGATATGTTGGAGGGGACATGGTTGAGGTGATAAGATGGAGGGGAAATGGTGGAGGAGACCTGATGGAGGAAACACAGTGGAGAGGACATTGTGGAGGAGATATGGTGAGGGAAACAGGGGTGGAGGGGACATGAAAAAGGGGACATGGTGGGGGAGGCATGGTGGAGCTGATTTATTAAGGGAGTAGAGCATAATCACTGTACAAGGTGAATTTTAAGTTAACTTAGTGAATGAAGTAAAGATAAGTTAAAATTTATTTTGCAAAGATTATCCAATCATGTGCAAGGAAAAAAATAATAAAAAAGACAGGATATTTCCTTACACCCATTCACTAAGATAAGTGGAAGTAACTGTACAAAGTGAAGATGCTCAACTTCTTTAGTAAATCCACCTAATGAGACACTTTATTGAATATGATGAACCCAAAGGATTGATATATCGATAGAGATCTCTACTGCTTTATTTCAGACAATGAAATACAATTTCCTTTATGGATGGAGATGGTGAATTAGATGATTCTTTATGAATTTACTTTCTCTACAGATAACTTGATGACCTGAAACTTAAAGAAAACAGAATTTCAATGAAGAGTGGAGACGGGGGGGGGGGGGGGTAGTCCTATTTCCCAGATTGGAGACAAAGGAGCTTTTTATAGCTATAAATCTCATTTACTGGATTGCAGACAAATATATATTGTCAGGACTTTTATTCAGGGGGAACGCAGTTCTGGGAACCTCCAGCACTGAATGTGCGTAATGGAAGGGATGCTGGGGTGTGCTGGAGGGTCTATTGTTGCTGTCTGCTGGGGGATCTATTGTCACGGGGGATCTATTGTTTACGGTGGGTCTGTTGTAGCTGGGAGGTTTATTGTTGCTAATGGGGGATCTATTGTTGCTGTGGGGTCTTATGTTGCAGGGAGGGAGAGATATATTGTTGCTGGCTGCTAGAAGATCAATTCTTGCTGGTGGAGATCTATTGTTCTGAGGGGGTATTTTGTTGTGGGGGGGTCTGTTGTTGCTGGGAGGGACCTATTGTTCAGGGAGAGGTAAATATTTTTTACCTTCCCCAGCTCATGCTACTGGACCAAAAGGGTGAATTAATATTCATACATCACACGTTGTTACTGGCGATGAATCGAATAGCCAGGGTAAAGTTTATGAACTTAAAGCTCCACCCAAACGAAGAAGCTCCACTTGTCTGCCCCCCCCCCCCTCCGCTGCCACATTTGTCACATTTCGGGAGGGGGGGGAGTTTTAACTCAGCAGACTCAGCCGGAAGTCCCCCCTCCTCCTTCCCCTGCCGCCGAGCCATTCACAAAGCACAGCACTCTTCGCACATGCACAGTAGGGAACCGGCTGTGATGAATCGGCTCAGGTGAGGACACCACTGGATTCGTGGACAGGTAAGTGGCCTAATAGTCAAAGTCAGCAGTACAGTATTTGGGATGACTAGGGATGAGCCGAACACCCCCGGTTCGGTTCGCACCAGAACCTGCGAACGGACCAAAAGTTTGCGTGAACTTTAGAACCCCATTAAAGTTTATGGGACTCGAACATTCAAAATCAAACTAATGCTAATTTTAAAGGCTTATATGCATGGTATTGTCATAAAAAGTGTTTGGGGACCCGGGTCCTGCCCCAGGGGACATGGATCAATGCAAAAAAAAGTTTTAAAAATGACCGTTTTTTTCGGGAGCAGTGATTTTAATAATGCGTGATACATAAAATAAAGTGAATAAATAATATTCACTTTAAAGTAATAAAGTGAAACAATAAAAGTGTAATATTCCTTTCGTACCTGGGGGTGTCTATAGTATGCCTGTAAAGGGGCGCATGTTTCCCGTGTTTAGAACAGTCTGACAGCAAAATGACATTTCAAAGGAAAAAAAGTCATTTAAAACTACTCGCGGCTATTAATGAATTGCCGGCCCGACAATACACATAAATGTTCATTGATAAGGGGGCGTGGCTTGGCGCGCGGTGGAGATGGCAGCCTAACCGAGGAGCTCTGTCAGACCAGCGGCCCTAACTAGTCTTTCTGCCGTACAGCAACCGACGATGAGCGGGCAGAATCGTTTCTCACAGCACACTCGATCCCGCCGCTCTACCGCTGCATCAGCCTGGAGGAACATATCAGAGATTTTCAAGAACCTAGCCGTGATACAGAGATCGACTGCAGGAGGGAAGATGGCGCCCGTGCAGCCTGAGGAGGAGCTCAGCGAAGACTCCCTGTCTGCTACAGAGGACAGCGGTAGGAGAAGTGCACGTCCTAATCATCCCCTCACCTATGCAGAGTCTGCAGGAAGGTTCAATCGCTGGCACTCCATGGGGCAAAGCACACTCTTCTAGGATGTTATTGGATGCATGAGCGCTAAAGATCTACCACTTACCAGTGTACTGTTTTGTTCGGTTTCAACTGCCACCTTAAAATTTTTGCTAATTGAGCAGGTACTCTGTTAATTTCATAGTTAAGTTTTCACG
The DNA here is from genome assembly GCA_037952835.1 of Lithobates septentrionalis. Lineage (NCBI taxonomy): Eukaryota > Metazoa > Chordata > Amphibia > Anura > Ranidae > Lithobates > Lithobates septentrionalis. The sequence continues at coordinate 295,323 of JBBDGP010003147.1, read as the reverse complement.
CAATGACTCTCCACCCCGGATCATCTGATACTTGGATAAAACCTATCATTACTAGTGTCAACCGTGTTGACAGTTTTGTGGATGGATAGGGTTGGCTGTTCAGCAGAGACCTGGGAATCACCTAAACACCTTACAAAATGGTCTCACAGGACCCCTTTGATGATTCCCACAGACTTTTGTCCTGTTTACGGAGACCATGTCAGCCTATTGGGAACTTGGGAGACAGAGTTTCAACCCAGGGTACTGTTACACATCCCATTCAGGAGACACGACACATATTGCGGGATGGTTTGTCCCCATAAGTGGTCCAGGTGGACCATGGTGTTTGTTCGGCTTACCTAGAGACTCAGCAAGATTCTCATACCTCCTATCTACTTATAATGTCACTACAAGTCAGAAGGGGACTCTTAGATAAATGTAGAGTTTCAGCTTATATTTCCTTTTTCTCCTACTTGCAGGTATTTAGTTCTTGCACTAAGTGACTTCCGTACGGGGGGGGGGGGATGAGCGGGTGGGGAGCCGAGTCTGCCTTTCCCATCCCGATCCTCCCACCCCATATATTTCTAATAGTTATTATAGTTGTTGCTTGTTCCGTTCCGTTTCCTCATTTGGAGCTTTGTTCCAACTGTCCATATGGCAGAGAAGATCACCAGGCACTGTCCATTTGCTAAAATGGGCTGCGGTCTGGCTGTCCTAAGTCTCTGACTGTTCGTTCCATCTTTTTACACTTTTGGGTAAGTTGGGACTGGTATCTGGCCATGTTCCTCCTGCGTCCCCACAGACTGTGTCAGGGGGGGTTATAGGCCCACCCCCACACACTAAATATTGACCCACTCAGACAGTGTAATTGTCTGGGAGGGTTGTAAATCTCACTCTCCGTCTTCTTACTTCTAATTTCTTACTATACTCCTATCTTTCTGTCTACTTCCCTCCACTTTTCTTGGTCACTGACTGAGGTGATACAATTACATTTCAGTGTTCAGTTCTAACAAGTATTTTTATAGCTGTGGTTACAGGTATTGTCTGCAGTCTCTCTCCGGTCCTAACCAATGGCTTACTCTGCATTAGGTCGAGCCCCAAGGGTGGTGTCTCACAACGTCAAGGGTCTAAACATTCCGGAGAAACGCACCACTCTCTTGCGGGAATTAAAAAAAGGTAAGCCCAAGATTGTTTTCCTGCAAGAGACCCATTTTAAGACAAACCAGGTTCCCAGGCTCACCGACTCCTACTTCACAGAGGCACACCATGCCACGAACGACAGTTCCAAATCTAAAGGAGTGTCAATCCTGCTCAGTAGGGAGGCTTCATTTGAGATTACAGACAAAATGGTTGATCCAGGGGGGAGATATATTTTTGTCAAAGGGAAATTTTCTGGGGTGCCCACCACATTGGCAAATGTATATTTCCCTAATACCTCCCACTTGTCCTTTTGCAAGAAGCTGGTGAGGGAGTTAGAGGACTTCAGCACAGGTCGCTTAATCCTAGGGGGAGATTTTAACATCCCCCTAAACACGCTAGTAGATACTTCAACAGGGAAAACCTTCATTACCTATAAAATCTTAAAAAGAATCAAAACTCTCCTCCACTCTTTAGACCTAGTTGATACCTGGCGTTTCCTACACCCTGATGACAAAGATTTCTCTTTCTACTCGATCCCACATGATCGCCACTCCAGGATTGATTATCTCTTTATCACACAGAGGGATCTCCATACAGTCAGAGAGGCAAACATAGGGATACAGACAATTTCTGATCATGCCCCAGTTTCCATTGGCCTAAACCTGACCGATAACTCGGCCAGATCTGGAATTTGAAGACTAAATTCCTCTCTTTTAACAGATCCAGTTTTGTTGCCCAAACTGACTGCTGCTTTAAAAGAGTTCTTCAGGCATAATGTGACTCCGGGCATGGACCCACTGGTGGTCTGGGAAGCCCACAAGTGCTCCATCAGGGGAGAATTGATTAGGATGGGTGCACAAAATAGAAAGATCAAGAAAGGGAAATTCTCCAACTAACGCAAAAAATCCATCATCTAGAAACCTTACACAAGCAATCATTGACATCCCAATCGGCGACAACTCTTCTTGAGACGAGAATGACCCTTAAACAGCTTCTCAAATCCAAAACGAAACAATTCCTTTTTTTTAGGAAAAAAATCTACTATGAACAAGGTGACAAACCCGGCTATCTGCTTGCCAGGGCATTGAGGGGACCCACTGCCAAATATAACATCACAGGCATTCAAAATAAGGGGTGTAAGGTGGATAGAACAACGGACAAAATAGCACAACACTTCCAGGAATTTTATACCAATTTATATAATCTCCCAACCCAACATAGATCACATGACCTGCAAGGAGAAAGGCTCCAGGTGATTTCTTGAGGGATTCCGGCCTCCCTCCGCTTAAAGTGGAGGACGCCGCATCGCTCGAGAACCCCGTGGACCTGCCAGAACTCAGACTCACTATTAAAGACCTAAAACAAGGTAAGAGCCCGGGTCCTGATGGGTTTGCGGCTATATACTACAAGACGTTCGTTGACACCTTAGCTATACACCTCCAAGATGCATTAAATTCCCTATCAAAGCCAAGAACGGTCCCTCCAGATTTTTTATCAACTTATATTACCGTATTACCCAAGCCAGATAAGGACCCACTTCATTGTTCCAGCTATAGGCCTATATCGCTATTGAATTTAGATGTGAAGATACTGGCCAAAATCATTTCCAACAGACTGAAACCTCTACTACACGATGTGATAGGACCGGAACAGGCGGGCTAAATGCCCGGAAGAGAAGCGAGGGACAACGTCACCAAAGCCCTAAACCTGATTCATGCTGCCCATGAGCGAAAGATCGAGGGTCTTCTCTTGTCTACGGACGCGGAGAAGGCCTTCGATCGAGTAGCCTGGGACTACATGTTTGAAACTTGCAGACACATAGGCTTGGGACCAGGAATGATGGCCTGGATAACCTCCCTTTACCAAAACCCTTCGGCCAGACTCAAAATAAACGGTTCACTATCCAACAAAGTAAGCATAAACAATGGGACAAGACAGGGCTGTCCATTGTCACCCCTGCTATTCATAATATCACTAGAACCATTTGTTAGACGAATCCTTGCAAACAAAGCTATACAGGGATTTAGTGTCACGGGGCGGGAATTCAAAGTAGCGGCATATGCCGATGACCTCCTATTCTTCTTGACTGAACCACACATATCCATTCCTTCCCTCATGAAAGAGTTTGCAACATATGGTTACATCTCTCACCTTAAGATAAATGATTCGAAATCATAGGCGATAAATATTTCGCTCCCAGAACAAACACTAAAGACAACTAAAGACAATAGTCCCTTCAAGTGGGAATCACAGGCCATCAAATACCTGGGAGTATGGCTTACGCCCAAGCTGTATTCTATCTTTTCCCGAAACTTCCTTCCCCTTCTCAAAACTATAGAAAAGGATTTGCACACCTGGCACACTGGGTTCTTTTCGTGGTTTGGCAGGGTTGCCATTTGCAAAATGACCATACTGCCTAAAATCTTATATTTATCACGCACATTACCCATTAAAATTCCACTAAGCTTTTTTAGATCTCTCCAGGCCCTTCAAATGCGATTCATTTGGGCACACAAACCACCACGTATCAAATTCTCCCTACTAACAAGATCCAAAGCAGTGGGTGGGATGGGGATACCGGATTTCAAAATGTACTACCATGCCACGCACATTGCCAGGATCATAGACTGGCACTGCCATGGAGGCATAAAGGATTGGGTGTCATTAGAAAATGAATCGAGCCCGATTCCCCTGCTGTTCTCCCCCTGGATACCAAAACTCAAATATCACCTGAATCTGAGAGCTCGCCCCTTGATAGGGACCACTTTAGAAATCTTCCATCACCTATCTAAACAACCCAAACTTTCTTCTCCTCTCAGTCCTCTCACCCCACTGGAAAACAACCCAGACTTTCCACCTGGAATGGGGAACCGCCTCTTGTGCTCCTCTGATCAAAAACAACCACTCCTAACATCCCACTGCTTCAACAATAAGATAATGAAGGACCTGACTAATCTTAGGGCTGACAACAATATACCTTCCCTACTCTTGTGGTCATACTTCCAAGTCAGAAGTTATGTCAACAATGCCACCCGTAAGAGACACTTCACTAGAGAACCCACTGAGTTGGAGTCGGTGTGCCTAAAAGGAGAGCAGTTTGTAAAGACCACATCAACCGCTTATCAGTGCTTGCAGAGTACGAAAGAGCCAGCAACTAACAGGCTCAGAGAGAGATGGTCAGACTGCCTTGATATGACAATTTCAGATACCCAATGGGAGAGAGCCTGTATCATGGCGCATAAATGCTCCTTAAGCACGAATGCAGGAGATGGCATATAAAATGCTCACTCATTGGTATGCAACCCCGGTAAAGATTCACAAATGGTTCCCCCAGTCGCCTGATACATGCTGGAGATGCAACAAAGAGAAAGGAACTCTAGTGCACATTTGGTGGCAATGTGAATGAATAACACTGTTCTGGAACAGGGTTAAAGAGGTAATATACTGAATCATGGAGACCAAGCTCAAACTTAACGCGGCTTTGTTGCCTGCTTCATATTTCGAATTTTACCTTTAGGAGGTACAAAAACTCCCTCACCAGACATTTACTAAATGCAGCCAAGTCTCTCATTCCATTGTTCAGGAAATCAACAATAGTCTCCTCTCTGAAAGACTGGCTACACAAAATTTCATATATCTGTGAAATGGAAGACACACGGGCACAGTCAGAGGAAAAAGTTGAGTGTTATCACGACACTTGGTCTCCTTGGTTCATTTATAGATACTCCCAAGAATATGAAAACTTGATTAAATAACAGGCCTATACTTGCCATTCCTTATAGGGTGGGATCACCCAGAACCTTGTTTAGTTTTGATCAAATAGGCAACCCTGTAATAACCTGAACTGTCTTGTCATACTGAATTTGAGAGCGTACATTAGACGTTTAAAACCCAATAAGCTCTAAACAATTCCCACACATCAATGTGACTCATAGGAAATAACACTTATCCTTCTCATTTGATTTCTTATCTCTTCTTTTTCTTATCTTTATTCTATTCTTTACCCTACTCTCCAACAAGTGCAGACTTCAGAAAGATACCTAGAGGTGGGCATTGCTTCTTCAGTTCATGGAAAACCTAATCTAAAGAAAGTATGCTTTATTGTCAGAATGGATAGCTATGACTCATGGATGTGATCGATATGACTTTTATTTTAAGTTTGATATCATTTGATTGATGTATACTAGATCCTATCTGCACCTATGTATGTATATATACTTCATTTTCTTCAATAAACTATCTTATGATAAAAAAAAAAGTTCATTGATAAAAACGGCATGGGATTTCCCAGGGGAACCCCGCACCAAAATTTAAAAAAAACTGTCGTGGGGGTCCCCCTAAATTCCATACCAGGCCCGTCAGGTCTGGTATGGATTTTAAGGGGAACCCCGCGCCAAAATTAAAAAAAAAATGGCGTGGGGTCCCCCCAAAAATCCATACCAGGCCCTTATCCAAGCACGCAACCTGGCAGGCAGCAGGCAAAGAGGGGGGGACGAGAGAGAGCACCCTGTGCCGTTTTTATCAATGAACCTTTATGTGTATTGTCGGACCGGCAATTCATTAATAGCCACGAGTCGTTTATAATGACTTTTTTTCCTTTGAAATGTCATTTTGCTGTCAGACTGTTCTAAACACGGGAAACATGCGCCCCTTTATACGCATACTATAGACACCCCCAGGTACGAAATGTAAAGGAATATTACACTTTTATTGTTTCACTTTAAGCTTCTTTAAAATCACTGCTCCCGAAAAAAACGCCATTTTTAAAACTTTTTTTGCATTGATATATGTCCCCTGGGGCAGGACCCGAGTCCCCAAACCCTTTTTAGGACCATACCATGCAAATTAGCCTTTAAAATTAGCACTTTTGATTTTGAACGTTCGAGTCCCATAGACTTTAAACGTTCGTGCAAAGTTTTGGTCTGTTCGCAAGTTCTGGTGCAAACCGAACGGGGGGGTGTTCGGCTAATCCCTATTCTGGATTCTGCCCAGCAGGCATCTCGTTTGTTTCTCCTGTTGGTACACATGCGCAGGTCCCTTTGGCTTAAAAATTGGGCAGCGGAGCTTTCATGCAAAAAATACCTAACTGGCTTCCCATTCAAAGGGGAATGCCTATTTGGGGATAACCTAGATAAATTTATCCAAAAAATTACAGGTGGTAAATCTACACTTCTACCAATCAAAAAGAGTAAACGTCCATCATTCAAGCATTCTCTTTCTCCTTCCCCTGGAGCATCAGGCTCTAAGCAGTGGCGACGGCCTTCCCAATCTACTTTCAGAGGAAAGGCCCAAGGTCACGCCCAATGGCAGAAAAAGACTTGGGGACAAAAGTCTGCCAAGCAGAGCCCCAAAGCATCCCTATGAAGGGGCGCCCCCACTCAGCAGAGTGGGGGGAAGGCTCCTACAGTTTTCAGGAGCCTGGTGGGAAGAGGTTCGTGGTAGACCAGCGCCATTTTCAATTTATGGCCCTTCCTTTCGGTCTCGCTACAGCTCCTCAAATTTTTACAAAGATTCTAGACCCTCTCTTAGCAAATCTAAGAGCTCAGGGCATAACCGTGGTAGTTTATCTAGACGATTTGCTACCCATAGAGCAATCAGTGGCGCAGCTGAACCGCGTTGCCTTCAAGACAGTAAAACATTTGGAAAGCCTAGGTTGGATAATCAACCGAGAAAGTCTTCCTTGCAACCTTCAACAAGGTTAGAATATCTGGGCATGATCATAGACACCACTCAAGGCAGAGTATTTCTACCAGAGCCAAAGGTCAAGGCTGTAAAAGCTCTAGTCTGCCTAGTGTTAAGCAAAAAGAGTCCATCCATTCGGCTATGTATGAGACTGTTAGGAAGGATGGTCGCCTCTTTCGAGGCTGTTCCATTTGCCCAGTTTTACTCGAGGCCTCTGCAGAGAAGCATCCTCGCGGCATGGAACAAGAAGCCTCATGCCTTGGATCTTCCTATGTGCCTATCCCCAAGGATACGCAAAAGCCTCAATTGATGGTTACGAACCAGAAATCTTTTGAAAGGCAAAGCCTTTCTTCCACTACAATGGAAAATTGTAACCATGGATGCTAGTCTGACAGGCTGGGGAGCAGTTCTGGAAGAAGCATGCACGCAGGAAAGATGGTCCGCGACCGAAAGGCGCTTGCCCATCAATATTCTAGAAATTCGGGCAATTTACTTGGCCCTCATGGACTGGTCTTACAGGCTACAGGGTCATCCTATTCGGATACAGTCCAAAAATGCCACAGCAGTGGCTTACATCAATCATCAAGGTGGCACCAGAAGTCTGGATGCCCAAAAGGAGGTGAATCGCATTCTTGCATGGGCAGAAAGCTACGTTCCCTGCCTATCTGCGGTATTCATCCCAGGAGTGGAAAATTGGCAAGCGTATTTCTTAAGCTGCCAGCAACTATACCCAGGAGAATGGTCTCTACACCCCAATATATTTCAGATCATATGTCACAAGTGGGGTACCCCGGATGCAGATCTTTTTGCGTCCAGATTCAACAAGAAACTGGACAAATTTGTGTCAAGAACAAAGGATGTACTTGCTCAGGGGCCAGATGCTCTGACAATTCCATGGGATCAGTACAATCTAATCTATGCCTTCCCTCCAAATCCACTTCTTCCGCGGTTCCTGGGGAGAGTCAAAAGGGAAGCAAAGTCAGTCCTTTTAGTAGCCCCGGCTTGGCCCAGACGACCTTGGTATGCAGAGATCATAAAGATGGCAGTGGGCAGGCCTTGGGTCCTCCCACTCTGGCCAGATCTGCTCTCACAGGGTCCGATTTGCCACCCTGCTTTACGAAGTCTAAATTTGATGGTTTGGCTGCTGAAACCCACATTTTAAAAGACCGTGGGCTCTCAGAGTCAGTCCTTTCCACTCTGGTCAATGCCAGAAAGCCGGCCTCCAGGCTTATTTACTACAAATTCTGGAAGGCATACGTTTCCTGGTGTGAACCCAGGGGATGGCATCCTAGAAAGTATGTCATTAGCAGGATCTTGACCTTTCTTCAGTCAGGCCTAGAGATGAAATTGGCCTTGAGCACGATCAAATTTCAAAATTCAACTAAGTCCTCACAGTTACTCTTGGTGGGTGCTGGAATGGGCCCTGCTGTGAAATATTATATCAAGAATTGTAATTACATGTTCCTGTTGAACAGGGGCAGAAAAATTGGGCCTTAAGCACTGGTGCCATAACATGACAGATGCTATAGTTGGAGCGCAGGAATGAGCCCTGCTGCAAAGTATTGCATCAAAAATTGTAATTATACGACCCTGTTAAACAGGAGCTGAAAATTTGGGCCTTGGGCACTGGTGGTGGTGCTACAACACTGCAACCCCTCACAGATACTCCAGTTGGAACACAGGAACGAGCCCTGCGGCTAAGTATTGCATCAAAAATTGTAATTACACGCCCCTGTTAAACAGTGGCAGAAAAATTGGGCCTTGGGCACTGGTGGCGGTGCCAAGAACCAAAAATATTCTTACAAGCTATCAGCATGAAAATTGAGGAGGAAGAGGATAGTCACTCAGCATAACAGGATAGTCATTCAGTATCAGCATAGGCTTCAAGGGATCTCACATTAAAAAAAAATCAATCGGTTACATCAGCATCAGGTGCTTGGTAGCTGGTGATCCAAGACAGATTCATTTTTATGAAGGTCAGCCGATCTGCTGATTCGGTGGACAGGCGCACCCTGTGATCGGTTACAAAGCCTCCAGCAGCACTGAATGTGCGTTCTGAAAGAACGCTGGATGCAGGACAGGCCAGTAGCTCAATTGCATACTGTGCAAGCTCTGGCCAGTAATCCATCCTCAAGACCCAGTAACCCAGAGGATTTTTGGTGGGAAAGGTGTCCAAGTCTGATCTTGCCCCTAGGTATTCCTGCACCATGTGAATCAGACGCTGGCGATGGTTGCTGGAACCGATCAGACCTTGGGGCTGTGGACTTAAAAATTGTCTGAACGCATCGGTCAGATGGCCACCTTCTCCACCGCTCCTTCTGTGACTGACCGAAGCCTCAACAACACGCTGTCCAGGAGGACCAGGAAATTGTAACCTCCCAGTCTTTGGAAACGCGTTGCACAAACCTTTCTGCAAAGCCTCCCGAAGATGTTTCATCCTCTGCTCCCTCTGCGACGGCAAGATAAGGTCCGCAACCTTACCCTTGTAACATGGATCAAGGAGGGTTGCCAGCCAGTAATCATCCCTCCCCCTGATACCACAAATACGAGGATCCTTCCGCAGGCTTTGCAGGATCGGGGAGGCCATGCAGCATAGGTTTGCTGAGGCATTTGGTCCAGAGTCCTCTGGGTCACTAAGGACGACATGATCTGCAGCCACCTCCTCCCAGCCACGTACAAGTCCATGGGTTTCTTCGGACTGTAAATGATCCCTTGAAGACTGCTGCTGATGCTGAGTGCCAGGCTCCACCTCCATGCTGACACAATCCTCCTCCTTCTCCTCCTCCTCGTCCTCTTCCTGTGTGATCGGCGGGCACGCAGGAACACTGTCTGGATAAAGGGGGCCTTGAGAGGTAAGGAAGTCCTCCTCTTCCTCCCTCTGTTCTGCCTCCAGTGCCCTGTCCATTATTGCACGCAGTGTGTGCTTCAACAGGTGGACAAGAGGGACAGTGTCACTGATGCATGCACTGTCACCATCCTCGTGGCCTCCTCAAATGGTGACAGGACAGTGCATGCATCCCTGATCATAGCCCACTGGCGTGGGGAAAAAAAACAAGTCCCTGACGCTGTCCTGTACTAATTGATGGCCCTCTGCTGCGTGTGCAGCCGCTGCAGCATGGCCAACGTTGAGTTACACCTGGTGGGCATGTCACAGATTAGGCGGTTCTTGAACAGGTTAAATTCCTTTTGGAGGTCAGCCAGCCGAGCTCTGGCATTATATAACCTGCGGAAATGCACACAGACTTTCCTGGCCTGCCTCAGGACAACCTGTAAGCCCAGGTACCTGCCCAAGAACCGCTGCACCACCAAGTTAAGGACGTGAGCCAAACAGGGCACATGGGTCAGTTGTCCCTGTCGGAGGGCAGAGAGGAGGTTGATGCCATTTTTGCAAACCACCATACCTAGCTTAAGCTGGCGTCAACCACCTCTGAACCTGCCCCTGCAGAGCTGACAGAATCTCTGCCCCAGTGTGGCTCCTGTCCCCCATCACACCAGCTCAAGCACCGCATGGCATATTTTTGCCTGCGTGCTTGTGTAGCCCCTTGAACGCCTACAGAGCACTGCTGGTTCCGAGGACAAAGCACAGGAAGAGGCCATGGAGGAAGAAGAAGAGGAGGGGTGGAGGAGAGAGGTGTGGCAGTATCATCACTAGTAGAATTTAGGAGGCCTGGTGGCAGAACAACCTCCAACACTACTGCACCCTGTCCTGCATCCTTCCCAGCTGCCAGGAGAGTCACGCAGTGCGCAGTGAAAGATAGGTAACATCACTGTCCATGCCTGCTGGACCATGAGTCAGCGGTAATATGCACCTTACCGCTGACCGCCCTGTCCAGCGAGGCCAAGACATTGCCTTCCACATGCCGGTATAGAGCCAGAATCGCCTTCCGTGAGACAAAGTGGCGTTTGGGAACCTGCCACGGAGGAACCGCACATTCCACAAACTCACGGAAGGGGGCAGAGTCTACCAAGTGAAAAGGCAGCAGTTGAAGTGCTAGCAATTTAGCCAAGCTAGCATTCAGCCACTGGGCATGTGGATGGCTGGGAGAGAACTTCTTTCGGCGGCGCAGCAGCTGGGGCAGGGAAATTTGCCTGGTACAATCTGATGTCGGTGTACCTATAGCAGATTGCCCGCAAGTACTTGGCTGTGACACACCTAATTCTACACCTTCATTCCTCTCAGTGCAGGTTTCAGAGAGGACTGAAGGTATAGTGGGGTTGGAGATCCCAGCTGATGAGGAGCAAGGAGAGGTCCGCTTTGTTCTTTGGTGTGGGTCTTTTAGGTACACTTGCCAACGAACTGCATGGCAGGTCAACATATGTCTGGTCAAGCATGTGGTGCCCAAGCGGGTGATGTTTTGGCCACGCGAGATACGCTTGAGACATATGTTGCAAATAGCAGTGATGGGATCTGATGCACTCGTCTCAAAAAAGGCCCACACCAAAGAACTTTTGGAATAACGAGCAGAGACAGCAGTGCCCTGCACATGTGGAGCTCTACGGTGTGATGCAGTCAGTGTGCTGCCCTTAGGCTGGCCCCTGGAGGGCATCCTGCCTCGTTGGTGATGTGCCTCCTCCTCTGTCCTATCAGACACCCACGTTGAGTCAGTGACCTCATCATCCCCTCCCTCCTCATCACTGGAGCAAACCTGGCAGTATGCTGCAGCTGGGGGAACATGACTGCCAGATTGCTGTCCTTCTTGGGCACCCCCTCTCTCTGGGCTCATGTTACTGCCTTCCTCTAGCTGGGTACCATCATCAGAGCCTTCAAAACGATGGGCATCCTCCTGGAGCATGTACCCAACACTGTGGTCAAACAGTTTGGGGGACTCCTCAGGAGGACATGGTGGGGCTAGGGAAGGAGTCACTGATGCCATTGAGCTGAGGGAAGAGGCAGCTGCTGTGCCAGACAAAGTACCCTGAGCCTGGGTGAGAGAGGATGAGGAGGATGAGGATGGCTTGGTCATCCACTCTACCAAGTCTTTCGCATGTTGCGGCTCAACGCGGCCTGCTGCCGAAAAAAAGGACAAGCGTGTCCCACGGCCACGTGCTGATGAGGATGCACCGTCTCCACGACCAGCACTGTTGCCTCTAGACATAGAGCCTGCTTGCCTCTTTTATTGGCTTGTGACTGTTTGCCTCTCCTTGTTGGCCTTCCAGACATACTAATGGCCTGCAGTGAGATGTAGCTGCACAAAGCTGGGATGTATATATGTATATACTGATATTGCTGCTAGCAGAATCAACTGCCTGCCTGTATTATTATTAATATGAGAACACCAGCAATTGTCTTCAGGTAGCTTTAGGTGCACACTGTGCAGAGGACGCAGAACACTAACTGTAAATACTGCAGCTGCCTGCCTGTGGTACTAATAGGAGCAGAATAACAGCAATTGTCTTCAGGTAGCTTTAGGTGCACACTGTGCAGAGGACGCAGTACACTAACTGTAAATACTGTAAAAACACCTGCCTGCCTGTCAGTAGGAAGAGAATAACAGGAACAGATCTAGATAAACTGAATACAGTGTGTGTATATATATATATGTAGCGCACTTGGGAGCTGCTAAGTGTGTTCAGGCCTTTCTGTTAATTGCTTCTGTTCTTCCACCCTTGCATGAATTCACAACCAGTAGACAGCCTAGTAACTTTAATAAAGGAACTTTTATTCACTTACTTGCAGTATGTTACATGCTGATTATGGGAATATGAGCTGCCTCTTACTTCTTGGTTCCTGATGATAGTCAATATCCTCTCCTATAGTGAACTGACCAATGCCCCTCTGAAAGACACTGTGGGTTGTATATATTTAGAAGCTCCAGGCCATCACCGCCCTAATCTCTGACTTCTGTAATCCTCCCGGCGTCAGTTCAGGAAAGTACCAGACGAATAAGCACTGCTGCGTTGCACTCCCTTGCTCTCTCCCATCCATGATTGCCACAGAAGGTCGATCCCAGTTTACTAAATCCTCTTTGTAGCTACTTCACGCTCCACATGTTCGGATGCATCCCAGGCTGGGATGTCCGGCCCTGATCCCCTTTAGGCCTTCAAGTCCCCTCCTGCTATCCAGCGCTCGAGTCTCTGAACCCCTATGGCCTTCAAGCCTGCGGCTCCTCTCCTCACATCATGACTGATCCTTTCCAGCTCCCCCCCCCCGGAAGCATGTGACCTCAGTTTAAGTAGTGTAACCGCCCCTGCCCAACCAAATTAATAATTGGACCAAGACGGCCTCCACAAACTGCCCATCACTCTGACCTGAAATCCAGCCCTCCCTCTAGAACATGATCCCAGAAGGACAGAAGGATAGGGGAACTTACTTGAACCAGAGTGCAGGTGATCACACCCCCCTCTATTCTGTCACTCCCCCACACCCAAACAGACAACCAGACCTGAAATGCAATGCTGTATCCTGGCCTAGGCCGACAAGGCCCAGGCCTAGGGCAGCACTTTGCAGAGGGGCAGCATGGAAAGAGTCCCAGCCGGCTTGCGCTACACTGTAATGCCCTGTACACACGGTTCGGATTTTTTCCGACGGAGAAAGTGCGATTGGATTGTGTTGTCAGAAATTCCGATCGTGTGTGGGCTCCATGGGACTTTTTCTGTCGGAATTTCCGACACACAAAGTTTGAGAGCAGGATATAACATTTTCCGACAACAAAATCCGATCCTTTAAATTCTGATCGTGTGTAGACAAATCCAACGCACAAAGTGCCACACATGCTCAGAATAAATTAAGAGACAAAAGCAATTGCTTATTGCCCCGTTTATAGTCCCGACGTATGTGTTTTACGTCACCGCGTTCAGAATGATCGGATTTTCCGACAACTTTGTGTGACCGTGTGTATGCAAGACAAGTTTGAGCCAACATCCATCGGAAAAAAATCCATGGATTTTGTTGTCGGAATGTCCAATCAATGTCCGACCGTGTGTACGGGCCATTAGTGTAGCGCCAGTCTTATGGGGCATTCTGGGCTGAGATGTAAATTAGTCTAGCGCCCCCATAAAGCAGCCGCACTGCTTCTGGTATGCGGGCGGCCGGCATTCCACAACTGTGGGGGGGCGCTGCTTCTAATTTTGACTGTCCTATCATCCTGGACCACAGACCTTCCTCACTGCTATATGTTTTCTGCTGCACCATTGGCATGGTTATATCTTCTTAGTCCTCTCCATAAAATTATCAGAAATTTGTGCTTAAAGTAGAACTATAGGCAACATTTTTTTTTTTTCATTTTGGATAGAGTAAAGGAGGGTTATAGCCCCCGTCAGTTTATTTTTTTACCATCCTTGTCCCACTGCAGAGATCTCCCTTTACTTCCTGCCCCATAGCCAAACAGGAAGTGAGAGGAAATCTATGCAAACTAGGGGAATCCATTGTCGCCCCCCCCCCCAGGACCTCAGAACTAGTGTCCCCACTCAAAAATTTCAGGGCAGGTCTTAAACAGCAAGGGGTGGATCATATTTAAATTAGGGGGTACATGAGTTTAGTCAAGCCTAGGGCAGCACAAAACCTAAATACACTACTGCTTAAAATGTAAGGTCCAGGCCAAATTTACCTAACATCTACCTATCTAAACCCTATTTAGCACCCACCTAAATGGAGTGGGCGCTACATATATATATACACAACACCTAGGATGCATATATATATATACACAGAATATACTGTAAGTGCAGCTAACTGACTCGCCTGCCTACTCTGTCTAACTTAAATCAAATGACACTGTCTCTCTGTCTATCGCTTTCCGCCGCCGCAACACACTACACAAGGCCGCCACTCAGGCGGCCTTATATAGTGTGGGGCATGTACTAAACCCCCTGAGCCATAATTGGCCAAAGCCACCCTGGCTTTGGCCAATTACGGATCTCTGTACAAACGGCGTGGTGATTGGCCAAGCATGCGGGTCATAGTGCATGCTTGGCCAATCATCAGCCATGCTGCAGTGAATTATGGGGCGTGATGCGCCACTCGAAGACTGTAAATGCGAACAGCCCATAACATTTGCAATTGGACGAATGGTCGAACTCAAAGCTCATCCCTACTGCTGACTTTAAATTTTTTCTTAAGGAGCCCGGAGCTCCACTATAAGAAAACTTAAGATGCTGAAATCAATTAGAGCTGAATGTTAAAAAAACAAAAACGGTCAATTTCTAGTCTAATTATTAAAGGATTATCAAAGACATCGCGATGGGGGGCTGGGAACTGTCCCGGGGGACATGTACCAAATAAAAGAAATGTGCATTAAACTTACCTACTTAGCACTTTTACCCCCTTCCTGCCAATTTACTGTGACACTTTGAATGACAATTGCGCAGTCATGCAGCACTGTACCCATATGGGATTTTTTTGTCATGTTTTTCACAAAACTAGAGCTTTCTTTGGTGGTATTTAATCACTGGTGGGTTATTTTTTATTTCTTTTGCTAAACAAACGAAAAAAGACCAAATAATTTGAAAAAAAAAACGAATAAAAAGAAAAAGGTGGGACTTTATATGAAGCACACAGGTGGATAAAAAGTCAAGTTTATTGAATAAAAGTATAAATAGAAAATGATAATAATCAGGGGCTGTATATTGTCAAAATATAATACATGTATATACACAAACATACAATTAAGTAGATTATCACATGATCACAGACAGTATATATATATATATATATATATATATATATATATATATATATATATACACAGTTGCAATAAAAAGTATGTGAACCCTTTTGGAATGATATGGATTTCTGCACAAATTGGTCATAAAATGTGATCTGATCTTCATCTAAATCACAACAATAGACAATCACAGTCTGCTTAAACTAATAACACAAAAATAATTAAATGTTACCATGTTTTTATTGAACACACCATGTAAACATTCACAGTACAGGTGGAAAAAGTATGTGAACCCTTGGATTTAATAACTGGTTGAACTTTGGCAGCAATAACTTCAACCAAATGTTTCCTGTACATAGTTACATAGTAGGTGAGGTTGAAAAAAGACACAAGTCCATCAAGTCCAACCTATGTGTGTGATTATGTGTCAGTATTACATTACATATCCCTGTATGTGGTGGTCATTCAGGTGCTTATCTAATAGTTTCTTGAAGCTATCAATGCTCCCCGCTGAGACCACCGCCTGTGGAAGGGAATTCCACATCCTTGCCACTCTTACAGTAAAGAACCCTCTACGTAGTTTAAGGTTAAACCTCTTTTCTTCTAATTTTAATGAGTGGCCACGAGTCTTATTAAACTCTCTTCTGCGAAAAAGTTTTCTCCTTATTGTGGGGTCACCAGTACGGTATTTGTATATTGAAATCATATCCCCTCTCAAGCGTCTCTTCTCCAGAGAGAATAAGTTCACTGCTCGCAACCTTTCCTCATAACTAAGATCCTCCAGACCCTTTATTAGCTTTGTTGCCCTTCTTTGTACTCGCTCCATTTCCAGTACATCCTTCCTGAGGACTGGTGCCCAGAACTGGACCGTATACTCCAGATGCGGCCGGACCAGAGTCTTGTAGAGCGGGAGAATTATCGTTTTATCTCTGGAGTTGATCCCCCTTTTAATGCCAAGATTCTGTTTGCTTTGTTAGCAGCAGCTTGGCATTGCATGTCATTGCTGAGCCTATAATCTACTAGGACCCCCAGGTCCTTTTCCATCCTAGATTCCCCCAGAGGTTCTCCCCCCCCAGTCTATAGATTGCATTCAGATTTTTGCCACCCAAATGCATTATTTTACATTTTTCTACATTGAACCTCATTTGCCATGTAGTCGCCCCTCCCCCATTCATTTGTTCAGGTCTTTTTGCAAGGTTTCCACATCCTGCGGAGAAGTTATTGCTCTGCTTAGCTTAGTATCGTCTGCAAATACAGAGATTGAACTGTTTATCCCATCCAAAGTGTAGTTGCAGATCAGACGTGCAAAACAGTCAGGAGTAATTCTTGACCATTCCTCTTTACAGAACTATTTCAGTTCAGTAATATACTTGGGATGTCTGGTGTGAATCGCTTTCTTGAGGTCATGCCACAGCATCTCAATCGGGTTGAGGTCAGGACTCTGACTGGGCCACTCCTGAGGGCGTAATTTCTTCTGTTTAAGCCATTCTGTTGTTGATTTACTTCTAGGCTTTGGGTCGTTGTCCTGTTGCAAAATCCATCTTCTGTTGAGCTTCAGCTGTTGGACAGATGGCCTTAAGTTCTCCTGCAAAATGTCTTGATAAACTTGGGAATTCATTTTTCCTTCGATGATAGCAATCCGCCCAGGCCCTGATGCAGCAAAGCAGCCCTAAACCATGATGCCCCCACCACCATACTTCACAGTTGGGATGAGGTTTTGATGTTGGTGAGCTGTGCCTCTTTTTCTCCACACAGTGTTGTGTGTTTCTTCCAAACAACTCAACTTTGGTTTCATGTGTCAACAGAATATTTTGCCAGTACTGCTGTGGAACATCCAGGTGCTCTTGTGCAAACTGTAAACGTGCAGCAATGTTTTTTTTGGACAGTAGTGGCTTCCTCTGTAGTATCCTCCCATGAAACCCATTCTTGTTTAGTGTTTTACGTATCGTAGATTCGCTAACAGGGATATTAGCATATGCCAGAGACTTTTGTAAGTGTAGCAGTCATAATATATGTATAACCTGATGTTGCATATATCTTATCATTTGGTGTCATCTAGCGGCCAAAATATATATAAGGACTGCATTCTTTATTTTTCTATTATTGTTCAGACGTGACCTGGATGTGTCTATTTACATCTGGACATTAACTTGACCTACCCATGATGCTCAGTAACTCCCACAAACCTCAGGGAGCAGAACTGCATTGTGGGAAGCTTATAAAAAGGCTGGGAGCGGCCATCTTAGGTCTCTTGGACCCACATGGCCAGCCTGGAAGGATATGTGTGAGATTTCCAGCACAGAGCGGCCTACTTTCACAGAGCAGCGATCCGAACAGCGGTATTGTGACTTCTCACAGAGCTGGACTGACGACGGGGCAGGACTGGGAAGGAACCAGAGGAGTCTGTCGTAGTCATCTGGGAGTTCCGGAGCGTCTTGTGGACAGGAGCTGAGCATCGCAGCAGTGCCGGGCCGGCCGGAGAAAGAACCCTGCACACCAGAGCGGAGTCTCCTGACAGCATTTGTCCTGGTTGGGTGGGAGGGCTGAGGCCCACAAGTTTCTTGATGCACTTTCATACATCATATATATATGTATAAAAATCCGCGCTTAGGACAATCTGAGGACTGCTGCCTATCTCAAGTTAGTACCCCTAGGGGTCTAATTATAGGAGTAAATGGATATTTAAGGAGATAGAAGTGGCGCTGCCCTCTATATTAATTGAATAATGATCTTTAGCCTAAGTTCAATTGACTGTGGCATATAGGAACTTCATCACTAAATGCCAAGTCCAGGTCCCAAGATAGAAAATCTATATGATATAAGCAACCGGAGAAATTGTAATAGAGTAAAATGAAACTATAATGCAGAAGAGAAGTGTATATGATTTTACATGTGTCGTAGTGCTAGCAAAAATGAAGCAATGATCTTTGCACCATTTGGAAAGAAAATTAAAAAATTAGTGAAAAATACACCCCAAAGTTCAAAAGTTTTGGGACAAGATGGCGCCAAAAGTTGAAATTTTTTTTTTTAAATAAATCAAAAACCATGGGTGAAAGAAAGTGTCAGTGCAATAACTGGTGGACCAGTCACAAATTGTAAGTGAAATGATGGAATTAAGTGGTAAGTAACCCCAAGATTCAAAAGTATTGTGACAGTGAGCGCTTGCTGTGAGTGCAGAGTAGTAGACTGATTAATGTGTAGCATATGATATACACTCCCTAAACATAACATACAATGCATATAACAATCCCGGACTTATCATGCACAAATTTATAAATTCAGATGTTTTATATATCATAGATGGTGGTGGTTGATTTCTAAAAAGTTAGTATTTGTATGCATATACTCCGTGTAAGCAAAACTTTTCAACCAGATGGGATAATTAATAAGTTCAGTGTATATATTATATATTTTTCACCCCTTAGGGCTTTACATCCGTGACTTCTGTGCTTGTTGTTCAAAGTAGTGACTTGAAGTGCTCACCCCCCAGTGCTCCCCCACTCACCAGAATTAATCACCCCTACAGGGGTACCGAGCGATAGAATGGGTGCCTTGGGGTAGTTGGTGATCTCTCCTGTTGAGCTGCTGTTGCTCTAATTGATGCGATCCTTTGCAAGTATTCCAGGTTAAGCTGTGTGCTCCAATATGACCAGGTTACTCCATACCTCCTTTGTCTGTTAACCTCTCCGGGATACCGGAGACAAGAGAAACACAAAGAGGCTTCCTTCGTGAAGTATGTCAATGAGTTTTTTATTGCACAAAAGCTTAAACCAGTCCAATATAGTATGTAATAGTAGAAATTGTAGCAAGTCTTAGCAGAAAAATTGTGAAACCGGCACCGCTGTGTGCAAGGATGGGACCAGAAGCGAGCTGTAAGCGTGCGTCCCACCTTGCGTTCCAGCATCCACTTCCGGGTATGACGTGTGAGCGTGACTCCGCCTTACGTGTTTCGTCATAGGACGTTTTCAAAGACGTTTTTTGATGCACTTTCATACATCAGTTTACACAAGATAGAGTTGCTGGGACCTGTAGTACCACAAGCAAAGTCAAGAGGATTCAACACTAAGTCGCTGCATCAAAGTTAGTTATAGCTCTGCTGCATCAGGACTTTGCTTTATATATCAGGTTACTTTGTTAAGGAATCATTAACTCTTGGATTACAAAATTACCTCATTGCTAGCAGAAGAAAAGAAGATAAAGAAGGACTGTTAAGTAACACATAAGGCCGTGGGTTATCATACTATATCAGGGTGGTGTGATATTACAGGAGGGAGCTCCCTAGTGTTCTATTATACTAAATCAAGTCAACATTTGATTTGGTATAGCTTTGAGCGCGCAGGAAATAGGACAGTGCTTAGAGTGAGATACACTCATTCTGACGGTATCCTATTTACTTTGTTATATCTCTCATATATTACTTCAGACATTATACACCTGTATTGTACCTTTGTAAAGTTTAGTGGTCTGTCAGATTATGTTGGTCTGACAGTACAATCATAGTAGTTTAACCCTTCTAATAAAACTACAGTAAATACGGTTATTATTTAAGTACAACTGTGGGAGTGTTATTTTACTCCTTATCACCAGCCAAGAGGAGGGTAAGGTAACTACAAACTGGTATACTATATTGTGCACTGTGAAATTGTTTTAAAGTTCTGTTGTGTCTACAGATTACTACTCATCATGGCAGTGTCAGAGGCGAGGGTAGCTTCAGGGGTCTGGGATGGCCAGTGGGAAAACGAACAAATTAGCAGCTCCTATGGGGGTAGTGCGCTTCATGGGGGTCCCACCGAGATTTCCCAACTGGAATGCCCGAATAGGCCAGAAGAGGGGGCCATGAGCTCGGCTGCAGCTACTCAGTGGAGTCAAGAATTTGGGGGTGTAACTCAGAAGAACACTATACTGAGACTCCCAGGAGATCAATGGCTTGATAGAGAGGTGCAAATACTAATGCAGAAAGCAGTGCCTTGACAAGGTTGCTACCTGCTGGACATAAAACAGAATGTCTAGAAAAACTTTACTTACGCCCTCTTAGAGTGGAGAGAAGCCACCCTCGCAGAGTTCCAGGGAGGGATAGTGAGCCTAGCTGAAGGACTGGACGGAATGGTAATTTCAATCCAAGAATCAGAAGAACAGCCACCAACAACACCGCCAGAGAGTCCATTGGCAAGGAGCTTAGAGAGAGACAGCAAAAAGTCAGAGAGTCCGGGGTTGGAACAAAACTTAGAACCCAAGATGCCGCCGGCGTCTTTTTACCTAGGCATGAGTCGTCTGGTGGATAGCTTGATACAAAGTCACCAGTAGGGATGAGCCGAACACCCCCCTGTTCGGTTCGCACCAGAACATGCGAACAGGAAAAAAGTTTGTTCGAACACTCGAACACCATTAAAGTCTATAGGACAGGAACATGAATAATCAAAAGTGCTAATTTTAAAGGCTTATATGCAAGGTATTGTCATAAAATGTGTTTGGGGACTTGGGTCCTGCCCCAGGGGACATGGATCAATGCAAAAAAAAATTTAAAAACGGCCGTTTTTTCAGGAGCAGTGATTTTAATAATGCTTAAAGTCAAACAATAAAAGTGTAATATCCCTTTAAATTTTGTAGCTGGGGGGTGTCTATAGTATGCCTGTAAAGGGACGCATGTTTCCCATGTTTAGAACAGTCTGACAGCAAAATGACATTTCAAAGAAAAAAAGTCATTTAAAACTACTCGCGGCTATTGCATTGCTGATCCGACAATACACATAAAAGTTCATTGATAAAAACGGTATGGGAATTCCCCACAGGGGAACCCCAAACCAAATTTTTTTTAAAAATGACGTGGGGGTCCCCCTAAATTCCATACCAGGCCCTTCAGGTCTGGTATGGATATTAAGGGGAACCCCGGCCAAAATGTAAAAAAAAAACGGCGTGGGGTCCCCCCAAAAATCCATACCAGACCCTTATCCGAGCACGCAACCTGGCAGGCCGCAGGAAAAGAGGGGGGGATGAGAGCGCTCCCCCCCTCCTGAACCGTACCAGGTCACATGCCCTCAACATTGGGAGGGTGCTTTGGGGTAGCCCCCCAAAACACCTTGTCCCCATGTTGATGAGGACAAGGGCCTCATCCCCACAACCCTGGCCAGTGGTTGTGGGGGTCTGCGGGTGGGGGGCTTATCGGAATCTGGAAGCCCCCTTTAACAAGGGGACCCCCAGATCCCGCCCCCCTGTGTGAAATGGTAAGGGGGTATAAAAGAACCCCTACCATTTCACTAAAAAACTGTCAAAAATGTTAAAAATGACAAGAGACAGTTTTTGACAATTCCTTTATTTAAACGCTTCTTCTTTCTTCTATCTTCCTTCATCTTCTTCTTCTGGCTCTTCTGGTTCTTCCTTCGGTGTTCTCATCCAGCATCTCCTCCGCGGCGTCTTCTATCTTCTTCTCCTCGGGCCGCTCCACACCCATGGCATGGGGGAGGCTCCCGCTCTTCTCTTCATCTTCTTCTCTTCTTCATCTTCTTTTCTTCTTCTCTTCTTCATCTTCTTCTCCGGGCCGCTCCGCACCCATGCTGGCATGGTGGGAGGCTCTCGCTGTGTGACGCGTCTCCTCTTCTGACGGTTCTTAAATAACGGGGTCGGGGCCACCCGGTGACCCCACCCCCCTCTGGCGCACGGTGACTTGACGGGACTTCCCTGTGATGTCACGGGGAATGCCACAGGGAAGTCCCATCATGTCCCGTGCGTCAGAGGGGGCTGGGTCACCGGTTGGCCCCGCCCCCCATTATTTAAGAACTGTCAGAATAGGAGACGCGTCACACAGCGGGAACCTCCCGCCATGCCAGCATGGGTGCGGAGCGGAACGGAGAAGAAGATGAAGAAGAGAAGAAGATGAAGAAGAGAAGAAGATGAAAAGAAGAGTGGGAGCCTCCCCCCATGCCATGGGTGCGCAGCGGCCCGAGGAGAAGAAGATAGAAGACGCCGCGGAGGAGATGCTGGACGAGAACACCGAAGGAAGAACCAGAAGAGCCAGAAGAACCAGAAGAAGAAGAAGAAGATGAAGGAAGATAGAAGAAAGAAGAAAGAAGAAGCATTTAAATAAAGGAATTGGCAAAAACTGTCTCTTGTAATTTTTAACATTTTTGACAGTTTTTTAGTGAAATGGTAGGGGTACTTTGGTACCCCCTTACCATTTCACACGGGGGGGCCGGGATCTTGGGGTCCCCTTGTTAAAGGGGGCTTCCAGATTCTGATAAGCCCCCCGCCGGCAGACCCCCACAACCACCGGCCAGGGTTGTGGGGATGAGGCCCTTGTCCCCATCAACATGGGGACAAAGTGTTTTGGGGGGCCACCCCAAAGCACCCTCCCAATGTTGAGGGCATGTGGCCTGGTACGGTTCAGGAGGGGGGGCGCTCTCTCATCCCCCCTCTTTTCATGTGGCCTGCCAGGTTGTGTGCCCGGATAAGGGTCTGGTATGGATCTTTGGGGGGACCCCACGACGTTTTTTTTTTCATTTTGGCGCGGGGTTCCCCTTAAAATCCATACCAGACCTGAAGGGCCTGGTATGGAATTTAGAGGGACCCCCACGTCATTTTTTTTTAAAATTTTGGTTCAGGGTTCCCCTGTGGGGAATTCCCATTCCGTTTTTATAAATGAACTTTTATGTGTATTGTCGGACCGGCAATGCAATAGCTGCGAGTAGTTTAAATGACTTTTTTTCCTTTGAAATGTCATTTTGCTGTCAGACTGTTCTAAACACAGGAAACATGCGCCCCTTTACAGGCATACTATAGACACCCCCCAGGTACGAAATTTAAAGGGATATTACACTTTTATTGTTTGACTTTAAGCATTATTAAAATCACTGCTCCTGAAAAAACGTCCGTTTTTAAAACTTTTTTTTGCATTGATCCATGTCCCCTGGGGCAGGACCCAGGTCCCCAAACACTTTTTATGACAATAACTTGCATATAAGCCTTTAAAATTAGCACTTTTGATTTCTCCCATAGACTTTTAAAGGGTGTTCCGCGGCATTCGAATTTGCCGCGAACACCCCAAATTGTTCGCTGTTCGGCGAACTTGCGAACAGCCGATGTTCGAGTCGAACTTGAGTTCGACTCGAACTCGAAGCTCATCCCTAGTCACCAGATGTCCACGGACGAGAAGTACTGGAAGCTACCCATATTCTCAGGGCGAATACCGAGGCCAGAAGGAGAGGAAGATTTTGAGAGTTGGGTGGATCAAGCTACTCTTTGGCTTTGGAGGATTGGAATGTCCCGGGACATTTAGCAAGAAGACGGATAAGAGAAAGCTTGTTAAGTCCAGCAGCTGATGTCATTAGGAGCCTCCGAAGAGGGAAGCCAGATTGTGGTGCTAAAGATTACCTTATCGCCCTTCATGCTGTGTAGGGGAAGATTGAAAATTTACCTGATCTGATGCATCGGTTTGAGCACACTCACCAAAAGGTGGGAGAGAAGCTATCCACATACATTGCCCGTATAGATCAGATTTTACATCAGATCATTATGAAGAAGGGTGTTGACCCTAGAGAGGCAGATAAAGTCAGATTGGATCAGACTTTGAAAGGGGCCAGACCGAACCACCCCATTGCCCTTCCGTTGCTTTTAAAAGGTGCTGATGAGATTCCTTTCTATCTTGAATTGATGGGGTTAGTCAGAGAAGAAGAGGCCATCTTGGAAGAAAAGAACAGGGAGACTCGCATGACTAAAGATCCTTTGCCAAAAAGTAGAAGGGCCACCGCACAGTCAGTATCTGTGGAAGGCATGGAAGGTGTGGATGCAGAAGCTGGTGGGAAGACCACTGTTTGCCTTTGAAAGAAGAGACCTCATCAGCACTGACTCAACCAAAAGAGGCTGAAGAAGAACTACCGGCTCAATCTCTGTTGCAGCAAGCTTTGCTTCGAGTAATGGGGGCACAAGCCAAGAGCTCAAGTGAACGAGTGGATAGCCGGCGATGCTATCAGTGTGGAGATGGTGGGCATCTTCTGGCCCATTACTCATGGAAAGATTCAGATGCTGCATTGCTGAAGGAGCTGATCGGAATGTTGAGGATGTTAGTGAAGGAGCAGCCGGCGGTAAACTTCAGAGGGTCTCAGTGAAGGAGCCAGCTGAGAACCCTGCGAAAGAACAGAGCTCCAAAGGAAAAGGAAGGAGGGAGAGAAAGTCCCGGAGTCTACGGAAAAGGGACGAATGGACAAGTAACCCGACACTGGGGTCAGAGGATCGGGAGCAGAAAGTCAATTCTGCTCCCAGTGCGAGGGGACTCGTACTGAGAACATAGCTAAAAGTAACTCTAATTCTGCGCCTAGGATTGGCGACCAAAACTTTCAACCTAAAAATAAGCACCTAAAGAAGAAGAACCGCCTTGTCAACAAGAGGGGGCAGTCAGAGAGTTTTCCTGGAAGGCTAGTAGGACCATCTCCCATAGTGTCTGTACAGATCGAAGGAGTGTATACGCAGGCTCTATTAGATACAGGAGCACAAGTTACTCTGTTGTATCAAGACTTTTATGATAGACACTTAAGTCATATTCCCATCCGGAAGTTGGAGGAGCTCGAGATCTGGGGAATTGGAACCACTCGATGCCCTTATGATGGGTATATTCCCATACAAATATCATTTGGGCCGGCGGCTGTAGGAAAAGAGGAAACCTTTGACACGCTGGCGGTGGTGTGCCCCAGGCCCCCTGGAGTCGGACGGAATTCCATATTGTCTTGAAAAGGAGTTACAGCACTGTACAGAGAATCTGCCTTCTTAGTGGCAGGAAAGGGCAAAATCCCAGTTGAAGAGGTGGGAGGAGAAGTTCGCTCAAAATGATTTTGATGTGGGGTGTGCCAAGAGTGCTAAGCACACGATTCGCCTTCAGGAAGACAACACATTTCGAGAAAGGGCTCGGCGAGTACCGCTTAGTGACCTGGAAGACCTACGAGAACAACTAGCTGAATTAAAAAGGTCGGGGGTAATCCAAGAATCCAGGAGTCCCTACGCTTCCCCCATTGTAGTGGTGAGAAAGAAGAATGGATCCCTTCCTATGTACATTAACTACCGGCACACGATACCCGATCAATATACCACCCCTCTCATTGAAGAACCACTTACAGGGGCTAAGTGGTTCAGTGTGTTGGACCTAAAGAGCGGGTACTACCAAATTCCCATGCATCCAGCGGATCAAGAAAAGACAGCCTTCATATGCCCATTGGGGTTCTACGAGTTCAGCCGAATGCCTCAGAGACTGTCGGGGGCCCCCACCACTTTCCAACGTCTTATGGAGAGGATGGTCGGAGACATGAATCTAGTGGAAGTTTTGGTGTATCTGGATGACATCATCGTGTTTGGGAAGACCCTTGAAGAACACGGGGCCCGACTAGAGAAGGTGTTCTCCCGGCTATGTGAGGAAGGGTTGAAGCTGTCGTTAGAAAAATGTCAGTTCTACCGGACCTCAGTTACTTATTTGGGACACGTAGTCTTAGCAGGAGGAGTTGCTACTGACCCGAAAAAGTTGGAAGCCGTTACCAGCTGGCCCCGGCCAAGAACCGTGACCGAGTTGAGATCCTTCTTGGGGTTCTCCTCCTATTACAAAAGGTTTGTGGAAAATTTCGCCACTATTGTCCGACCCCTTAATGAGTTGTTGCAGAAGGTAACGGAGGAGGATGATGGGTCAGCGTGGAAAACGAAGAAGAGCGGTGCTCGAAGAAAAGGAGAATCTGTACAGGATCAGAGGACTCCCCTGTGTGAAGGGGCATTTAAGAGGCTGAAGAAGAATCTGAAGGGCCAAATGCTCTCAGAATCTGAAGCTCCTGTGTTGGCCTATGCTGACCCCAGTTTGCCTTATGAGTTACATGTAGATGCCAGCAGAGATGGGCTGGGAGGGGTGTTGTATCAGCATCAGGCTGGGAAGTTGAGGCCTATAGCTTATGTGAGCAGAAGCCTTGCCCCTCCGGAAAATAATTATCTGGTGCAAAGGCTGGAGTTTCTGGCCCTCAAGTGGACGGTGGTCGACAAATTGAGAGACTATCTATATGGGGCCGAGTTCACAGTGAAAACTGATAACAATCCTTTGACCTATGTCCTGACCACCGCCAAGCTGGATGCCACTGGACACAGATGGATAGCAGCGTTGGCTGGATTCCGGTTCAGTTTGAAATACAGACCTGGAGTGGGAAACCGGGATGCAGACGCACTGTCTCGAAGACCACACAGACAAGAAGAAGACCCCGTGGAATGGGCCTGTGTGAGCGAGGAGGGAGTGTGAGCTCTGTGTCAGGGTTTGGAAAAGGAAGGAAATGGAAGGGTGGCGGCCGAATACATAGGGGTTCACCCATTAGCGATTCCCAGCCGATATTGTGGACTGACCCATGTGAGGGGAGAAGGCTTGCCGCAGCTGTCAAGAGCGGATTTAAGACGGGATCAGATGGAGGATTTAGTGGGCAGATTAGTGATGCATGCACTGAGGAGCGAGAGTCCTGAGTTGTTAAAAAAAAGTCAGGAGCCTGAGGCGAAAATACTACACAAGGAGTGGAATCAACTGATGCTTAAGGATGGTGTTCTGTATCGCAGTTATGTCACTGAAAGAAATGAAGAAAGGCGGCAACTATTTCTCCCAGAAAAACACCGGACGACCGTTTTAGTTTCTTTGCATGATGAGCACAGTCATTTAGGAGCAGATAGAACTCTTCGGCTGGTTAGAGATAGATTTTACTGGCCTAATATGCGAAAGGAGGTGGAAAACTACTGTCATTCTTGCCTTACTTGTATCCAGAGAAAGACTTTGCCGCAGAGAGCGGCTGCCATGGGCCATTTGCAAAGTCAAGAGCCCCTGGAGTTGGTGTGCATTGACTTTCTGTGCTTGGAACCTGATATAGGTGGAAGAGGCAACATTCTGGTAGTGACAGATCATTTCACTAGATATGCTCAAGCTTACCCCACCAAAGATTAAAAGGCCAGCACGGTAGCCAAAGTTCTCGTGGAGAAGTTTTTCGTACATTATGGGTTGCCTGTAGGGATCCACTCAGATCAGAGCAGAGAATTTGAGAGCAAGTTAATACGCCAGATGTGTGCTTTGTTGGGCATTAAGAAGACTCGCACCACACCTTATCACCCTCAGGGTGACCCTCAACCAGAGTGGTTCAACAGGACCCTACTGAATATGCTGGGGACTTTACCGTCTGACAGGAAACAGCATTGGGGAAACAACATTGCAGCATTAGTACATGCATACAACTGCACGGAGAGTGATGTCAATGGGTATTCCCCATACCGTCTAATGTTTGGACGAGAAGCCAGACTTCCTGCTGATCTGATGTTCAGTACATCTCTGGATGATGTCCCTTTGACCTCAGACAGAGGGTATGTAGATCGATTGAGGAAGAATCTACAACAAGCATATGAACAGGCAGTAGAGCATGCTACCGTCAGGAAGTCTCGGAACAAACGGAATTTTGACGCCAGAGTGAAAATTTATGACTTGCAACCAGGAGATCGAGTTCTACTCAAGAATCTGGGTATACCGGGAAAACACAAGTTGGCGGACAGATGGAAGTCACAGCCCTTCATTGTGTGCAAGAGAATCCCTGGGTTGCCAGTATATCAGATTCGACCAGAAGGAGAGTCGGGGCCAAAGAAGATGTGGCATAGAAATCATTTACTCCCACTATCGGATACTGTGAGAATCCCAGAGGCTGTTCAGACCTCTCCGGAGAAATTGACACCAGCCGGCACGCGTTCAAAAGGGATCAAGTTGAGAGAAACTGATGGAAGTGATGAGGCTGGGGATGAGTATGAGTATTCCGATGCCTTGAATTCAAGATCATTGTCAGGAAACGGAGACTTAGGACTAGTCGATGATGTGGTGTCTTTACCTGCGGAAGTTTGGATCGAGGAGGAAGGTGGAGCAGCAGGAGTAAGGTCTGAAGCCATGGACGTTACAAAACCAACTGGAGATTTGAGAGATTTCCTTGAGGATGCATTGTCTTCTTTGGAGAAGTTAGAGTTACAATGGACTTTGGAAAGTGAAGTACAAGACTCATTGGATGATCTCAACACTCCGAGGAAGACAAAGTAGAGGATTCAACCAAACAGGAAGAGGATTTGGGGCCGATGAGGTTGAGGCGGAGAGTACACCCGCCACAAAGACTCACTTACGACACGCTGGGTGAAAGTTCTGAAGAGCCATTCTCCACGGCTCGTCGATCTGACCCTGAAGTTCTGCCACCTGTTGTTAATTGGGTAGGCAATGGATCTGCTCTGGCCTCTGACACTATTGGGTTGAACATGAGAACTGCCCTGGCCCTATCAAACTTGGGTATTGAAATTACACCTGAAGTATGTCAATTAATATGTGAAAGCTAAGGGGCTAGTGAATAGTGTTTGTCAAAAAGTCAGGATCTGAACATGGTTTGTTTGTGTTAGACAGCTCTCATGGTATCTTTGGGGACCAAAGAATTCAAGCAGGGGGAGTGTGTAGCGGTCATAATATATGTATAACCTGATGTTGCATATATCTTATCATTTGGGGCCATCTAGTGGCCAAAATATATATAAGGACTGCATTCTTTATTTTTCTATTATTTTTCAGACGTGACCTGAATGTGTCTGTTTGTTTACATCTGGACATTAACTTGACCTACCCATGATGCTCAGCGGCCATCTTAGGTCTCTTGGACCCGCATGGCCAGCCTGGAAGGATATGTGTGAGATTTCCAGCACAGCGCGGCCTACCTCCACGGAACAGCATTTCGAGCAGCGGTATTGTGACTTCTCACAGAGCTGGACTGACGACGGGGCAGGACTGGGAAGGAACCAGAGGAGTCTGTCGTAGTCATATGGGAGTTCCGGAGCGTCTTGTGGACAGGAGCTGAGCATCGCAGCAGTGCCGGCCGGCCGGAGAAAGAACACTGCACATCAGAGTGGAGTCTCCTGACAGCATTTGTCCTGGTTGGGTGAGAGGGCTGAGGCCCACAAGTTTTTTGATGCACTTTCATACATCAGTTTACACAAGATAGAGTTGCTGGGACCTGTAGTACCACAAGCAAAGTCAAGAGGATTTAACACTAAGTCACTGCATCCAAGTTAGTTATAGCTCTGCTGCATCAGGACTTTGCTTTATATATCAGATTACTTTGTTAAGGAATCATTAACCCTTGGATTACAAAATTACCTTGTTGCTAGCAGAAGAAAAAAAGATAAAGAAGGACTGTTAAATAACACATAAGGCCTTGGGTTATCATACTATATCAGGGTGGTGTGATATTACAGGAGGGAGCTCCCTAGTGTTGTATTATACTAAATCAAGTCAACATTTGATTTGGTATAGCTTTGAGCGCGCAGGAAATAGGACAGTGCTTAGAGTGAGATACACTCACTCTGACGGTATCCTATTTACTTTGTTATATCTCTCATATATTACTTCAGACATTATACACCTGTATTGTACCTTTGTAAAGTTTAGTGGTCTGTCAGATTATGTTAGTCTGACAGTACAATCATAGTAGTTTAACCCTTCTAATACAACTACAGTAAATACGGTTATTATTTAAGTACAACTGTGGGAGTGTTATTTTACTCCTTATCACCAGCCAAGAGGAGGGTAAGGTAACTACAAATAGGTATACTATATTGTGCACTGTGAAATTGTTTTAAAGTTCTGTTGTGTCTACATATTACTACTCATCATGGAACCCGAAGTGTCAGAGGCGAGGGTAGCTTCAGGGGTCTGGGATGGCCAGTGGGAAAACGAACAAATTAGCAGCTCCTACGGGGGTAGTGCGCTTCATAAGTCTTTAGCTGACACTCTAGGATTCCTTTCCACCTCATTGAGCAGTCTGCGCTGTGCTCTTGCAGTCATCTTTACAGGATGCCCACTACTAGTGAGAGTAGCAGCAGTGCTGAACTTTCTCCATCTATAGACAATTTGTCTTACCGTGGACTGATGAACAGCAAGGCTTTTGGAGATACTTTTAAAACCCTTTCCAGCTTTATGCAAGTCAACAATTCTTAATCGTAGGTCTTCTGAGAGCTCTTTTGTGCGAGGCAACATTCACATCAGGCAATGCTTCTTGTTAAAAGCAAACCCAGAACTGGTGTGCGTTTTTTATAAGGCAGGGCAGCTGTAAACCAACACCTCCAATCGTATCCCATTGATTGGACTCCAGTTGGCTGACACCTCACTCCAATTAGCCCTTAGAGATCTCATTAGTCTAGGGGTTCACATACTTTTTCCACCTGCACTGTGAATGTTTACATGGTATGTTCAAAAAAGCATGGTAACATTTAATTCTTTGTGTGTTATTAGTTTAAGCACACTCTGATTGCCTATTGTTGTGGCTAGGGATGAGCTTCGAGTTCGAGTCGAACTCATGTTCTACTCGAACATTGGCTGTTCGCAAGTTCGCCGAACAGCGAACAATTTGGGGTGTTCGCGGCAAATTCGAATGCCGCGGAACACCCTTTAAAAGTCTATGGGAGAAATCAAAAGTGCAAATTTTAAAGGCTTATATGCAAGTTATTGTCATAAAAAGTGGTTGGGGACCTGGGTCCTTCCCCAGGGGACATGGATCAATGCAAAAAAAAGTTTTAAAAACGGCCGTTTTTTCAGGAGCAGTGATTTTAATAATGCTTAAAGTCAAACAATAAAAGTGTAATATCCCTTTAAATTTCGTACCTGGGGGGTGTCTATAGTATGCCTGTAAAGGGGCGCATGTTTCCCGTGTTTAGAACAGTCTGACAGCAAAATGACATTTGGAAGGAAAAAAAGCCATTTAAAACTACCCGCGGCTATTGCATTGCCGTCAATACACATAGAAGTTCATTGATAAAAACGGCATGGGAATTCCCCACAGAGAAACCCCGAACCAAAATTAAAAAAAAAAAAGTATGTGGGAGTCCCCCTAATTTCCATACAAGGCCCTTCAGGTCTGGTATGGATATTAAGGGGAACCCCAACCAAAATTTAAAAAAAAAAAGACGTGGGGTTCCCCCTAAATTCCATACCAGACCCTTCAGGGGGTCTGCGGGCGGGGGGCTTATCGGAATCTGGAAGCCCCCTTTAACAAGGGGACCCCCAGATCCCGGCCCCCCCCTGTGTGAAATGGTAAGGGGGTACTTACCCCTACCATTTCACTAAAAAACTGTCAAAAATGTTAAAAATGACAAGAGACAGTTTTTGACAATTCCTTTATTTAAATGCTTCTTCTTTCTTCCTTCATCTTCTTCTGGCTCTTCTGGTCTTCTTCCGGCGTTCTCGTCCAGCATCTCCTCCGCGGCGTCTTCTATCTTCTTCTCCTCGGGCCGCTCCGCACCCATGGCATTGGGGGGGAGGCTCCCGCTCTTCTCTTCATCTTCTTCATCATCTTCTTCATCTTCTTCTTCTTCTTCATCTCTTCTTCCTTCTTCATTTCTTCTTCGGGCCGCTCCGCATCCATGCTGTCATGGAGGGAGGCTCCCGCTGTGTGACGGCGTCTCTTCGTCTGACGGTTCTTAAATAACGGGGGGCGGGGCCACCCGGTGACCCCGCCCCCCTCTGACGCACGGTGACTTGACGGGACTTCCCTGTGACGTCACGGGGAATGCCACAGGGAAGTCCCGTCATGTCCCGTGCGTCAGAGGGGGGCGGGGTCACCGGGTGGCCCCGCCCCCCGTTATTTAAGAACCGTCAGACGAAAAGACGCCGTCACACAGCGGGAGCCTCCCTCCATGACAGCATGGATGCGGAGCGGCCCGAAGAAGAAATGAAGAAGGAAGAAGAGATGAAGAAGAAGAAGAAGATGAAGAAGATGATGAAGAAGATGAAGAGAAGAGCGGGAGCCTCCCCCCCCAATGCCATGGGTGCGGAGCGGCCCGAGGAGAAGAAGATAGAAGACGCCGCGGAGGAGATGCTGGACGAGAACGCCGGAGGAAGAACCAGAAGAGCCAGAAGAACCAGAAGAAGATGAAGGAAGAAAGAAGAAGCATTTAAATAAAGAAATTGTCAAAAACTGTCTCTTGTCATTTTTAACATTTTTGACAGTTTTTTTAGTGAAATGGTAGGGGTAAGTACCCCCTTACCATTTCACACAGGGGGGGGCCGGGATCTGGGGGTCCCCTTGTTAAAGGGGGCTTCCAGATTCCGATAAGCCCCCCGCCCGCAGACCCCCACAACCACCAGCCAGGGTTGTGGGGATGAGGCCCTTGTCTTCATCAACATGGGGACAAGGTGTTTTGGGGGGCTACCCCAAAGCACCCTCCCAATGTTGAGGGCATGTGGCCTGGTACGGTTCAGGAGGGGGGGGGGGCTGCACTCTCGTCCCCCCCTCTTTTCCTGCGGCCTGCCAGGTTGCGTGCTCGGATAAGGGTCTGGTATGGATTTTTGGGGGGACCCCACGCCGTTTTTTTGTTTTTTTTTGGCGCGGGGTTCCCCTTAAAATCCATACCAGACCTGAAGGGTCTGGTATGGAACTTAGGGGGAACCCCACGTCTTTTTTTTTTTTAATTTTGGTTGGGGTTCCCCTTAATATCCATACCAGACCTGAAGGGCCTTGTATGGAAATTAGGGGGACTCCCACATAATTTTTTTTTTTTAATTTTGGTTCGGGGTTTCCCTGTGGGGAATTCCCATGCCGTTTTTATCAATGAACTTCTATGTGTATTGTCGGCAATGCAATAGCCGCGGGTAGTTTTAAATGTGTTTTTTCCTTCAAAATGTCATTTTGCTGTCAGACTGTTCTAAACACAGGAAACATGCGCCCCTTTACAGGCATACTATAGACACCCCCCAGGTACGAAATTTAAAGGGATATTACACTTTTATTGTTTGACTTTAAGCATTATTAAAATCACTGCTCCTGAAAAAGCGGCCGTTTTTAAAACTTTTTTTTGCATTGATCCATGTCCCCTGGGGCAGGACCCAGGTCCCCAAACACTTTTAATGACAATAACTTGCATATAAGCCTTTAAAATTAGCACTTTTGATTATTCATGTTCGTGTCCCATAGACTTTAACGGTGTTCGCGTGTTCGAACAAACTTTTTTCCTGTTCGCATGTTCTGGTGCGAACCGAACAGGGGGGTGTTCGGCTCATCCCTAGTTGTGACTTAGATGAAGATCAAATCACATTTTATGACCAATTTGTGCAGAAATCCATATCATTCCAAAAGGGTTCACATACTTTTTATTGCAAATATATATATGACACCCCGAGTATGAAAGGGGTTAAAGTCGTTTAGGACATTCCATACCCAAACACAACGTCAGCTACTGAACACTTCCATCAGCCGAACCAGGAACCCATACAAATAATTCTTCCCCCCCCAAGTATGAGACAAGTTGCTCTGTCGTGTGGGTCAAGCAGGAATCAACTCATTTATTTTCACACATGGACACAACAGATAAAATAACTCAGAGACTCTTTCTCCCCACCCTTGGAAAACCAGGCGGACCAAACTGTCTAATGACAATAGACACACAGGTCAGGTGTGTCCAACGTCTCATCAGTACACAGTCTTATCAGCAAGGAGGGCTGCTGGAGAAATCCCCCCTCCCTCCATAGAGATACACATCCTGTGATCCAAGGCAGACAAACACAATAGAACAGTGGAATACAGCCCCACCCCAAACTAGCACAGCAAACAGTACACAACAGCATGAGACAACACACAATATATACACAACATTGTGAAGCAGTCGCTATTTATAATATGGCACATACGGGGTTCCCAGAGTTTTGTGTTTTGGGGGGACATGGACTTGAATCCAAAGTAACATTAGTTCAGGGTCCCCAGGCATACAGCTCACAAAGAGTATTGTTCCCTTAAAATCCAGGGCCCATAGTCGAAAGGCAAGAGGCCTGCATTCAGTCCTCTCCAAAAGCCTCTGTCCCGGCTAGGTCTGTCACACATATATATATATATATACAGGGCTTTTTTCTCAAACAATAGGTGCTGGAACTTAACCACAACCCCACAACAACCCTCCCCCTACACACACCCTCCAAATCACATCAAATAGTGGGTGTGGTCACTCAAATTTCACAAAAACAGTAGGAGGGTCTTAAAAAGGCAATAAATACCAGGATTGCATTGCATACAGAGTGCAGAGCTGTCACTTGTAAACACAGAAACCAGACTTCTGTGATTTACAAGTGATTGTGGTGAGCAGCACCAAAGGGTCTGAGCCAGAGGTGGTGGAACTGAGTTCCACCAAGTTCCCCTTGAAAAAAAGCCCTGTATATATGTCTACATTTGCTGTACTTTACCACTGTTTTTGTTTGACTGTGAATTTCTCTTTATAGAATATATACCCTGTTTCCCCGAAAATAAGACCTAGCGTGATTGTCGGTGATGGCTGCAATATAAGCCCTATCCCCCAAATAAGCCCTAGTTAAAGTCCTTGTAGGTCTTATTTTCAGGGTAGGGCTTATTTTCGGGGAAACAGGGTAGGGCTTATTTTCGGGGAAACAGTGTAGGGCTTATTTGGGGGGTAGGGCTTATATTGCAGCCATCACCGACAATCACGCTAGGTCTTATTTTCGGGGAAACAGGGTAGTAGCGACACAGGTACAACCAACTGTCCCCGGGGAAGCCACTTCTGGCGAAACATGTAGGACCTCCAATTACCTGCTTACGGGATTGGCCGCCACGCTCTCAGGCCTAATCTTGTAAACCTCACTATAAATGGTTTTAAATCTCCTGTAGTTTGGTGCACACCCTGTATATATAACAGTATATAAACTTGTCTTTTTTAAACTTGTTAATAAAATTTCCTATGTTTTTATTTAATATATTCTGGTCTTTCTTTGGCACCGTTATAATCCCTGCATCCCCAGGCACACGCGGGGGGGGGGGGGCAGTGCGATCCCGAGAGGACGCCATATGACGCCCTTTTAGAACTGGCTGACCATGCTGAAGCTGTCATTTTGCTATAGCGCAGTCGGCAAATGGTTAAAATGCACATTTCCTATAAATAACATGCCTGGGGGGTGTCCTGACCTTGCCTATGAAGTGGTGCATGTATAATTTTTTTTTTACCTGCAAGGTAAAGGCATAATGTGCTAGTATGCATCCCATACTAGCACATTATGAAATGCTTTTCTTAGAACGAAACCCTGCAGCACCTCGCTGTTACCGATTAGAGGGCTGACATCTTCCCCCGGTCTTCTTCCCGGGTTTGCGGCCTCCTGCTACATGAGTGGCCAGAGGAGCGATAACGGCATATCCTGTACATCTGCACGGGAGCCGCGGTTTACATCCCCCTCTATATGAATGAGAACCTCTGGGTATTTTTTGAAAAAAATATGAAAAATAGTAAATAAAGACACTTTTGACATGTCGTTTATTTAAAAACAAATCAGTAAGCTCAAAAAAAAAAATCCCACAATGTAAATCCTTCATTAATAATGCCCTCCAGAAATGC
Organism: Lithobates septentrionalis; assembly: GCA_037952835.1. NCBI lineage: Eukaryota > Metazoa > Chordata > Amphibia > Anura > Ranidae > Lithobates > Lithobates septentrionalis. The sequence goes on along the minus strand of JBBDGP010003147.1, from coordinate 259,537 downwards.
AGATCCACAATGTTGCCCGCTGACTCTCTGAAAGTAGAAACAAACCACAGATGACACAATCCTCCTCTGACAACTGCTCACCACAAATGACAGCTCCCTGTCCCCACCACGGAACTTGCTAGGAGAGTATAGTATACTTGTAGTTTGTTTGTCTATACCTTGATCAATATTGGTTTTGCCAATGATGTAAAAATATATCTTCATAATAAGTTCTCCTCTGCTGGTGTCTTCCTTATTACCCATTGGGGAGATTTCCCCTCATTTCCTATCATGGTGACCACACAGGAAGTGAAAGGAAATCCTCCCAATATGGAGCAAGACAGCAATAAAAAACTGCCAGAAGTTCTAACTCTTCTTATCTCTGTTATAATAGTTTATAAAAAGTCTTAGCTGGAATTGGGCTTCATCTACAAATGTCCTGGTAGATTTGTTGGGGGAAAAATAGAACGTCTCACAATTATAAAGAGATTATGAAGCAGCTCATTCTGGTGTCCTCCTCACATTATGTACTTGTATGACGTCTTCTACTGAATGTTGGGTCTCTGTTCAAGTTTTTTATCTCTGTCCCTCGGCATAAAAACGGTATTTTATATTAGGACTTGTTCTGTGGTGTGGTCAGTGGTGAAGGGTTGGTTGCCAGTGTCCAGGGTTCCCTCCTAGGTAGGGGTGACACAAGTCCAAAACCACCCAAGATACACTGCCTGAAAGATATCAAAGCTGACAGCAAATCATAGATGGAGGCATTGCCCACCCCGCAACTGCATGTATGCAATGGGCATGCTGGGGGGCGGGGGATACCTCCACTGCCCATTATTGGCTGTCAGCTTGGACAGCTTCTCTGTGCCCTCTAAGAATTCTTCACTCAGGGAAACCAACCCTGTGGCCCCATCCATGATACACCTCTGGGTGGGATCTATATGGGAAGGGAAAAGGCTCTGATGGAAGCTGATCATTCTGTTATGTTATGTATTTCCTGGATTGTAATCTTTGTATCTGGAATATTTTATCTCTCAGTAAAATCTTTAGTAGTAAATTCAGCCTGGAGACATTTCTCTCACTCACCTGCACAGGAGATGTTGATGGATCTACTTAGATTATTGATCTGATTGGTGACATCACAGCGGAGGGTTCCGGAGACCGGAGGAGAAAGAGTTACCGGGCTGTGTGAGGAGACGGATCTTCCATCCAAACTCCAGGAATAACGCGGATCTGATCCTTTCACCGAACATTCGGCCACTGCACTCCCATCCGGGAGACAGGAGGAGGTCACAGCGATGTCAGAGAGGGGGACTGGAGGAGGAGAAATCACATTATGGGAAGATTAGAAAAGCAGAAAAAAAGAAAAGCAGAAATGAATGAAGTATACATAGCTCCCAACTGTCCCTGATTTGGAACAAAGTCCCTCTGCCCCCCTTATTTGTCCCTCATTTTGGTCTAATCTATATAATTGTATATAAAATGTATTATTTAAAAAAGTGTTTCCCAGAGCTAAACCTTTCATCCGAATTCTAAATTGCTGCATTTGTAAATATCAAAAGCCAATATAAAGGAATAGTAGTGGTAAAAAAAAGCACTTGTGGGTTTAACTAATTTTTTTTTGTAGAATTCTCCTTTAAGGGGGTGTGGCAGGGGGTGTGTCCTATGGCCACATACTTTTGCTAATAGGTGTCCCTCATTCCCATCTCAAATAGTTTATGTCTCCTCCACCATGTCTCCTCCACCATTGCTCCTCAACTGTGTCTCCTCCACCATGTCTCCTCCTACATTGTTCCTCAACTGTGTCTCCTCCACTTTGTCTTTCCATGTCAGATGTCAGGAACGTGTTACCAGCCATCAGGCTAAGACCTGCTGTTATTTGCTGAGAGAGAACATCCATAGGCCAGGCCCTCCTTTCAGGCTCCATTTGGCTGAATGGTACTGTCACCTACCTGTATGCAGACCCTGAGATGATGAGGAAGGTCTCTTGTACAGTTCCCATCTGAGAACCGATGGATGTTGAGACAGAGTGTACAGGGGTGAAGGAAAGGCACAAGTGTCAAGGTGTAGACACTGAGCAGGAACTTGGGAGCGCTGATATCTGAGGAATCAGACGTATAGCTGACAATGCACTGTGGAGATGCCGAGTTCAGTTGAAGGTGGAGCCAGGTGAAAAGCCTGGTTTGGTAACAGCTGTGTAGAAAGACAGCAGGATGTGAGAAGAATCAGAGTCAGGAAGAGGCAGAAGTTGGCAACAATACTGAACAAAACATAGTCAGTCTCAGTACCGGGATTTGGGCTGTCAGTTTAAGACTAGGCAAATCTCACCTGAGACAGCCCTGGCCTGGGAAGCGATGGTGATTGGCCAGCTAATCACTGTTCACCTTTAAAACACCTGTGTCAAAACACCACCAGTGCTTGTGGTAGCATACCTACCTTTGTGTGTTTGTGCTTGACCCAGCTGATATCTTCTCTGATCTACTTAGACAGGCTTAGACACGGTGGAGGAAACAAGGTGGAGGTCACATGTTGATGGAGAACTGATAAAGGAACATGGTGGAAGGAGACATGATGGTAAAGGAATTGCGGTGGATGGGACATGATGCAGGAGACACATTTGACATGGTGGGGGAGACACAGTGGAGGGAACATGGTGGAGGAGAAGCAGTGTAGGGGCACGGTGAAGGAGACAAGGTGGAGGAGACACTGTAGAGGAGACATGATGGAGGGAACATTGTAGAGAAGACATGATAGAGTAAACATAGTGGAGGAGACATAATGGAGAAGACACGATGGAGGAACATGGTTGAAGAGACAAACTGAAGGAGATATGAAGGAGCAGACACAGTGGAGAAGATGTGGTAGAGGAGATATGTTGGAGGGGACATGGTTGAGGTGATAAGATGGAGGGGACACGGTGGAGGAGACCTGATGGAGGAAACACAGTGGAGAGGACATTGTGGAGGAGATATGGTGAGGGAAATGGGTGGAGGGGACTTGAAAAAAGGGGACATGGTGGGGGAGGAGTGGCGGAGCTGATTTATTAAGGGAGTGGAGCATAATCACTCTACAAGGTGAATTTTAAGTTAGCTTAGTAAATGAAGTAAAGATAAGTTAAAATTTATTTTGCAAAGATTATCCAATCATGTGCAAGGAAAAAAGAAAAAAAAAAGACAGGATATTTCCTTACACCCATTCACTAAGATAAGTGGAATTAACTGTACAAAGTGAAGATGCTCAACTTCTTTAGTAAATCCACCTAATGAGACACTTTATTGAATATGATGAACCCAAAGGATTGATATATCGATAGAGATCTCTACTGCTTTATTTCAGACAATTAAATACAATTTCCATTATAGATGGAGATGGTGAATTAGATGATTATTTATAAATTTACTTTCTCTACAGATAACTTGATGACCTGTAACTTAAAGAAAACATCATTTCAATGAAGAGTGGAGACGGGGGGGGGGGGGGGGGGGAGGGGGGGGAGGGGGGGGTCCTATTTCCCAGATTGGAGACAAAGGAGCTTTTTATTGATATAAATCTCATTTACTGGATTGCAGACAAATATATATTGTCAGGACTTTTTTCAGGGGGAACGCAGTTCCGGAACCTCCAGCACTGAATGTGTGTAATGGAAGGTGGGGTGTGCTGGAGGGTCTATTGTTGCTGTCTGATGGGGGATCTATTGTCACGGGGGATCTATTGTTTCTGGCGGGTCTGTTGTAGTTGGGAGGTTTATTGTGGCTAATGGGGGATCTATTGTTGCTGTGGGGTCTTATGTTGCTGGGAGGGAGAGGTGTATAGTTGCTGGCTGCTGGGAGATTAATTGTTGCTGGTGGAGGTCTATTGTTACTGGGGGGTATTTTGTTGTGGGAGGTCTGTTGTTGCTGGGAGGGATCTACTGTTGAGGGAGAGGTCTACTGTTGCTGGCTGCTGGGGGATCAGTTGTTGCTGTAGAAGGTCTATTGTTGCTGGGGGATCAGTTGATGCTGTAGAAGGTCTATTGTTGCAGGGGTGGATCTATTGTTACTGGGGAGTCTATTATTGGGAGGAGGGGTCTATTATTGCTGGGAGGATCTACTGTTGCTGGGAGGGGTACATTGCTACTGGGGGATCTATTGTTTCTGGGATACAAATTATATTTCATACAAATTACATGGCATCCCAAAATGAATGGTTCTGTATTCTCTAAAATGGGGAGTACTTGGGGGTGGGTAGGGGGCGGAGACAAGGGGTGAATATGAAGGGGGAGGGGTATCTACACCTGGTCTCTTAGAAGAAGAGCCCTTTATATTGTCATCTACAGACATTTCTCCATCCACTTCTGATGTCTCCTCATCTGGACAGGTGACCCCGGCTCTGCTCTCCTCCGATCGGCTGACCACATTCTCCACAGTACAGGTGATGTTCCAGGGCCCCGGTGACTCCACAATGGCTGTAATGTGATTGGGGGATGCGGAATATCTCTCCTGGGATCCCCCAATCACAGATAGACAGATATTCGGCTTAGTCCCCTCCTCCACCCTGCAGGAGATCTCGGCGCTGCCATTCCAGAGACATGAGACATGGAGGAGCGGAACCGATACTGGAACTGAGAGAGCCAATCATTTCCATTGATCAGATCCAATATATACACAGCATGCCCCTCCCCCATCCTTACCTATAATCAGGTGTGAATACATCTTCCTGGAGACTGGAGGAGATAGATTGTGTCTGTGTGCACCCCTCCCCCAAACACTAAATCCCCCCACTAACATGACACCCATTTTCTTGAGTCATGTGACCCCCATCAGGGTTGTCACCCCACACAACTTTTATTTACTGACAAAACATTTAGAATCTACAGAAGAAGCTCATTATATTACTGACAACCTGAAATATGACAGAAACTCCTATTAGAGACTTCCCTTTCCTAAGAGGTGAAACCTGATTGGTTAGTGTTGGCAGAAGCTCCGCCCTCCATTGGGGATCTGTCACCCCGCCATCAATGGTCACATCTACCACATGGGGACCCCGAGCAGACCTTCTTACCTTCTACATGGACGGTGTATATAAAGACACGGAGCGGGGAGGACACTGCTAGGACTGGGGGTGGGGGTTGGATGGACTTACCTTCTACATGGACGGTGTATATAAAGACACGGAGTGGGGAGGACACTGCTAGGACTGGGGGTGGGGGTTGGATGGACTTACCTTCTACATGGACGATGTATATAAAGACACGGAGTGGGGAGGACACTGCTAGGACTGGGGGTGGGGGTTGGATGGACTTACCTTCTACATGGACGGTGTATATAAAGACACGGAGCGGGGAGGAAACTGCTAGGACTGGGGGTGGGGGTTGGATGGACTTACCTTCTACATGGACGGTGTATATAAAGACACGGAGTGGGGAGGACACTGCTAGGACTGGGGGTGGGGGTTGGATGGACTTACCTTCTACATGGACGGTGTATATAAAGACACGGAGCGGGGAGGACACTGCTAGGACTGGGGGTGGGGGTTGGATGGATTTATCTTCTACATGGATGGTGTATATAAAGACACGGAGCGGGGAGGACACTGCTAGGACTGGGGGTGGGGGTTGGATGGACTTACCTTCTACATGGATGGTGTATATAAAGACACGGAGTGGGGAGGACACTGCTAGGACTGGGGGTGGGGGTTGGATGGACTTACCTTCTACATGGATGGTGTATATAAAGACACGGAGCGGGGAGGACATTGCTAGGACTGGGGGTGGGGGTTGGATGGATTTATCTTCTACATGGATGGTGTATATAAAGACACGGAGCGGGGAGGACACTGCTAGGACTGGGGGTGGGGGTTGGATGGACTTACCGTCTACATGGATGGTGTATATAAAGACACGGAGTGGGGAGGACACTGCTAGGACTGGGGGTGGGGGTTGGATGGACTTACCTTCTACATGGACAATGTAATAATCTTCCTGTATACGGCGTCCTCTACTGTATATAGACACACTGTATCTCCCGTCATTCTCCAGAGTCACATTGGATATGATCAGACTTCCATTCTCTGATAATCTTGTATTGGAGAAGAATTTGTTCTCATATTTGCTAGGTGTACAATCCGAGTGTAGAAATATTGTGGTGATAATGTATCTGGTTGGGTCTTTATATTCCCATACAATCTGGTCACATCTCTCTGTATCTGGATGGTTGAGGGTGAGATGACGTCTGATGGGGAGGAGAAGGTCAGATCCCGGCCGGGTGAATATTTCCTCCGGGAAATTTCCTGCACAGACAGAATACAGATCCCAGTCAGGTCACAGTGTACGCTCCCCTCCCCCCTCATATAACACACATTGATGTAGAACCATCTGGAATCTCATGAGACTAATGAATAAAAAATCCAACATCTGGATCAGTGGGAGGGGCTTGTTGTCTAGTATCCGGGAGCTGCAATGGGCACCAGGCCCCTCCCCCTATCCCTCCTTGTCCACCCTCTGGGGGTGGGGGATGGGGTGGGCTGGCCTTCTCATGCACATCGGCACCGCACATGAGGGCCACACGTGTGACGTCATTCTTCAGCGTCACTGTGCTGGCGTGCTTTCCGCCATCTTGGCTGATTCATGTGTGGGGGCCGGTTCTTGGCTCCAATTCCTTGGCGGTTGACTCCTCCCACTATTTATCGTGACGCTGGGAGAGGCCCGGGGGGTAGACATGTGAAGAGCGGAAACATTTGTTTTGTTTACATTCGTTATTTACATAAATTAGTTTAGTGATTTGTTTATTCTGTTTAATTCGTTTTCAGAATTCGCTTTGTTCATCTTCAAATTTTAAACGTTTTTGAAAAAAAAATAATAATTTATGAAAAAAAAAAAATTTTTGAAAAAAAAACTTTTGAAAAAAAAATCATTAAAAAAAATCAATAAAAAAAAATCATTTTTGGAAAAAAAAAAAAAAACATTTGTGAAAAAAAAAATCATTTTTGAAAAAAAAATCATTAAAAAAAAATCATTTTTGAAAAAAAAATAATTTTTGAAAAAAAAAATCATTTTTGAAAAAAAAAATCATTTTTGAAAAAATAAAAAATCATTTTTGAAAAATAAAATCATTAAATAAAAAAAAAATCGTTTTTGAAAAAAAAAATCATTTTTGGAAAAAAAAAACTAAATCATTTTTGAAAAAAAAAAATCTTTTGAAAAAAATGTTCAGCTCTTTCAGCTAATGATGGGACTTCAACTGTTTTACTACTATTTATACTTTTTAAAATATTAAGCTTTTTAACACTTTTCACAGTTACTCAAGCCACTCCACCCCACCCAGTTACTCCGCCCACTCCAGTTGTAGAGGCAAGAACACTTTTCACAATTTCCCCAGAAATTGGAGCTTTTCTAGTTCTATTTGAAATTCAAATTGCAGAAGATGGTTATAGTTTATGTTATTCTATTCTATTTCTTTATATTATATTCTAGTCTATTCTATTCTTTTATTTTCTGTTATATTCTTTTCTATTCTATTTTTTTCTATTCTATTCCTTTATTTTCTATTCTATTTTATTCTCTTTGGAAATGTGAAAACTATTTAAATTTGAAAACGATTCAAATTCAAATTTCATCCGAATTTTTGTTTTGTTATTTCGGATTCATTTAACCACTAGAGGACCAGCCGCCTCAGTTATACTGTGACAGGTTGGCTCTCTTGGGCAAATCGGCGTAGCTATATGTTGGCCGCTTTAAGACCACTAGCGGGCGCGTGCACGCCCACAGCACAACAACAGTGCCCGGGGGGGCGGGATGTCTGCCAGGCACCCGCGATCTCTCCTGAGCGGGAGGTCAATGTAAACAGACAGATCTCCATTCTGTCAGGAGAGAGGAGACAGATCTGCTGTTTATACTAAGTATGAATGTTAGAATATCAGAATTTATGAATGGTTGAATTCTTGTGATAATTGAATTATATATATAAATATATATATAAATATATATATATCTTCTATGTATGGAAAAGGTGAAGTTATACAGGTATAGGTTTTTATACTCATGAAAGTTTATGCTGGTATAGGCTTTGTATGCATTGCTTGGGAGAGATTCGTCTCACATATGGATACAATTTAGTGTAGACCATTTCACCTCCCCCATCGTAAGAAGATTAGATTACAGTCTTTCCAAAGACACAAAGTTTCATTATGTTAAGAATATAAGCTGTTTCTTTACACTACTATATTTCTTGATTAGGGTATTAATAAGAACACTGCATTTTACATATATGTATACTGATATGTAGGATTTTATATGTTTAAAGGAAATGTATATATTGTAAGTTAAATGATTCTTAAAAGATAGCTTTTCTCACTTTGTTCATAGCCCCACCCTTAGGAATGTTGGAAGGAGTAATTCAAATTTTGCGGTCTTTTCTATGGGACTATAACGAACCTTTTTAAGCCAGCCTCTATGGAAAAAGGTGGGGGGGTTAATTGAAGGAGTACAGACAGGCTGTGGGAAGAGGGACAGATGCATTGCAGGTCTCCATCACACACACACACACACACACAGATCTCAAGATATACACACAGACATATCTGATTTAAACTTTATTTTAAGAATAATCTATTTTTTGTATTCTACATTTTGACATTGTTTTTGTAACATTTTGCTAATTGATCATTAAATCAATTTTGGAGGTTTTACACGAGAATTTAACAGATTTTTCTTGGAACTTTTCTCATCAATATGAATTATTGAAATATAGTTATTAATACAGAAATAACTCGATTATTACAGTGGCGAGCCATTTGCCAGATTCTTTTTGTCCGAATATCGAATTTTTTTCAATAATTTCTCCTTCCACTTGTCGAGAGGGAACATCAGCAAAAACAGTGATTATTCAGACAAGCTTTCAGGAGAAATCGAAAAAGCTCATTTTCGGCATCATTGAATTGAACTTGGAAGGAAAAGAAAGATCAGAATCGGTGAGACGTTTGTGCACGTACAAGAAAAATCTGTTTCTTGATGACGTAATTTCCCGCCAAGAGAGGGAACGCGTGTTACATGAAGGAAGCCGTCTTACATTGGTAAGTTATGGATTTAATTCATGAATTATCCAGTGAGAGTGATTTAGAATTTAAAAATTTGTCAAAGTTTGTTAAAGATGATGAATTATGGTGTTACATGTTCAATGAATGCTTACAGGCTAATAAGAAAATACAAAAGTCAAAATTTGCATTTAAGAAATTCAGCAAACAGGTTAGGAATTTGATTAAGTTGATTAAAGTTTATGATACAATGATATCAGGAGTTTTTGAAAGCAATGTAGTTGGTACAAAAGAGGAAATAAAGGACAATAGTTTATGTACTAATTGTCAGATTTTGACTGAAAGGATAGATGATTTGCAGAGTGCAATTCAAATAAAGGATATTCAGTTGTCTGAGTTACAGTATAATGTAAAGTTTAAAGCAGAGTCAAGCAAGAGTTTAGAGATTAATGTTAATGCAGACTCTATGAATGTTACTGCAGATTCTATGCAGGAGCCTTTTGTACAAGATATGCGATTTTTCAAGGTTGATGACCAGGAAAATGAAGTTTTGCTTAAAACAAAAATACTGAATAAAGCTGCTGAATGCAGACACCGTTTAGATATATTACAAAATGGTGTTCAGAGTGCCACCTGTAAGGCCACACCCAGAGATGGTGAGATACACGTCACAGGCAGAACTAAAGTTTCAGAGCAGACAGGAAATACTTCCCTACATACTACACAAAGGAAAACTTTGAAAGTAGAAAATACAGAACATATTTCTGAGCAATTTATTCTTTCTTCTTCAAACAATAGTTTGACTGATTTGCCTTATGCTTCAGAAGTCAAACAGATCAGTACATTGACTGTTAATGACAGTTCAATCAATTTGAAAAACAATGATGAAAATGAGAGGGATGGATTACTTCCATCACCATCAGGATTTAGGAAAAAAGGTTCTGAGTCATCTCCAACATTAAAATATGTGACTTCACTTTTATTAGATGAAAGTGGAAGGCCATGGGTACATGGTTTATTAAATGGCAAGGATACTAAATGGTTAATAGATTTAGGATCTAAACTCAGTTTAACTAAAAACAAATTACATGTGAATATTGATTCTCCAAAATGTAATTTAATTGGTTTCAATGGAAAAGGAAATACAGTTGCAGCTAAAGTTTCTGGTGTGAATTTCGAGATTCCGGGAGTTTTAAAAACTAAAAAGGACATCTGGTGTTGCCAAAATACAGAGAATATTTTAGGCATGGATGTGATTAGTAAATTAGATTGGATTATTGATTTAAGTAATTCTACTATATGGAAAGATTCATCTAGGCCCAAATCTAGGTTAATAGATTCTTCCATGTGCAATAATGTTGGAAGTATTTGTACAGCAGTCGCTGACATTTCTTCAGATCTTAATTGGCCACACACAGGAACCAATCTCGAATTGGAACAATCGGTAAGAGCACATAAAAGTCTTTGGAGTCAGAACAAAATGGATACAGGTTTGTTTAAAGATATTGAGATAGAAATTGAGGGACGAGACCCTGAACCCCAAATTCAAAATAAGTTGCCACAAGAATCAATAGGTCCAGTGTCTGACATTGTACAATCATTTTTACAACAAGGAATATTAAAGAAGGCACAATCAGTGGTAAATAATTGTATTTGGCCTATCAAGAATGCTGATGATTCCTATTCTTTATCAGTTGATTTAAGATCACTGAATAAATGCATTACAAATAACAAACCTATTGTTCCTAATTTAAATTTAATGTCACAAATGGATGCCAAGGCCAAAGTATTTTCAGTACTGGAAATTTCCAATAGTCATTTTTCAGTACCAGTAACAAACAGCTGTCATTATAAACTTGCTTTCAGCTTCAATAAAGAAACTTATGCCTTCACTAGAATAATTCCAGAAATGGAAATCAGTGACGGAATAGTGCACGAGTGCTTGGAGAAAGTTTTATCAAAATTTTCTAGACCAAAATGTATTTTCCAACACGTGGACAAAATTTTGTTGTCTACTCAAAATACAGAGGAACATGTCACTCTGTTGACAGAGTTATTTACTCTGTTACAAACAGCAGGATTGAAATTGAACACAGAGTCAGTTCAGTTAATGAAAGATAAAGTTAACTTTCTTCATATGCAAATTAGTCATGGACAGAGAAAGTTATCACAGGAAAAAGTTAGAAACATTTCTGCTATTCCAGTTCCAACATCTTACAAGGCATTATATCAATTTTTGAGTTAAATTCTTGCAAAGAGTTTTTACAGGAATATGATGATAAAGTTAAACCATTATTTGATTTCCTGAAACAAAAAGATGTTGTGTTTGATGAATGGTCTCAAACCCATACAGATGTTTTTGAAATGTTGAAAAAAGATTTGCAGAATGCTGTTTCATTGCATACAATCGAAATTGGAATGTCTATGCCTGTTTTATTGTCTACTAAGGTATCTGACAATTCCATCTCAGTAATTTTATTTCAGGTAAAAGATGGTGAACCGAAAATAATAGGTTTTTTCTCCAGAGGTTTGACAAATATGGAAAAGACTTTTGACACAAATATGAAGCAATTGTTAAGTGTTTATTTTGCAGTCAAAGTAACAGAAAAGATTGTGAGATCTAGTATGATCATATTACGGACACCTGATCTGTCATTAAAAATTCTTTTTAAGAGAATTCATTCAGGAGAATTATATGACAAATATTGCCCATTTTTTAAAACTTTAAAATCTAAACCCATAGAGGTAGATGTGATAACAGAACATTCTCAGCTAAATTTGTTCAGAAAGCCTATAAATGGGATTGTTAGAACAAGTGCTGAGTGATGCTTTGAGACCGGATTTGTCAATAATATTAAGAATTGTTCAACAGGTCTTTCTATGTGTTACCCAAAGAATGGTTATACTATTCAGCAAAAATTCTACAGAAAATGCTGAATTGAAAATGTTAGAAGTACAGTACAGCACGCATTTCTCTGAAATATTATAGAGGAGAAGTGAATGAATATATAATTCGCTTTTGTCTTCTGGGGTAATTTAAAATCTTTATTTAGTTTATGAAAACAAGATTTTATATTATGACTAAAAAAAGAGAAATTGCGTCCTGTCGTTTAAATACACAGAATAATAAATTAGAGTATAGGTAATTTTAGGAAAAATAGAGCAAAGTAAGGTAATTAGAAATGTTATTATTAAAATATGGTTTATATGTCATAATAAAATATTAGAATTTTGGTATGTAAAATGAATAAGTAAATGAAGGTATATTTTGCATGTATTTAAATTCTCAATAATGATACTGCATTCTTTTTTAGGATCTGACTTGTAAGTCACCAAAAGAAAGAAATTTAATATTTCTAGACCTTCCAGATGGGAACAAAATATTGAAGTTTAAGAATATCAGTTCTGGGAGAAGAATTGACAGAAGAGATTCATTCGTTATAATTATTGTTGTCATTTTAATGTTCAATAAAGTTTTTCCAACTTTACAGAGTGCAGGAAGAAGAAGAAGAAGAAAAATTCTCGAGAACCTCTGATAAGAGAGGACATTCTAAAAACAATGGACTTTTTAGTTTTTTTGACTACTGATGAAATCATTTATCCATCAGATTTATTGCAGTTTTTATATATCATTTTTATGTGACAGAACATGTTTATTATATCAAGATGAGATATTTTTTTACACATCATTTTTACACTCATATATAGTGTATTTTCAGAGTTGAAAGGGTTAAACATCCCTACAATAGAGTCATTCTAGTTAGAGGGAACATCTGGTGTTAATTAAGACAGAGTACATTTTTCTTAAAGGTACATAAACAAGATAGGATTAACTTTACATTGTAACATGTATTTAGTTTTGAAATCATCTCACTTATATGAACAAATTGAAGTTAAGAACATATTTTATGTTTAATTTTGACAAGGTTATTAGAAAGGTTTTATGGATTATAGATTTATGTTAAACACAATTTGGAGGGAAAATATGAAACAAATTTTTGAAGTGATATCTATATTTCAAAGTATTGTACAACAATGTTACATTTATGAATCACGAAATTAAGGGGATTTATTTGGTAAAAGAAAAAGAAATAATAAGGGTGAAAATATTTTTTATGGTATATGAAGATGAAGGGTTATGAAATCACTTTTCCTTATATAGAATCAAATTTGAAAATATATATTTACGTCAATTATCTTAAGTTCTTTGAGGATGGATGAATACGAATGTGATGCGTTTGAGGTATAAATGGATTTAGAGTTAGATTCAGATTTATTTAATGATTTAATTTAAAATGATTAAGATTAATTTAAATCAATCATTTTGAGAGGGAAATGTTAGAATATCAGAATTTATGAATGGTTGAGTTCTTGTGATAATTGAATTATATATATAAATATATATATAAATATATATATATATATCTTCTATGTATGGAAAAGGTGAAGTTATACAGGTATAGGTTTTTATACTCATGAAAGTTTATGCTGGTATAGGCTTTGTATGCATTGCTTGGGAGAGATTCGTCTCACATATGGATACAATTTAGTGTAGACCATTTCACCTCCCCCATCGTAAGAAGATTAGATTACAGTCTTTCCAAAGACACAAAGTTTCATTATGTTAAGAATATAAGCTGTTTCTTTACACTACTATATTTCTTGATTAGGGTATTAATAAGAACACTGCATTTTACATATATGTATACTGATATGTAGGATTTTATATGTTTAAAGGAAATGTATATATTGTAAGTTAAATGATTCTTAAAAGATAGCTTTTCTCACTTCGTTCATAGCCCCACCCTTAGGAATGTTGGAAGGTGTAATTCAAATTTCGCGGTCTTTTCTATGGGACTATAACGAACCTTTTTAAGCCAGCCTCTATGGAAAAAGGTGGGGGGGTTAATTGAAGGAGTACAGACAGGCTGTAGGAAGAGGGACAGATGCATTGCAGGTCTCCATCACACACACACACACACACACAGATCTCAAGATATACACACAGACATATCTGATTTAAACTTTATTTTAAGAATAATCTATTTTTTGTATTCTACATTTTGACATTGTTTTTGTAACATTTTGCTAATTGATCATTAAATCAATTTTGGAGGTTTTACACGAGAATTTAACAGATTTTTCTTGGAACTTTTCTCATCAATATGAATTATTGAAATATAGTTATTAATACAAAAATAACTCGATTATTACAATGAACAACGATCAGTCTCCTCCCCCAGTCAGTCCCCTCCCCCCACAGTTAGAAATACTCCTTAGGACACACTTAACCCCTTGATCGCCCCCTGGTATTAACCCCTTCCCTGCCAGTGACATTTATACAGTAATCAGTGGCTATTTTTAGCTCCGGTCGCTGGATAAATGTCATCGGTCCTAAAAAAGTGTCAAAAGTGTCCGATCTGTCCGACGCAATGTCGCAGTCCCAATAAAAATTGCAGATCGCCGCCATTACTAGTAAAAAAATAATAATAAAAATGCCATAAATCTATCCCCTATGTTGTAGACGTGATAATTTTTGTGCAAACCAATCAATATACGCTTATTGTGATTTTTTTTTTACCAAAAATATGTAGAAGAATAAATATCAACCTAAACTGAGGAAGAAATTTTTTTTTTTTTTTTTGGGGATATTTATTAGAGCAAAAAGTAAAAAATATTGCTTTTTTTGTTTATAGCGTAAAAAATAAAAACCGCAGAGGTGATCAAATACCACCAAAAGAAAGCTCTATTTGTGGGAAAAAAAGGACGTCAATTCTGTTTGGGTACAACGTCGCACGACCGCGCAATTATCAGTTAAAGCGACGCAGTGCCGTATCACAAAAAAATGGCCTGGTCATGAAGGGGGTAAATCCTTCTGGTCCTTAAGTGGTTAAATTCGGTACTTTTGAAATTTGGATACATCCGAATTTCCGAAAAATGAAAATTCATCCAAATTTCAATCCGGAATGAAACAAACGGCAGACGTCTACCCGGGGGACATGTCGGTGTCATATATACATCCCCACATGGAGCAGATCGACTTCTCTGCTGCACTATTTGATGGTATTGTACTCCATACTTGGATCATGGGATCACGTAGTACCAGAAGGGAATTCACTTGGGCGTTGGATTCCCTTTTCATTCATTCACATCTCTCATTCTATTTTCTGCTTCTTTTGGAGAGAGGTAATTCTCCATGAAACTCTCAGTGCTCTATCTTCACCTTCTGGTGACACGAGGTGACATTCTCCAACTCACATCTTCTGGTTCTTCTCCATTCCTGACGGGTATGAGCTCTATCTATCACTCTGAGGTAGCAGCATCTGATTGGTCACACTCATATACATTCATTTCTCTTATAGATCGCTTTGGAGACGTTATTTGGCTCTATTACTTAGCACTAGGGATGAGCCGAACACCCCCCGGTTTGGTTCGCGGCACAACATGCGAACAGACCAAAAATTTGTGTGAACACGCGAACTCCGTTAAAGTCTATGGGACTCGAATGTGAAAAATCAAAAGTGCTAATTTTAAAGGCTTATATGCAAGTTATTGTCATAAAAAGTGTTTGGGGACCCGGGTCCTGCCCCAGGGGACATGGATCAATGCAAAAAAAAGTTTTAAAAAGCTGCCGTTTTTTCGGGAGCAGTGATTTTAATAATGCTTAAAGTGAAAAAAAAAGTGAAATATTCCTTTAAATATCATACCTGGGGGGTGTCTATAGTATGCCTGTAAAGTGACGCGTGTTTCCTGTGTTTAGAACAGTCCCTGCACAAAATTACATTTCTAATGCCCTCTACACACAATCGCAAATTCCGACAACAAAATACATCGAACTTTTTCAGACGGATGTTGGCTCAAACGTGTCTTGCATACACACGGTCACACAAAGTTGATCGGAAATTGCGAACGTCAAGAACGCGGTGACGTACAACACGTACGATGAGCCAAGAAAAATGAAGTTCAATAGCCAGTGCTGCTCTTCTGCTTGATTCTGACCATGCGTGGCACTTTGTGCGTCGGAATTGTCTACACACGATTGGAATTTACACAAACGGATTTTGTTGTCAGAAAATTTTTGATCCAGTTCTCAAACTTTGTGTGTCGGAAATTCCGATGAAAAAAGTCCGATGGAGACCACACACGGTCGGAATTTCTGACAAGTTCTGATCGCACATTTTCCGTCGGAAAGTCCGATCATGATAAAAGTCATTTAAAGCTGCTTGCGGCTGTAATGTAATGTTGCCCCCCCCCAGCCCATTACCAGACCCTTTGGGTCTGGTATGGATATTAAGGGGAACCCCGCACCCAAATTAAAAAAAAAGGCGTGAGGCCCCCAGGCCCTATATACTCTGAACAGAAGTATACAGGTGGTCCCCGGGTTACAAACAAAACAGGGACTGTAGGTTTGTTGTTAAGTAGAATCTGTTTGTAATTTTGAACTGGTACATTTTTAACGTGTTTAGCTCCAGCTAAAAAATATATTTTAAGCTTTTTGGAAAACATAGGGAAGGGTTATCACCCCTGTGACATTTGTTTTGCTGTCTGTGCTCCTCTTCAGAAGATTTCACCTCACTTTCTGTCCCAATAACAATTGGATTTGGAAAAACAATTTCTTGGTGGGCGCTGGAATGGGCCCTGCTGTGAAATATTATATCAAGAATTGTAATTAAATGCCCCTGTTAAACTGGGGCAGAAAAATTGGGCCCTAGGCAGTGGTGGTGGTGGCACAACACTGTAAAGCCTCACAGATACTTTTGTTGAGCGCAGGAACAGGCCCTGCTGTGAAATATTAGATCAAAAATTGTAATTACGCACCCCTGTTAAACAGGGGCAGAAAAACTGGGCCTTAGGCAGTGGTGCCACAACACTGCAACCCCTCTCAGATACTCTTGTTGAGCGCAGGAAAGAGCCCTGCTGTTAAATATTTGATCAAAAATTGTAATTACATACCCCACTTAAACAGGGGCAGAAAAATTGGGCCTTAGGCAGTGGTGGTGGTGCCCTGAACCGAAAATATTCTTATAAGCTATCATCATGAAAATTGAGGAAGAATAGGGTAGTCACTCAGTATAATAGGATAGTCACTCAGCATATGCAGTCTTCAAGGGATCCCACATCCATAGAAAAATCAATCGGTTGCATCAGGTGCTTGGTAGCTGGTGATCCAAGACTGATTCGTTTTCATGAATGTGAGCTGATCAACAGAGTCTGTGGACAGGCGCACTCTGTGATTGGTTACAAAGCCTCTAGCAGCACTGAATGTGCATTCAGAAAGAACGCTGGATGCAGGACAGGCCAGTAGCTCAATTGCATATTGAGCAAGCTCTGGCCAGTGGTCCATCGTCAAGACCCAGTAACCCAGTGGATGTTCTGGTGGAAAGGTCTCACAGTCTGATCTTGCCCCTAGATATTCCTGCACCATGGAATTTAGATGCTGCCGATGGTTGCTGGAACCGATCAGACCTGGGCGCTGAGAACTGAAGAATTACCTGAAGGCATTGGTCAGTCAGCCACCTTCTCCACCGCTCTTTCTGTGACTGAAAGAAGCCTCAGCAACACATTGTCAAGCACCAGGAAATTGTAACCTCACAGGCTCTGGAAACGCATTGCACAAACCTTTCTGCAAGGCCTCCCGAAGATGTTTCATCCTCTGCTCCCTCTGGGAAGGCTGGATAAGTTCTGCAACCTTACCCTTGTAACGTGGATCAAGAAGGGTTGCCAGCCAGTAATGATCCCTCTCCTTGATACCACGAATCCTAGGGTCCTGTTGCAGGCTTTGCAGGATCAGGGAGGCCATGCAGCATAGGTTTGCAGAGGCATTCGATCCTGAGTCCTCTGGGTCACTAAGGATCACATGATCCTCAACCACCTCCTCCCAGCCACGTACAACTCCATGGGTTTCTGGGGACTGCAAACAATCCCTTGAAGACTGCTGCTGATGCTGAGTGTTATCCTCCCCCTCCATGCTGACAATTCTCCTCCTCCTCTTCTTCTTCCTGTGTGATCGGCGGGCCTGCAGGAATACTAGTATCTGGATAAAGGGCGCCTTGAGAGGTAAGGAAGTCCTCCTCTTCCTCCCGCTGTTCTGCCTCAAGTGCCCTGTCCATTATTCCACAAAGTGTGTGCTCCAACAGGAAAACAAGAGGGACAGTATCACTGATGCATGTACTGTCACTGCTCACCATCCTCGTGGCCTCCTCAAATGGTGACAGGACAGTTCATGCATCCTTGATCAGTAGCCACTGGCGTGGTGAAAAAAAGCCAAGCTCCCCTGACCCTGTCCTGGTGCCATACTCACACAGGTACTCATTGATGGCCCTCCTCTGCGTGTGCAACTGCTGCAGCATTGCCAACGTTGAGTTCCACCTGGTGGTCATGTCACAAATGAGGCGGTTCTTGGGCAGGTTGCATTCTCTTTGAATGTCAGCCAGCCGAGCACTGGCATTATATGACTGCTGGAAATGACCACAGACTTTTCTAGCCTGCCTCAGGAGATCCTGTAAGCCTGGGTACCTGCTCAAGAACCGCTGCACCACCAAATTCAGGACGTGAGCAAAACAGGGAACATGGGTCAAGTGTCCCTGTTGGAGGGCGGAGAGGAGGTTGGTGCCATTGTCGCATACAACCATTCCTGGCTGAAGCTGGCGTGGCGTCAACCACCTCTGAGCCTGCCCCTGCACAGCTGACAGAATCTCTGCCCCATTGTGGCTCCTGTTCCCTAAGCATACCAACTCAAGCACCGCATGGCATCTTTTTGCCTGAGTGCTTGCGCAGCCCCTTGAACGCTTACGGAGCACCGCTGGTTCAGAGGAGAAATCTGCAGAGGAAGAAGCCATAGAGGAAGAAGAGGAGGGGGTGGAGGAGAGAGCTGTGGCAGAATCACCACTAGCATTTTGGAGGCGTGGTGGCAGAACAAGTTCCAACAATACTGAACCCTGTCCTGCATCCTTCCCAGCTGCCAGCAGAGTTACCCAGTGCACCGTGAAAGAAAGGTAATGTCCCTGTCCATGCCTGCTGGACCATGAGTCAGCAGTAATATGCACCTTATTGCTGACTGCCATGTCCAATGAGGCCAAGACATTGCCTTCCACATGCTGGTAGAGAATGGCCTTCCGTGAAAATAAATGGCGTTTGGGAACCTGCCACTGAGGTACCACACATTCCACAAATTCACAAAAGGGGGCAGATTCTACCAGCTGAAAAGGCAGCAGTTGCAGTGCTAGCAATTTGGCCAAGCTAGCATTCAGACACTGAGCATGTGGATGGCTGGGACCAAATTTCTTTAGACGGTTTAGCAACTGGGGTAGGGAAATTTGCCTGCTAAAATCCGATGTTGGTGTACCGGGGTTGGAGATCCCAGCTGATGAGGAACAAGGAGAGGTCCGCCTTGTTCTTTGATGTGGGTCTTTTAAGTGCTGTTGCCAATGGACTGCATGGGAGGTCGTCATATGACTGGTCAAGCATGTGGTGCCCAAGTGGCTGCTTGATACGCTTCAGACATATGTTGCAAACAGCAACGGTGCGATCTGCTGCACACGTGTCAAAAAAGGCGCACACCAAAGAACTTTTCAAAATATGCGGGGAGTCAACAGTGCTCTGTACCTGCTTAGCTCTGCGGTGTGGTGCAATAGGGTGGCTGCCCTTAAGCTGCCCCTTGGAGGGCATCCTACCTCATTGGAGATGTGCCTCCTCCTCCTCCTCTCTTCTATCGGGCACCCAAGTTCAGTCAGTGATCTCATCATCCCCTCCCTCCTCATCACTGGAGCAAACTTGGCAGTATGCTGCAGCTGGGGCAACATGACTGCCAGTTTCTTGACCTTCTTGGGCACCCCCTCTCTCTAGGCTGATGTTACTCCATTCCTCAACCTGGGTACCATCATCGGAGCCTTCAAATCGCTGCGCATCCTCCTGCAGCATGTACCCGACACTGTGGTTGAATAGTTCGGGGGACTCCTCCGTGCATGATGGTGGGGCTAGGGAAGGAGTGACTGTTGACATGGAGCCAATGGAATAGGCTGCATTGGCAGGCAAACTACTCTGAGCCTGGGTGACAGAGGATGAGGAGGATGAGGACAGCTTTGTTATCCATTCCACCAACTCTTCTGCATGTTGTGGCTCAATAACAAGGCCAGCTGCAGGAAAAATGGACAAACGTGCCCCACGGCCACATGCTGATGATGCACCCTGTCCATGACCAGGATATGTTGATAAAGGAACCACTCAGAGTTCCGAAACGTGTCCCTTATGACCTCACATCCTCTGCGCTGCGGTCCACACTGGTCACAGAGTCTCTCAGTATTTGTCATCACTTCCGGGTCCTTCTCCTCTCCTCGCTGATGACGCCGGCTCCCACAGCGTTCCAGCGTCTCATCCTGCTGCGGACTGTGATAGATCCAGTGAGTCACACATCCATCATTCTGAAGACTTTCCTCCGCCGTGATCCCTTCCAATGCTGTTGTTTACAACTTCCATGTTTTATGTTTTTATTTCCAATGTTTTATTCCTCCATCCTGTAAGTGTTTTTAACCCAGTTGGGATATTAAAACAGTTTTTCTTCTACACTTAGAGGCGCCTTTTGTTTGTTTATGTTTTCATAGATTTTGCTTCGTTCTGTCAAGCTGCAGCCCTTAGTGTTGAAGATTCCTTCATACCATCGTCATCACCAGTATGATTGGACTTTTTGTATAGAGACTTTTTAGATTTAATGAAGTTTTGAGCACCCTAATTTCAAACCTTTTCACTCCTGTCCATGACCAGCACTGTTGACTGTAGACACAGAGCCTGCTTGCCCTCTTTTAGTGGCCTGTGAGCGTCTGCCTCTCCTTGGTGGCCTTCCAGACATGCTGTAAATTTTGTTTAGCAAAAAAACACTACACTGTATTGTGTACTGTGTACACCACCAAGAAAGTAGTAGCAACTGCACTAGGGGTGCACGGTACTGTGTACATCAACAGAAGTATAATAACAACTATGGGTGCACTGTATGTATTGTGTACCCCACCAGGAAAGTAAGAGCAACTGCACTATGGGTGCACAGCACTGTATACTGTGTACACCGCCTATAATAAGTATATTAGAAACAGTACACCAGGATTGGCCTGCAGTGAGATCTAGCTAAACTGAATACAATGGATATGTATATATACACAAGACTATCTGTGTGTGTGTATATATATATATATATATATATATATATATATATATATATATATATATACACTGCAGCTAACTGAATAACCTGTCTGCCTGAAGTATATTAGAAACAGTACACCAGGAATGGACTGCAGTCAGATCTAGCTAAACTGGATACAGTGGATATATATATATATATATATATATATATATATATATATATATATATATATATATATATATATATATAAGACTGACTGTATATATATATATATATATATTAGATACACTGCAGCTAACTAAAAAATCTGCCTGCCTGCTCAATCTAAATGACACTCTCTCTCCGCTGTCCACGCCAACGACACACTAAACGGGGCCGACGTGCAGGTGGCCTTTTATAGTGTGGGGCGTGGACTTAGTCCCCCTGAGCCATGATTGGCAAAAGGCACGCGTGCCAATTATGGCTCTCTTAGCTGAGGGCGCTGTGATTGGCCAAAGCATGCAGGTCATGGTGCATGCTCTAGCCAATCATCATACAGCAATGCACTGCGCTCCCACAGTGCATTATGGGCTGTTACGCGCCGCTCAAATTTGGCGCGAACGGCCCATAATGTTCGGTTTTCGACTAACGGGCAAACAGCCTCCACTACAGATCCCCCCCGTTGTACTCCCCCTAGTATGTATGATGCATTTTCTTACTACTACTAGCCCCCAAGTGCATAACATTACATTTTTCAACATTAAACCTCATTTGCCACATAGTTGCCCAATTACCCAGTGCATTGAGGTCGGCTTGTAAGCTGGAAACATCCTGTAAGGACGTTATTCCACTGCATAGCTTGAGTAAAAAGAGAGGGGTGGGGTTTTTAGGGACTTTTAGGAAGCCAAGACCTGGTAAGGTCACGTATTTCCATCCTTATGGGACTTTAAGTGAAAACATGACCCGGTAGGGTCATGTGTTTCCATCCCTATTAAGTCAAGAGGAGGGGAGCAAGGAAAGTGGGACTTTGTATGAAGCATATGGTAGCAAAAGGATAGCTTAGTTGAACAAGAGGAATTTTATTGATATAATAATGTAAACATACATAGATTGTTAATATCAAGTAAATAATAACACAATGGCAACAATAACCATAATGATAACAAAGATGTCTCAAAATATAGCCGCTGGAGTAGATGGCAGAAAAATAGACATAATAAAAAAAAAACAGTAAACAATTTAATGACAATGATATCTCAATAGAGACCAAAATAAAATTCCATAGTTCAACCCAGACAGAGATGAGTAAAAACATCATTGCGAGGTAATGCCTACTGGACCTGTAGAATAGATAATGTATGGTAGCTTAAAAATGGGTATAGATAGGTAGAGACACGGCATCAAATAGCTCTACGTGTTTCGTGGCTGATACGCCACTCATCAGGAGCATGCACGTGGTAATCTAAGATAAAAATATATAAGATGATTAGTAATAGTTGTAAACATAGGCAGGGGTGACACCCCTAATGGCATCAAGGTGCAAACTTACTGGTTAAGGTTCACTGGCTAATGATGCGGCGGTGAGACGTCAAAAGCACCCAGGACTGCCTCCAACCTGGGGCTGTGGCGGGCAGCCCAACGGGGACGACACAGACAGGCAGCCAACAGGGCAGACATGGGACCACGGGGATCACTGCTGATAGAGTGGGAATAGAACAAAATTAAGGAGTGCCATGGGTGGTTGGAGGTGAGGGTGTGGGAGGGGGGGACAAAGAGACCCGTGTTGGTGAGGAGGATATTGGTGAATTGAAGGCTGGCAGTCAAAGGCTGCCAGGTATTTGAGTGATGAAAAACCAGAGTTAGGCAGATGGAGAAAGTGAAGACCAGAGTAGCCATGGAAAGGAAAGTGCAAAATAACAAAAATACCTGTGTGAGAAAAAGACCGACTGAAGAACAAGGAGTTGCAAGCTGTGTTTAGTGAGGTGTACAGGAAACCTTGAGTGCCAAAGCCACCCAGAGAGATGCCCGTATATGTGTCGTCGCGGCACCGCCCACCGTCATCACACCGTGTGGCGTAGATTCAGGGGAAGGACGCCGCTAGTCGGAAGATTGCCCTCCGGCTGAACGGCACCTAATAGCTCCTAATAGAGAACAGGGGAGGCTAAACATAAGGTCATTAGATGCAAGAGGTATAGTAAAAATAAATCGATGGAGCATAACCATGTGCTTCCATCCCTGGTTATGTTGAGTAAAAAGAGAGGGGTGGGGTTTTTAGGGACTTTTAGGAAGCCATGACCTTGTAAGGTCATGTATTTCTATCCCTATGGGACTTTAAGTGAAAACATGACCCGGCAGGGTCATGTGTTTACATCCCTATTGAGTCAAGAGGAGGGGAGCAACAGTTTTTTACTCATCTCTGTCTGGGTTGAACTATGGAATTTTATTTTGGTCTCTATTGAGATATCATTGTCATTACATTGTTTACTGTTTTTTTTATCATGTCTATTTTTCTACCATCTACTCCAGCGGCTATATTTTGAGACATCTTTGTTATCATTATGGTTATTGTTGCCATTGTGTTATTATTTACTTGATATTAACAATCTATGTATGTTTACATTATTATATCAATAAAATTCCTCTTGTTCAACTAAGCTATCCTTTTGCTACCATATGCTTCATACAAAGTCCCACTTTCCTTGCTCCCCTCCTCTTGACTCCACTGCATAGCTTGGTGTTATCTGCAAACAACACTGAACCTTGGTGTACCCCACTGACAACACTGAACCTTGGGGTACACCACTGACAACACTGAACCTTGATGTACACCACTGACAACACTGAACCTTGGGATACACCACTGATAACACTGAACCTTGGGGTACACCACTGATAACACTGAACCTTGGGGTACAACACTGATAACACTGAACCTTGGTGTACCCCACTGATAACACTGAACCTTGGGGTACACCACTGACAACACTGAACCTTGGGGTACACCACTGACAACAATGAACCTTGGGGTACACCACTGACAACAATGAACCTTGGGGTACACCACTGATAACAATGAACCTTCGTGTACCCCACTGACAACACTGAATCTTGGGGTACACCACTGACAACACTAAACCTTGGTGTACCCCACTGACAAAACTGAACCTTGGGGTACACCACTGACAACACTGAACCTTGGAGTACACCACTGACAACACTGAACCTTGGGGTACACCACTGATAACACTGAACCTTGGGGTACACCACTGATAACACTGAACCTTGGGGTACAACACTGATAACACTGAACCTTGGTGTACCCCACTGATAACACTGAACCTTGGGGTACACCACTGACAACACTGAACCTTGGGGTACACCACTGACAACAATGAACCTTGGGGTACACCACTGACAACAATGAACCTTGGGGTACACCACTGATAACAATGAACCTTGGTGTACCCCACTGACAACACTGAATCTTGGGGTACACCACTGACAACACTAAACCTTGGTGTACCCCACTGACAACACTGAACCTTGGGGTACACCACTGACAACACTGAACCTTGGAGTACACCACTGACAACACTGAACCTTGGAGTACACCACTGACAACACTGAACCTTGGGGTACACCACTGATAACAGTGAACCTTGGGGTACACCACTGATAACAGTGAACCTTGGGGTACACCACTGACAACACTGAACCTTGGGGTACACCACTGATAACCTTAGACCATTCAGAGTAAGAATCATTAACCATGACTCTCTCAATTCTGTTTTTTAGCCAGTTTTCTATCCATTTACAAACTGATATTTCTAAGCCTGTAGATTTTACATAATGATATGTGTTCCATATTTGATAGGAATTTAAAGCTTTTTAGTTAATGTCACCAAAAAAAATTAAAACATGCAGAACAATAATGAGTAATATGTTGTTGGTATCGTGGTGCAACTTACTTTATTATTTGTTACATATTAGTGCTTAACCACTTTCGTCATTGCGGATGGATGTCATATGATGTCCTCCCAGAACGTGCGCCCAGGTGGCCTTGCAGCCTGCGCCGTGGGCGCGATCTGTTATCTGCTGTGTTCACCGGACTTAGCCAATGACAGATCACTGTACCGACCCACTGCTGGGCGTCTGAACATATGGGGGGTGGGTTGTCTTTACATATAGGGAGTGGGTTGTCCTGGGGGGTCTGTACATATGGGGGGTAGGTTGTCCTGGGGGCATCTGTATATATAGGGGGTGGGTTGTCCTGGGGGGTCTGTACATATAGGGGGGTGGGTTGTCCTGAGAGGGTCTGTACATATAGGGGGAGTGGGCAGTCCTGGGAGGGTCTGTACATATAGGGGGTGGGTTGTCCTGGGGGGCCTGTACATATAGGGGGTGGGTTGTCCTGGGAAGGTCTGTACATATAGGGGGAGTAGGCTGTCCTGGGAGGGTCTGTACATATTGGGGGGGTTGTCCTGGGGGGTCTGTTCTTGGGGGGGTTGTCCTGGGGGGATCTGTACATATGGGGGGTTGTCCTGAGGGGTCTGTACATATGGGGGTGGGTTGTCCTGGGGGGTCTGTACTGATGGGGGGGTGGTTTGTCCAGGGGGGTCTGTACTGATGGAGGATGGGGTGGTTTATCTTGAGGGGGATCTGTACTGAGGGAGGGGGTCTGCACCTAGTGAGGGGGATCTATACTGCAGGAGGGGGATCTGTACTGAGGGAGGACTATAGTGGGTGGGGGGTTTCACTATGCTTTTTCGCACCGGGTGACACCATTCTTAGTGACGCCACTGGTAACTGGGGACACCTGGTGTAAGGGGGAGTCTGCTGGGGACACCTGATGTAAGGAGGGACTCTGATGGGGACACCTGGTGTAAGGAGGGACTCTGATGGGTGACACCTGATGTAAGGAGGGACTCCGCTGGGGACACCTGATGTAAGAAAGGACTCTGCTGGGTCACCTGGTGTGAGGAGGGACTCTGCTGGGGACACCAGATGTAAGGAGGGACTCTGCTGGGGACACCAGATGTAAGGAAGGACTCTGCTGGGGACACCTGATGGCCTCTGGTGGCAGGCGATGTGACAAGTGACACCCTCAGGGCTCCCAATGAGTCTGCATTAAGCTGAGTTGAACTATTTAATTTTATATTACCATGTAGTAATAGAAATAATGCGTTTCAATCATCCTGACACCATAACAACCATGGTGTCGGGATGATTGAAGCGCTAACACCAGGTGGTTGGAGTATCTTTATCTTCTGATTGTTAATCTTTCTGGAATACACATATTTCTATTGTGGTGTAGAATCTGGGCCTGCTTTTATTTCTTTCTTCAATTTTCTTTCTTTCTTTCTCCATCCCTTGTTCATCTCAGACTCTAACCACACCCCCTTTGACATATAAAGAAAAATGTGTCTGCGCTAGATGAAAGAATCAAAACAGTATATAGATAAAAAAATTTTTTAGAAATATATATAAAATCTATATAATAAAATATATGTTACAAGTGCTAAGTGCCTAAACAAACATATACGTAAACAAACGTGCTTAAATCAACTACTAATAGATCAAGGATAATTTCTAGTGCATCCAACCAAAGTGCAAAGTGCTGTATGAAACCCACAGTATGAAAATCCAATCAAAACTGAAATTAAACAATCCTCATATGAGTTCTTAAAGTCTGAACAGTATGAGTTCAGAAATACAAACATACATAAAGTGCCCAAAATCAGTGTCCATAATCAGTGAAGTATATCCATTTTGTTCTTCCAAAAGTGCAACACCATAAAGCATGCTTTAGTGTCCTCCAGTGATCCCCATAAGCATATGCGCTCACCTTCCAGCGTGTGACACAGTATTTAAACTCTGTCAAAACACGCTTTGGAGTAGGGATGAGCCGAACACCCCCCGGTTCGGTTCGCACCAGAACCCGCGAACGGACCGCAAGTTCGCACGAACGTTAGAACCCCATTGACGTCTATGGGACTCGAACGTTCGAAATCAAAAGTGCTCATTTTAAAGGCTAATTTGCATGGTATTGTCCTAAAAAGGGTTTGGGGACCCGGGTCCTACCCCAGGGGACATGTATCAATGCAAAAAAAACTTTTAAAAACGGCCGTTTTTTCGGGAGCAGTGATTTTAATGATGCTTAAAGTAAAAAAAAAAAAAGTGAAATATTCCTTTAAATATCGTACCTGGGGGGTGTCTATAGTATGCCTGTAAAGTGACGCGTGTTTCCCATGTTTAGAACAGTCCCTGCACCAAATGTCATTTTTAAAGGAAAAAATCTCATTTAAAACTGCTTGCGGGTTTAATGTCATGTCGGGTCCTGGCAATATGGATGAAAATCAGTGAGACAAACGGCATGGGTACCCCCCAGTCCATTACCAGGCCCTTTGGGTCTTGTATGGATATTAAGGGGAACCCCGCACCCAAATTAAAATAAGGAAAGGTCCCTATATACTCTGAACAGCAGTATACAGGCGGTGCAAACAAGACAGGGACTGTAGGTTTGTTGTTAAGTAGAATCTGTTTGTAATTTTGAACATTTTTAATGTGTTTAGCTCCAGCCAAAAAATCTTTTCTAAGCTTTTTGGAAAACATAGGGAAGGGTTATCACCCCTGTGACATTTGTTTTGCGTCTTTCCTCCTCTTCAGAAGATTTCACCTCACTTTTTTGTCCCAATGAAAAATGTTTTTTGAAAATTTGGGTTTTTTTGTGGAACAAGGATTGGAAAGCATCAGTGGAAAGGAGAAATTGTTTTCCCATATTAACTCTTACATGAGAGAATTTCCCTTCCTATGGGTAGATTTCATCTCACTTCCTGTTGTCTCCTTCCGTTTGCAAGTAGGAGTCGTTTGTAAGTTAGATGTTTGAAAGTAGGGTCCTGCCCTATATACTCAGCAGAAATTTGGGCCTTAGGTGTTGCTGTGGCCAAAACACTGTAAGCCCTCACAGGGCCCTGCTGTGAAATATTAGATCAAGAATTGTAATTACATGCCCCTGTTGAACAGGAGCTGAAAAATTAGGCCTTAGGCACTGGTGCTGGTGCCACAACACTGCAACCCCTCACAGACACTCTAGTTGGAACGCAGGAACGAGCCCTGCTGCAAAGTATTGCATCAAAAATTGTAATTACACGCCCCTGTTAGACAGGGGCAGAAAAATTGGGCCTTAGGCACTGGTGCTGGTGCCACAACACTGCAACCCCTCACAGACACTCTAGTTGGAACGCAGGAACGAGCACTGCTGCAAAGTATTGCATCAAAAATTGTAATTACACGCCCCTGTTAGACAGGGGCAGAAAAATTGGGCCTTAGGCACTGGTGCTGGTGCCACAACACTGCAACCCCTCACAGACACTCTAGTTGGAATGCAGGAACGAGCCCTGCTGCAAAGTATTGCATCAAAAATTGTAATTTCACGCCCCTGTTAGACAGGGGCAGAAAAATTGGGCCTTAGGCACTGGTGCTGGTGCCACAACACTGCAACCCCTCACAGACACTCTAGTTGGAATGCAGGAACGAGCCGTGCTGCAAAGTATTACATCAAAAATTGTAATAAAAAGGCCCCTGTTATACAGGGGCTGAAAAATTGTGCCTTAGGCACTGGTGGTGGCGCCCAGAACCAAAAATGTTCTTACAAGCTATCAGCGTGATGATTGAGGAGGAAGAGGATAATTACTCAGGAATAATCACTCAGCATCAGCATAGGCAGTCTTTGAAGGGATCTGAAAAAAATTATTCAGTTACATCAGCATCAGGTGCTTGGTAGCTGGTGGTGATCCAAGACTGATTCATTTTTATGAAGGTCAGCCGATCGACCGAGTCAGTGGACAGACGCACCCTGTGATCGGTTACCACGCCTCCAGCAGCACTGAATGTACGTTCCGAAAGAACGCTGGATGCAGGACAGGCCAGTAGCTCAATTGCATACTGTGCAAGCTCTGGCCAGTGATCCATCCTCAAGACCCAGTAACCCAGAGGATTTTCGGTGGGAAAGGTATCCAAGTCTGATCTTGCCCCTAGGTATTCCTGCACCATGTAAAACAGACGCTGGCGATGGTTGCTGGAACCGATCATACCTTGGGGCTGCGGACCAAAAAATTGTCTGAACGCATCGGTCAGACGGCCACCTTCTCCACCGCTCCTTCTTTGACTGACCGAAGCCTCAGCAACACGTTGTCCAGAAACAGGAGTTTGTAACCTCCCAGTCTCTGGGAACGCGTTGCACAGACCTTTCTGCAAGGCCTCCCGAAGATGTTTCATCCTCTGCTCCCTCTGCGATGGCAAGATAAGGTCCGCAACCTTACCCTTGTAACGTGGATCAAGGAGGGTTGCCAGCCAGTATTGGTCCTTCTCCTTGATACCACGAATACGAGGATCCTTACGCAGGCTTTGCAGGATCAGGGAGGCCATGCAGCGTAGGTTTGCTGAGGCATTCGGTCCGGAGTCCTCTGGGTCACTAAGGACAACAACGTCCGCAGCCACCTCCTCCCAGCCACGTACAAGTCCATGTGTTCCTTGGGACTGATCCCTTAAAGACTGCTGATGCTGAGTGCCAGGCTCCACCTCCATACTGACACAATCTTCCTCCTCCTCCTCCTCCTCCTCCTCCTCCTCTTCCTGTGTGATCGGCGGGCACGCAGGAACACTGTCTGGATAAAGGGGGCCTTGAGAGCTAAGGAAGTCCTCCTCTTCCTGCCTCTGTTCTGCCTCAAGTGCCCTGTCCATTATTCCACGCAGCGTGTGCTCCAACAGGTGGACAAGGGGGACAGTGTCACTGATGCATGCACTGTCAGTGCTCACCATCCTCGTGGCCTCCTCGAATGGTGACAGGACAGTGCATGCATCCCTGATCATGGCCCACTGGCGTGGGGAAAAAAAACCAAGCTCCCCTGACCCTGTCCTGGTGCCATAGTCGCACAGGTACTCATTGATGGCCCTCTGCTGCGTGTGCAGCCGCTGCAGCATGGCCAACGTCGAGTTCCACCTGGTGGGCATGTCACAGATTAGGCGGTTCTTGGGCAGGTTAAACTCCTTTTGGAGGTCCGTCAGCCGAGCACTGGCATTATATGACCGGCGGAAATGCACAGAGACTTTCCTGGCCTGCCTCAGGACATCCTGTAAGCCCGGGTACCTGCCCAAGAACCGCTGCACCACCAAGTTAAGGACGTGAGCCAAACAGGGCACATGGGTCAGTTGTCCCTGTCGGAGGGCAGAGAGGAGGTTGGTGCCATTGTCGCAAACCACCATTCCTGCCTTAAGTTGGCGTGGCGTCAACCACCTCTGAACCTGCCCCTGCAGAGCTGACAAAACCTCTGCCCCAGTGTGGCTCCTGTCCCCCAAGCACACCAGCTCAAGCACCGCATGGCATCTTTTGGCCTGCGTACTTGCGTAGCCCCTTGAACGCCTACGGAGCACCGCTGGTTCCGAGGAAGAGGCCATGGAGGAAGAAGAAGAGGAGGGGGTGGAGGAGAGAGGTGTGTCACAATCAGCATTTTGGAGGCGTGGTGGCGGAACAACCTCCAACACTACTGCACCTTGTCCTGCATCCTTCCCAGCTGCCAGCAGAGTCACCCAATGCGCCGTGAAACTTAAGTAACGTCCCTGTCCATGCCTGCTGGACCATGAGTCAGCGGTAATATGCACCTTACCGCTGACCGCCCTGTCCAGCGAGGCATGGACATTGCCTTCCACATGCCGGTAGAGAGCCGGAATCGCCTTCCGTGAGAAAAAGTGGCGTTTGGGTACCTGCCACTGAGGAACCGCACATTCCACAAACTCACGGAAGGGGGCAGAGTCTACCAACTGAAAAGGCAGCAGTTGAAGTGCTAGCAATTTTGCCAAGCTAGCATTCAACTGCTGGGCATGTGGATGGCTGGGAGCAAACTTCTTTCGGCGGTGCAGCAGCTGGGGCAGGGAAATTTGCCTGGTACAATCTGACGTCGGTGTACCCAAAGCAGATTGCCCACAAGTACTTGGCTGTGACACACCTAATTCTACACCTTCATTCCTCTCACTGCAGGTCTCAGAGAGGACTGAAGGTCTAGTGGGGTTGGAAATCTCAGCTGATGAGGAGCAAGGAGAGATCCTCTTTGTTCTTTGGTGTGGGTCTTTCAGATACGCTTGCCAACGAACTGCATGGCAGGTCAACATATGTCTGGTCAAGCATGTGGTACCCAAGCGGGAGATGTTTTGGCCACGCGAGATACGCTTGAGACATATGTTGCAAATAGCAGCGGTGCGATCTGATGCACTCGTCTCAAAAAAGGCCCACACCAAAGAACTTTTTGAATAACGCGCAGAGACTGCAGCGCCCTGCACATGTGGAGCTTTGGGGTGTGATGCAGTCAATGTGCTGCCCTTAGGCTGGCCCCTGGAGGGCATCCTGCCTAGTTGGTGATGTGCCACCTCCTCCTCCTCCTCCTCCTCCTCCTCTCTCCTATCAGGCACCCACGTTGAGTCAGTGACCTCATCATCCCCTCCCTCCTCATCACTGGAGCAAACCTGGCAGTATGCTGCAGCAGGGGGAGCATGACTGCCAGATTGCTGTCCTTCTTGGGCACCCCCTCTGTCCGTGCTCATGTTACTGCCTTCATTGAGCTCAGTATCATCATCAGAGCCTTCCAAACGCTGGGCATCCTCCTGGAGCATGTACCCAACACTGTGGTCAAACAGTTCGAGGGAATCCTCATGAGGACATGGTGGAGCTAGGGAAGGAGTCACTGATGACATTGAGCTGAGGGAAGAGGCCGCTGCTTTGCCAGACAAAGCACCCTGGGCATGGGTGAGAGAGGATGAGGAGGATGAGGACGGCTTGGTCATCCACTCGACCAAGTCTTCCGCATGTTGCGGCTCAACACGGCCAGCTGCCGAAAAAAAGGCCAAGCGTGTCCCATGGCCACGTGCTGATGAGGATGCACCGTCTCCACGACCAGCACTAGACACAGAGCCTGCTTGCCCTCTCTTATTGGCTTGTGACTGTCTGCCTCTCCTTCTTGGCCTTCCAGACATACTAATGGCCAGTAGCTGCACTAAGCTGGGATAGAACACCTGTAATTTTCTTCAGGTAGCTTTATATACTGTAACCAGACAAGCCTGCCTGTCAGTAGGAAGATAACAGGAACGGATCTAGCTGAACACTGTGAGCAGGACGCACTGCACTGAATGTAAATAGCAGGAACGGATCTAGCTGAACACTGTGAGCAGGACGCACTGCACTGAATGTAAATAGCAGGAACGGATCTAGCTGAACACTGTGAGCAGGACGCACTGCACTGAATGTAAATAGCAGGAACGGATCTAGCTGAACACTGTGAGCAGGACGCACTGCACTGAATGTAAATAGCAGGAACGGATCTAGCTGAACACTGTGAGCAGGACGTACTGCACTGAATGTATATAGCAGGAACGGATCTAGCTGAACACTGTGAGCAGGACGCACTGCACTGAATGTAAATAGCAGGAACGGATCTAGCTGAACACTGTGAGCAGGACGCACTGCACTGAATGTAAATACCAGGAACGGATCTAGCTGAACACTGTGAGCAGGACGCACTGCACTGAATGTAAATAGCAGGAACGGATCTAGCTGAACACTGTGAGCAGGACGCACTGCACTGAATGTAGATAGCAGGAACGGATCTAGCTGAACACTGTGAGCAGGACGCACTGCACTGAATGTAAATAGCAGGAACGGATCTAGCTGAACACTGTGAGCAGGACGTACTGCACTAAATGTATATAGCAGGAACGGATCTAGCTGAACACTGTGAGCAGGACGCACTGCACTGAATGTAAATAGCAGGAACGGATCTAGCTGAACACTGTGAGCAGGACGCACTGCACTAAATGTAAATACCAGGAACGGATCTAGCTGAACACTGTGAGCAGGACGCACTGCACTGAATGTAAATAGCAGGAACGGATCTAGCTGAACACTGTGAGCAGGACGCACTGCACTGAATGTAAATAGCAGGAACGGATCTAGCTGAACACTGTGAGCAGGACGCACTGCACTGAATGTAAATAGCAGGAACGGATCTAGCTGAACACTGTGAGCAGGACGCACTGCACTGAATGTAAATAGCAGGAACGGATCTAGCTGAACACTGTGAGCAGGACGCACTGCACTAAATGTAAATACCAGGAACGGATCTAGCTGAACACTGTGAGCAGGACGCACTGCACTGAATGTAAATAGCAGGAACGGATCTAGCTGAACACTGTGAGCAGGACGCACTGCACTGAATGTAAATAGCAGGAACGGATCTAGCTGAACACTGTGAGCAGGACGCACTGCACTGAATGTAAATAGCAGGAACGGATCTAGCTGAACACTGTGAGCAGGACGCACTGCACTAAATGTAAATACAAGGAACGGATCTAGCTGAACACTGTGAGCAGGACGCACTGCACTGAATGTAAATAGCAGGAACGGATCTAGCTGAACACTGTGAGCAGGACGCACTGCACTGAATGTAAATAGCAGGAACGGATCTAGCTGAACACTGTGAGCAGGACGCACTGCACTGAATGTAAATAGCAGGAACGGATCTAGCTGAACACTGTGAGCAGGACACACTGCACTAAATAGTCTAGATAGAAGATAACAGGAACGGATCTAGCTAAACTGAATACAGTGTATATATATATATGCAACACCTGGGATGCATATATATACACAATACACTGTAAGTGCAGCTAACTGACTGACTGTTCTGCCTAATCTATCTAACTCAAATCAAATGACACTGTCTCTCTCTCTCTCTATCTCTCAGCACACCGGAACACACACTACACAGGGCCGCCGTGCAGGCGGCCTTATATAGTGTGGGGTGTGTACTAAATCCCCTGAGCCATAATTGGCCAAAGCCACCCTGGCTTTGGCCAATTACAGCTCTCTCTACTGACGGCGCTGTGATTGGCCAAGCATGCGGGTCATAGTGCATGCTTGGCCAATCATCAGCCAGCAATGCACTGCGATGCCGCAGTGAATTATGGGCCGTGACGCGCCACACGAATTTGGCGCGAACGGCCCATATCGTTCGCAATTCGACGGACGGTCGAACAGCCGATGTTCGAGTCGAACATGGGTTCGACTCGAACACGAAGCTCATCCCTACTTTGGAGACACTCCTGTGCTCAAATGGAATCAGCTGTACAGGCATCCAATGCTCCCAAATAAGATTATATATGCAAGAAAAAAAGAAACTCCATAGCGCAATATTGCTTAACAATAAAGAGAACTTTATTAAAACAATAAACTCTCCCCTTGTAGGGGTACTCACATGCTACGGGTGCGTTAGTGCACCCTTCTAAATAATATGCCATATCCCCCTGATGAAGGCACGTGATCCCGGTGCCGAACACGCGTAGGGGAGGGGCCTGGACGGAGCTGTCAGCAGTGAGAGAGAGAAGGAGAGGTTGAGGCATACACCGCACCACACGCCATACCGCTACCATCGGCCTATTTATGCTTATTTAGAAGGGTGCACTAACGCACCCGTAGCATGTGAGTACCCCTACAAGGGGAGAGTTTATTGTTTTAATAAAGTTCTCTTTATTGTTAAGCAATATTGCGCTATGGAGTTTCTTTTTTTCTTGCATATATAATCTTATTTGGGAGCATTGGATGCCTGTACAGCTGATTCCATTTGAGCACAGGAGTGTCTCCAAAGCGTGTTTTGACAGAGTTTAAATACTGTGTCACACGCTGGAAGGTGAGCGCATATGCTTATGGGGATCACTGGAGGACACTAAAGCATGCTTTATGGTGTTGCACTTTTGGAAGAACAAAATGGATATACTTCACTGATTATGGACACTGATTTTGGGCACTTTATGTATGTTTGTATTTCTGAACTCATACTGTTCAGACTTTAAGAACTCATATGAGGATTGTTTAATTTCACTTTTGATTGGATTTTCATACTGTGGGTTTCATACAGCACTTTGCACTTTGGTTGGATGCACTAGAAATTATCCTTGATCTATTAGTAGTTGATTTAAGCACGTTTGTTTACGTATATGTTTGTTTAGGCACTTAGCACTTGTAACATATATTTTATTATATAGATTTTATATATATTTCTAAAAAAATTTTTTATCTATATACTGTTTTGATTCTTTCATCTAGCGCAGACACATTTTTCTTTATATGCCATTTACACGAATATGAACGTGATATAGTGTTTGCTGCTGATGTCTATTCATGACTGATTTATGGTTCATTTTTAAGGCATTGACCCGTTTGTGGCTCGCAAAGTTTTCCACTATTTTTCACACCCTCTTTGAGCCATGCCCATTCTCGCTTAAATCACGCCCATTTTTCATTTTTCCTTTTCTCGATACGTCCCGCCTTAAAACGAATGCCCCGCCCCTAATTAAAGCAAGACTCCGCCTGCAGACAAAAAAGTGTCCCTATAAATTTTTTATTAATGTTGGCAACTATGTGTTACATGACCGCGTAATTGTCATTCAAAGTGTGACAGCGCTGAAAGCTGAAAATTGGCCTGGGCAGGAGGGTGGCGAAAGTGCCCGGTATTGAAGTTGTTAGGGCATTGTATTGTTTTATTCCGTAAATTATGTAATCATTGCGTTTCACTGTAACAGGACGTTGATTTCTGTGCTTGCGGTGGCTGCCCAGCACCCTTGGGGATACCCCATTCCACTTAGGACCTGGTCTTTGGAATCTGGGTGCCCCTTTAATGCATGGAGGGTGGTACGGTGGGTGGATCTCCACCTTGTTCATCCATTTGGAGATGTATGTGCGCACCATCTGTCATGTTTGTGTGTGACGACGTCACCTATCGTGGACACATACACAACTGCACCAATGAGTTGTCAGCTGTCAATGGGCTTCCCCACTGACAGCTACATTTTTAAAAAACATTTGCCGGTAAAAAATTGTAAAAAAAAAAAAACAGCATTGGGTCCCCCCAGTCCATACCAGGCCCTTATCTGAGAATGCAGCCTGGCAGGTCAGAAAAGGGGGGGGGACGAGTTAGCGCCCCCCCTGAATCATACCAGGCCACATGGGGGCCACAACATGGGGGGCGGGTGCTTTGGGGCAGGTAAGGGTGAGGCCACTTGGCAGACCCCCACAATCACAGCCCAGGGTTGTGGAGAAGAGACCTTTGTCCCCATCAACATGCATAAGGTCTGGTATGGATTTTGGGGGGCCCCCAAGCCATTTTTTTCAATAGCCGGGTGCCGGCAATTGTAACTGTGAGTCAAGTTGAATGGGATTTGACTTGTTATTTTCTTTATAAATGTCAGTTTTGCTGAAGCAGGCTCTATACATGATACAGATGCACCACTTTACAGGCAGACTAAGGGGACCCCCTAGCACTATATTTAAAGGAATTTTTAATTTTTATTGTTGCACTTTGAGCATCATTAAAATCATTGCTGCTGAAAAGACAATCACTTTTTAAAAAAAAATGCTTTGATACATGTTCCCCAGGGCAGGACCCAGACCCCCAATACCCTTTTTATGCCAAATACTTGCATATAAGCCTTCAAAATGGGGACTTTTGATCTCTCACGTTCGTCTCTCATAGACTTCAATGGAGTTTGCTGTTTGGGGCAAAACCATTCACCTGTTCGGGAGTTCTGCTGAGAACTGAACAGGGGAGTGTTCGGCCCATCTCTATTTACAGGCATCATTGGTGTTTGTGGGTTTTATTGATTAATACATTGTAACAATATTAGACATTTTCTATGAACAGATCAAAGCGACCTACACCCAACCCATCACTGATCAGACCCCCAACCCATCCTACACCCAACCCATCACTGATCAGACCCCCAACCCATCCTATACCCAACCCATCACTGATCAGCCCCCAACCCATCCTATACCCAACCCATCACTGATCAGACCCCCCCCACCCATCCTACACCCAACCCATCACTGATTAGACCCCCCAACCCATCCTACACCCAACCCATCACTGATCAGACCCCGAACCCATCCTACACCCAACCCATCACTGATCAGACCCCCAACCCAGCTGTGCAATAAATATGACTACTTCTTCTGTCCTAATGCTCTGTACATAGTTACATAGTAGGCGAGGTTGAAAAAAGACACAAGTCCATCAAGTCCAACCTATGTGTGATTATGTGTCAGTATTACATTGTATATCCCTGTATGTTGCATTCATTTAGGTGCTTATCTAATAGTTTATTGAAACTATTGATGCTCCCCACTGAGACCACCACCTGTGGAAGGGAATTCCACATCCTTGCCGCTCTTACAGTAAAGAACCCTCTATGTAGTTTAAGGTTAAACCTCTTTTCTTCTAATTTTAATGAGTGACCACGAGTCTTGTTAAACTCTCCGACTGCGAAAAAGTTTTATCCCTATTGTGGGGTCACCAGTCCGGTATTTGTATATTGAAATCCTATCCCCTCTCAAGTGTCTCTTCTCCAGAGAGAATAAGTTCAGAGCTCGCAACCTTTCCTCATAACTAAGATCCTCCAGACCTTTATTATCTTTGTTGCCCTTTTTTGTACTCGCTCCATTTCCAGTACATCCTTCCTGAGGACTGGTGCCCAGAACTGGACACCATACTCCAGGTGCGGCCGGACCAGAGTCTTGTAGAGCGGGAGAATTATCATTTTATCTCTGGAGTTGACCCCCTTTTTAATGCCAATATTCTGTTTGCTTGTTAGCAACAGCTTGGCATTGCATTCCATTGCTGAGCCTATCATCTACTAGGACCCCCAGGTCCTTTTCCATCCTAGATCCCCCCAGAGGTTCTCCCCCCAGTGTATAGATTGCATTCATATTTTTGCCACCCAAATGCATTATTTTACATTTTTCTACATTGAACCTCATCTGCCATGTAGTTGCCCACCCCATTAATTTGTTCAGATCTTTTTGCAAGGTTTCCACATCCTGCGGAGAAGTTATTGCCCTGCTTAGCTTAGTATCGTCTGCAAATACAGAGATTGAACTGTTTATCCCATCCTCCAGGTCGTTTATGAACAAATTAAATAGGATTGGTCCCAACACAGAACCCTGGGGAACCCCACTACCCACCCCTGACCAATCTGAGTACTCCCCATT
Source organism: Lithobates septentrionalis (assembly GCA_037952835.1). Taxonomy (NCBI): domain Eukaryota; kingdom Metazoa; phylum Chordata; class Amphibia; order Anura; family Ranidae; genus Lithobates; species Lithobates septentrionalis. Next base: position 221,348 of record JBBDGP010003147.1, on the reverse strand, counting down.
TATCACCACCCTCTGAACTCGCCCTTGTAGCCAGTTTTCAATCCATGTACTCACCCTATGGTCCATGCCAACGGATCTTATTTTGTACAGTAAACGTTTATGGGGAACTGTGTCAAATGCTTTTTCAAAATCCAGATCCACCACATCTACGGGCCTTCCTTTATCTAGATGGCAACTCACCTCCTCATAGAAGGTTAATAGATTGGTTTGGCAAGAACAATTCTTCATGAATCCATGCTGATTACTGCTAATGATACCATTCTCATTACTAAAATCTTGTATATAGTCCCTTATCATCCCCTCCAAGAATTTACATACTATTGATGTTAGGCTAACTGGTCTGTAATTCCCAGGGATGTATTTTGGGCCCTTTTTAAATATTGGTGCTACATTGGCTTTTTTCCAATCAGCTGGTACCATTCCAGTCAGTAGACTATCTGTAAAATTTAGGAACAACGATCCGGCAATCACTTGACTGAGTTCCCTAAGTACCCTCGGATGCAAGCCATCTGGTCCCGGTGATTTATTAATGTTAAGGTTCCCAAGTCTAATTTTAATTCTGTCCTCTGTTAACCATGGAGGTGCTTCCTGTGTTGTGTCATGAGGATAAACACTGCAGTTTTGGTTACTGAAGCCCCCGATTCACTCGTGAAGACTGAGGAGAAGAATAAATTCAATACCTTCGCCATCTCCCCATCCTTTGTAACCAGATGTCCTTCCTCATTCTTTATGGGGCCAATATGGTCTGTCCTCCCTTTTTTACTGTTTACATACTTAAAGAATTTCTTGGGATTTTTTTTTTGCTCTCCTCCGCTAGATGTCTTTCATGTTCTATCTTAGCCGTCCTAATTGCATCCTTACATTTCTTGTTGCATTCTTTATAAAGTCTGAATGCTGATGATGATCCCTCAACCTTGTATTTTTTGAAGGCCTTCTCCTTTACTTTTATATGCATTTTTACATTGGAGTTAAGCCATCCAGGACTTTTGTTCGCCCTTTTAAATTTATTACCCAATGGGATACATTGGCTAATGCTCTTATTTAACCACTTGACGACCGCCTCACGCCGATGTACGTCGGCAAAGTGGCACGGACAGGCAAAATCACGTACAGTGTACGTGATTTGCCTTCAGCGGGTGGGGGGTCCGATCGGACCCCCCCCCCGGTGCCCGAGGCGGTCGTCCTTTGTGCCCCGGCGATCGGTGGTGAGGGGGAGACCATCCGTTCGTGGCCCCCCCTCGCGATCGCCGCCGGCCAATCGAATCATTCCTTTGCTGCTGTATGCTAAACAGCAGCAAAGGAAATGATGTCATCTCTCCTCGGCTCAGTATTTTCCGTTCCGGCCCGAGGAGAGAAGACATCAATGTGAGTGCACCAACACACACACACACAGTAGAACATGCCAGGCACACAAAACACCCCGATCCCCCCCCCCGATCGCCCCCCGATCCCCCCCCAATCACCCCCCCCCCCCCTGTCACAAACTGACACCAGCAGTTTTTTTTTTTTTTTTTTTTTTTTCTGATTACTGCATTGGTGTCAGTTTGTGACAGTTAGTGTTGGGACAGTGAGTATTACCCCCCTTTAGGTCTAGGGTACCCCCCTAACCCCCCCTAATAAAGTTTTAACCCCTTGATCACCCCCTGTCACCAGTGTCACTAAGCGATCATTTTTCTGATCGCTGTATTAGTGTCGCTGGTGACGCTAGTTAGGGACATAAATATTTAGGTTCGCCGTCAGCGTTTTATAGCGTCAGGGACCCCCATATACTACCGAATAAATGTTTTAACCCCTTGATTGCCCCCTAGTTAACCCTTTCACCACTGATCACCGTATAACCGTTACGGGTGACGCTGGTTAGTTTGTTTATTTTTTATAGTGTCAGGGCACCCGCCGTTTATTACCGAATAAAGGTTTAGCCCCCTGATCGCCCGGCGGTGATATGCGTCGCCCCAGGCAGCGTCAGATTAGCGCCAGTACCGCTAACACCCACGCACGCAGCATACGCCTCCCTTAGTGGTATAGTATCTGAACGCATCAATATCTGATCCGATCAGATCTATACTAGCGTCCCCAGCAGTTTAGGGTTCCCAAAAACGCAGTGTTAGCGGGATCAGCCCAGATACCTGCTAGCACCTGCGTTTTGCCCCTCCGCCCTGCCCAGCCCAGCCCACCCAAGTGCAGTATCGATCGATCACTGACACTTACAAAACACTAAATGCATAACTGCAGCGTTCACAGAGTCAGGCCTGATCCCTGCGATCGCTAACAGTTTTTTTGGTAGTATTTTGGTGAACTGGCAAGCACCAGCCCCAGGCAGCGTCAGGTTAGCGCCAGTAAGGCTAACACCCACGCACGCACTGTACACCACCCTTAGTGGTATAGTATCTGAACGGATCAATATCTGATCCGATCAGATCTATACTAGCATCCCCAGCAGTTTAGGGTTCTCACAAACGCAGTGTTAGTGGGATCAGCCCAGATACCTGCTAGCACCTGCGTTTTGCCCCTCCGCCCGGCCCAGCCCAGCCCACCCAAGTGCAGTATCGATCGATCACTGTCACTTACAAAAGACTAAACGCATAACTGCAGCGTTCGCAGAGTCAGGCCTGATCCCTGCGATCGCTAACAGTTTTTTTGGTAGTATTTTGGTGAACTGGCAAGCACCAGCCCCAGGCAGGGTCAGGTTAGCGCCAGTACCGCTAACACCCACGCACGCAGCATACGCCTCCCTTAGTGGTATAGTATCTGTACGGATCAATATCTGATCCGATCAGATCTATACTAGTGTCCCCAGCAGTTTAGGGTTCCCAAAAACGCAGTGTTAGCGGAATCAGCCCAGATACCTGCTAGCACCTGCGTTTTGCCCCTCCGCCCGGCCCAGCCCAGCCCACCCAAGTGCAGTATCGATCGATCACTGTCACTTACAAAAGACTAAAACGCATAACTGCAGCGTTCGCAGAGTCAGGCCTGATCCCTGCGATCGCTAACAGATTTTTTGGTAGCGTTTTGGTGAACTGGCAAGCGCCAGCGGCCTAGTACACCCCGGTCGTAGTCAAACCAGCACTGCAGTAACACTTGGTGACGTGGCGAGTCCCATAAGTGCAGTTCAAGCTGGTGAGGTGGCAAGCACAAGTAGTGTCCCGCTGCCACCAAAAAGACAAACACAGGCCCGTCGTGCCCATAGTGCCCTTCCTACTGCATTCGCCAATCCTAATTGGGAACCCACCGCTTCTGCAGCGCCCGTACTTCCCCCATTCACATCCCCAACCAAATGCAGTCGGCTGCATGAGAGGCATTTTCTTTATGTCCTCCCGAGTACCCCTACCCAGCGAACCCCCCCAAAAAAGATATTGTGTCTGCAGCTAGCGCGGATATAGGCGTGACACCCGCTATTATTGTCCCTCCTGTCCTGACAATCCTGGTCTTTGCATTGGTGAATGTTTTGAACGCTACCATACACTAGTTGAGTATTAGCGTAGGGTACAGCATTGCACAGACTAGGCACACTTTCACAGGGTCTCCCAAGATGCCATCGCATTTTGAGAGACCCGAACCTGGAACCGGTTACAGTTCTAAAAGTTAGTTACAAAAAAAGTGTAAAAAAAAAAAAAAAAAAATATATATATATAAAATAAAAAAAAATAGTTGTCGTTTTATTGTTCTCTCTCTCTCTATTCTCTCTATTGTTCTGCTCTTTTTTACTGTATTCTATTCTGCAATGTTTTATTGTTATTATGTTTTATCATGTTTGCTTTTCAGGTATGCAATTTTTTATACTTTACCGTTTACTGTGCTTTATTGTTAACCATTTTTTTGTCTTCAGGTACGCCATTCACAACTTTGAGTGGTTATACCAGAATGATGCCTGCAGGTTTAGGTATCATCTTGGTATCATTCTTTTCAGCCAGCGGTCGGCTTTCATGTAAAAGCAATCCTAGCGGCTAATTAGCCTCTAGACTGCTTTTACAAGCCGTGGGAGGGAATGACCCCCCCCCACCGTCTTCCGTGTTTTTCTCTGGCTCTCCTGTCTCAACAGGGAACCTGAAAATGCAGTCGGTGATTCAGCCAGCTGACCATAGAGCTGATCAGAGACCAGAGTGGCTCCAAACATCTCTATGGCCTAAGAAACCGGAAGCTACGAGCATTTTATGACTTAGATTTCGCTGGATGTAAATAGCGCCATTGGGAAATTGGGGAAGCATTTTATCACACCGATCTTGGTGTGGTCAGATGCTTTGAGGGCAGAGGAGAGATCTAGGGTCTAATAGACCCCAATTTTTTCAAAAAAGAGTACCTGTCACTACCTATTGCTATCATAGGGGATATTTACATTCCCCGAGATAACAATAAAAATGATTTAAAAAAAATAAAAATGAAAGGAACAGTTTAAAAATAAGATAAAAAAGCAAAAAAATAATAAAGAAAAAAAAAAAAAAAAAAAAAAGCACCCCTGTCGCCCCCTGCTCTCGCACTAAGGCGAACGCAAGCGGCGGTCTGTCGTCAAACGTAAACAGCAATTGCACCATGCATGTGAGGTATCACCGCGAAGGTTAGATCGAGGGCAGTAATTTTTGCAGTAGACCTCCTCTGTAAATCTAAAGTGGTAACCTGTAAAGGCTTTTAAAGGCTTTTAAAAATGTATTTATTTTGTTGCCACTGCACGTTTGTGCGCAATTGTAAAGCATGTCATGTTTGGTATCCATGTACTCGGCCTAAGATCATCTTTTTTATTTCATCAAACATTTGGGCAATATAGTGTGTTTTAGTGCATTAAAATTTAAAAAAGTGTGTTTTTTCCCCAAAAAATGCGTTTGAAAAATCGCTGCGCAAATACTGTGTGAAAAAAAAAAATGAAACACCCACCATTTTAATCTGTAGGGCATTTGCTTTAAAAAAATATATAATGTTTGGGGGTTCAAAGTAATTTTCTTGCAAAAAAAAAAAAACTTTTTCATGTAAACAATAAGTGTCAGAAAGGGCTTTGTCTTCAAGTGGTTAGAAGAGTGGGTGATGTGTGACATAAGCTTCTAAATGTTGTGCATAAAATGCCAGGACAGTTCAAAACCCCCCCAAATGACCCCATTTTGGAAAGTAGACACCCCAAGCTATTTGCTGAGAGGCATGTCGAGTCCATGGAATATTTTATATTGCGACACAAGTTGCGGGAAAGAGACAATTTTTTTTTTTTTTGCACAAAATTGTCACTAAATGATATATTGCTCAAACATGCTATGGGAATATGTGAAATTATACCCCAAAATACATTCTGCTGCTTCTCCTGAGTACGGGGATACCACATGTGTGAGACTTTTTGGGAGCCTAGCCGCGTACGGAACCCCGAAAACCAAGCACCGCCTTCAGGCTTTCTAATTTTTGATTTCTCTCTTGACTGCTTATCACAGTTTCGGAGACCATGGAATGCCCAGGTGGCACAAACCCCCCCCCAAATGACCCCATTTTGGAAAGTAGACACCCCAAGCTATTTGATGAGAGGTATAGTGAGTATTTTGCAGACCTCACTTTTTGTCACAAAGTTTTGAAAATTGAAAAAAGAAAAAAAAAAAGTTTTTTCTTGTCTTTCTTCATTTTCAAAAACAAATGAGAGCTGCAAAATACTCACCATGCCTCTCAGCAAATAGCTTGGGGTGTCTACTTTCCAAAATGGGGTCATTTGGGGGGGTTTTGTGCCACCTGGGCATTCCATGGCCTCCGAAACTGTGATAGGCAGTGAAGAGTGAAATCAAAAATTTTCACCCTTAGAAATCCTGAAGGCGGTGATTGGTTTTCGGGGTCCCGTACACGGCTAGGCTCCCAAAAAGCCCCACACATGTGGTATCCCCGTACTCAGGAGAAGCAGATAAATGTATTTTGGGGTGCAATTCCACATATGCCCATGGCCTGTGTGAGCAATATATCATTTAGTGACAACTTTGTGCTAGAAAAAAAAAAAAAAAAAAAAAAAATGTGTCACTTTCCCGCAACTTGTGTCAAAATATAAAATATTCCATGGACTCAATATGCCTCTCTGGAAATAGCTTGGGGTGTCTACTTTCCAAAATGGGGTCATTTGGGGGGGTTTTGTGCCACCTGGGCATTCCATGGCCTCCGAAACTGTGATAGGCAGTAAAGAGTGAAATCATAAATTTACGCCCTTAGAAATCCTGAAGGCGGTGATTGGATTTCGGGGCCCCGTACGCGGCTAGGCTCCCAAAAAGTCCCACACATGTGGTATCCCCATATTCAGGAGAAGCAGCAGAATGTATTTTGGGGTGCAATTCCACATAGGCCCATGGCCTGTGTGAGCAATATATCATTTAGTGACAACTTTTTGTAAATATTTTTTTTTTTTTTTTGTCATTATTCAATCACTTGGGACAAAAAAAATAAATATTCAATGGGTTCAACATGCCTCTCAGCAATTTCCTTGGGGTGTCTACTTTCCACAATGGGGTCATTTGGGGGGGTTTTGTACTGCCCTGCCATTTTAGCACCTCAAGAAATGACATAGGCAGTCATAAACTAAAAGCTGTGTAAATTACAGAAAATGTACCCTAGTTTGTAGACGCTATAACTTTTGCGCAAACCAATAAATATACGCTTATTGACATTTTTTTTACCAAAAACATGTGGCCGAATACATTTTGGCCTAAATGTATGACTAAAATTGAGTTTATTGGATTTTTTTTATAACAAAAAGTAGAAAATATCATTTTTTTTCAAAATTTTTGGTCTTTTTCCATTTATAGCGCAAAAAATAAAAACCGCAGAGGTGATCAAATACCATCAAAAGAAAGCTCTATTTGTTAGAAGAAAAGGACGCAAATTTCGTTTGGGTACAGCATTGCATGACTGCGCAATTAGCAGTTAAAGCGACGCAGTGCCAAATTGGAAAAAGACCTCTGGTCCTTAGGCAGCATAATGGTCCGGGGCTCAAGTGGTTAATATGCTCTTAAAGCAAACCCATCTCTCCTCCGTGTTCTTTTTTCCTAAGATTTTATCCCAATTAATGCCTTTTAGCAAGGTTTGTAGTTTAGGGAAGTTGGCTCTTTTGAAATTCAGTGTCTTTGTATTCCCTTTATGTTTCCTATTTGTGTGATTTATACTGAAACTAATTGACCTGTGATCGCTGTTCCCTAAATTGCCCCGTATTTCCACATCCGTGATCAGGTCTATATTGTTGGTAATCAGTAGATCCACTAATGTTTTATTTCTAGTTGGTGCATCTACCATCTGAACCATAAAATTGTCCTGCAAGACATTAAGGAACTGGCGAGCCTTAAATGAATGCGCAGTTCCCTCCGCCCAGTCTATGTCTGGATAATTAAAATCCCCCATTATGATAACGCTTCTCATCCTTTTTTTTTTTTTTTTTTTTTACAAGGTAAATCCGTTTTATTTTCTCAGGACAACTGTTCATATATACATTTAATAAAAACAAGAAAGGAGTCAGTTTAACAAAAGAAAAACATTCCCCCGACTAACAAGACAGAATTGCTGAACACACAGAACTTTGCTGTATTGAGGCTGTGTAGATCATAGAGAATAAGAAGTCCTCTAAAGCACATACTGTCACACTGATAGGATGGTGAGGACTCCGGGAAGACATCAGTTTTCCTAGTCAGATGTTTAGACTATGGTGGACTATATTTCTATATAAGGCAATCTTCAACTACTCTTAAGGTAATCCCTTCCGCTAGGATTAGAGGAGTACATTCAGGTGATGGATGGTTGCCCAAGTGCTATAATTTTTCTGAAGGAAGTTGTGATCTAGCATTGTCGAATGGCAGGGCTTATGTCCAAGTCAGAAAAGTTGAGGCTTAAACAATCTGGATTCATTGCACAGGTTGGGGGTCCTGAACATTTTGGGTGGTTTTAATGTTTTATCAGGAACCATGATGACAAGTTTTCTTTAAGGATGAATGTAAAACAGACATCTCTAATGGCAATACAGAATCCAAGAACAGTTTAGATCAAAATGTGTCAACCACCATTTTTTTTTTTACCTGTGTGGCTACAATAAAATCCAGCATGGCCTGATGATTGCTGGTCTCAGCATGCCTGGTCAACTTGAGGCCCTTTCTTCGAGTCTCAGTATCTGAGCATATCCGAATACAGAACAATAAATCCCACCATGGACTGTCAAATCTAGGTCTTTCCTCCTCCAAGTTGCTCCCGGGGCACCTTTAACCATAATAAAAATGAGGCAGCTTCTTTGGACCCACCAATGGGGTTCCAAATTCCAGATGTTTAGCCTTGTATGCCCTGCATATATCCTGCTGCCCATTACTGTAATTGGTACCCTTCTTCTCAAACCCTGCCTGTGTAGTGATGTAGGTCAATTACAGTGAAGGGCAGTGGGACGTAAACATCTTGGATTCTTGGGAAGTCTGGTTGACGTTTTAAGACGTGCCAGATATTTCCCCTGGGTCCACCCAGTTTTTATAACGGCCCTGTTTGCTCCAATGCAATATCATCATTCCAGGCTGACACCAACTGTGGTAGAGGTCATAATGGCGGTTCTGGGCAAGAACTGAATATAAAGATTTTAGGGGGCTCCCATAACAGGCCTTGGTAGCAGGGGAGTGCAGGGCAGCCAACATCAGGCACCTTATTATCCCTGCAGTACAGTGTGCATTTTACTTTGCCCAGTCCAGTCAATATACGGGTTCAATTTAGTTTTGTTCCCTGTAGAGGCTTTGCTAACATTTCACGTAAAAAAAAAAATCAACAAAACGTAGTTAGACCGGGGTGTAGAGTCACCAAAGTATTCTTCATTACAGGGCACCAATCAGGATTCTTCAACTGGTGGCAGTACATAGCATCTTAGCTTTTTATTTTTTATCCCTCTTTCTGAGGTTTTTTTATTTTTTGTTTTTTTGCTTAAAGAAAACTAATCACAATTGGTCCCATGCAAGAATCAGAATATTCCATTTTAAAGCAGTAATAAACCTCTGTTTCTTTTAAATCCTGCAAGGCAATGTCATAATGGGCATACTAGCACATTATGTGAAATCTACCTTAAAACGAAGCCCTCCAGCAGCGTACTGTCACCGCTGAAGGCGCTTCGATCTTCACCCGGTCTCCCGTTCAGCATGCACGTGGGAGCCGCCGTTCGTGGCACAGGACTCTGAAAGAACGGTACGGTATGCTGTTCCTTCAGACCGCATGCGCCAGTAACGTCACTGGCTGTATCGAAAGTAAATAACTCCTAAACAATGCACGTTTAGGAGATTCTTACTGTACCTATAAGTCTTATTATAGGCTTAACTATAGGTAAAATTCATTGATGGGAGTTTACTCTCACTTTAAATTATTATAAGTGAACACTCTTCCTTAGAAAAGATCTATATTTCTCCTATTTAGATCTGCTTACTTTGTCTGTTATTTTCACCTTGCGTGCCAGGGAACGTGTGTCACCTGAAGTCTAACAATTACTGCCCGATTTTCCACACAGTCTTTCAGCTCCTGAGTAGGGATAACAGAGCGATTTCGGCAAAATTTATTAACTGTAAAATGACCAATTGTATGGAAATTAGTTTCTAGCAATATGTCAATGCTTAGATGACATTTGCTTACAAAAAAAAAAAATCTACCTTTAGGAAAACTTAAGTTGCTTTGCAAGCCGCGGGATGCCCCCTAAGCCACCCCTAATCAGTGAAGGGCCATCCTCCCCCGGCTTCCTGTGTATACGTGCTTAGTGGGTTATAATTAATGTTTGGGATAGTGTATTAGAGAGGAAGGAGATCATACTGATCAGTCAGTGTTTTTGGTGGTCCTTGCGACCAGAAAATAAATCTGTGATCTGTGTGTTTCGTACAGGTGATTAGCTTGTGACATGGATAGATATTTTTTCTTTCTCAACAAACTATTGCCTAAGCAGCTCAACGTTGCAAAAAGAGGTCAATTTTAACTGAATTATTTTGACCAAAATCACTCTATTTTTCCCAGCTCTTAAAGTGTAAGTAAACCCTCCTATCGTTTTCAGCCAAGGAAGCTGCCATCTTTGCCTTTGTTTAATCTACAACTGCCATGATGCTTCCCATGTGATCAGTTATGACACCAGCCATTGGATGGCCCGACAGCCCGGCCGAGAGCACAACCAATGGGAGTGTTACATTTCCGGCACCTGCCGGATACGAAACAGTTTTATGGATGGGTTTACTTCCGCTTTAAGTGTGCATAACTGTCAAAAAAATCATACTCAGTTTGGAGTTGGGAAGAAGTGAAGATTTGCTATGTTATTGGAAAAAATGTCTATTGTGCCTACGCAGTACAAAATGTACGTTTGGTGTGGAATTCCTTCTGAAAAATAGCATTGCCCCTTCTGGTATGTAAGTGTACCTACAGCCTAATAGCTGTATATCTGTATATCTGTAGTGTGAGATCTCAGGCACTGCTGTTTAGGATTGCTTATAGTGAGATTTGGGTATGTCGTTTCTATGCTTCTCACCTCTTTGCTGGAGCCTGTGATATAAGGAAGAAAAGCCCTGCCTTTATCAAGATGCCCGCTTCCACACAAGCACAGTACAGAACAAGGCATTGTAAGTCTGCAATGGGAAAAGATCAGCTGCAAAGGGACCACAATACTGCCTCCCTGCCGTTTTATGGGCACAGCTTTCACAGTTTAGTTCTTCTTTAAAGCCGGCCATAGACCGTAGCATCTCGGACGGTTCAGCAGGAAGTGGCCGATATTCAAATTATGTTTGGGAAGGCTTAATGTACCCAAGTGGATCGATCAACTTGGTAACAACCAGCATTAGCGATTATCACTAGTGGATGATGTAGTCACTAGCAACAGACACTGTCTTCTCTCGACGGGGACAGTTCTCCCCCACAATGGGGATTCCCCTGTCAACGCTGTGTGTTAATGGGGGAATTTCTTTCCTGCTTCGTCTATGGCTGGACCAAAACTGAATATTCTAGTTCTTGCATTGGCCAACTCCTGACCAGTTCTCTTTCAGGTATGGGTGCCTTTTAAATCATATAGCAAATGTCTAAATGGGCTGTGACTGACTTTGTATTTGCTATAAAGTACAGAAAATTGCTTCCAATATCCATTTAAACACTTTTTTCACAATATAATATTATCTACCAGATACCTATATGCTATTACTATACCTTCATATTAAACATCTACCTAAACTTGTGCGGTCATAAAAGCAAACATTTGTCATTTTTTAACATCAAAATAAATACATTATCTTTTTAATTTTATCCCCGGAAAAAAAAAACAAAAAAAAAAAACAGGTAAACAGTTGAACTTTGTAGTTTCTCTCCAAAAACTAAGGCATGAACATAATAACATTGCAAAGCAGATCAAGTCCCGCTTAAAGGGGATTTACAAACATAGCCAAAAATTTGGTTTTGGGTGGTGGATAATATTGACCTGGGGGACCATGATAGTAGGATTCAAAGAAGGAAATTGAGAAAAATGTCAAACAAGGAAGTTAGGACTATCTAAAAACTGCCATCAGTAATCTTTGCAAGGGGATGTGCCCCAGAAATAGACATTTTGGATATAGGTGGAATCAGACACACCGTGTCATCCATGGATTATGCTTGATGCAAAATTTCCTTGGAGCCTCAAACAAAGTTCCAGTCTTCAAGCTGAGTGAAGGAGTTTAGAATACGTAATTCCCCTTTAAAAAATTAGGATAGGCAGAGCTGGGAACTTAAATTCTAAAAATCTTAGAGACCCCGTTACCTTGCCCACCCCATGACCACCTTTATAGTTACCTCTCCAGTGTTCCCCTGCTGCCCCTTCTTAGCTACTAAAACACCTGATGATGAAGCTTAGATGGAGAGTTTACATCTCCCCAACCATCATGTGACAGTACCTGGGTCTAGCAATTCGCTTCTTGGTCTGATCATGGGAGGAGGACACATGCTCCTTTATAATTGGAACCACCGGGTATTTTGCAGAAGCGGCCAAGGAAGAAGGAGTGGTAGGGGAGCTCTAGCCAGGGGACTACAAAGAGGTGGAATGAGCATTATTCCTAATGCCAGAATCCAAAGAGACAAGTCATGAGCGACTCAGCCAATCCAAATCAGCAACATCATTTTGGAGAATGTGACCCTAAAATAAGCAATCATACAAAACAGCTCTGGGACTCCAGTACTGCTGGGTGCCGGCTTCCAATAGAGCTCGCTCAACCTTGCTGAAATTGACTATCAGCCCAATCGTCATATATGAGAAATCAGCTTCAGCATGTCCGTGCTCTCAAGCCACGGCTCACTGGCGCATTTCTCTAGGACTATGCCTGTGGAAAGGTGAAACGTGTCCGAGGACGTGGCTTGGGAAAAGAAAGCCGATTTCTCATAAATGACGACAAGGTTGACTGGTGTGCAGCTCCTCACCTTCACTGACCATCATTTTGGAGCATATATACACTTTCGGTGTATCAAAGATAAAAAAAAAAAAGAAATTGTAGTGCTAGGAGTCCACTCATCTTGATACAAAACACCCTCCACCCAAAAACAAATTGTGACTTTTTGTTGGCGTTCTCCTTTAAGCCATGCTGGAGCTAGGGTGAATGCAAGAACATTTAAAACATGCAAAGAGAAAAAAGGACGAGTCTTATTAAAAGGAAGCCACTGATATGCAATAGAATTATGGAAGCAATAGGAAAATTAAAGGCTGAGGTCTAAACTACGCAAGAGATTTTAATTGCACTTGTAATTGCATTTCGCAGCAATGTATTAACTGCTTGACCTGCAGTACCCTGATATCAATCGGATGCAAAGGGGGAAACTGAGCAAAATGTCAATCTCCTGTCCTTGGAGTTTAAAAATCTCCAGGGTAGTTTTACCGAATGTCCATCCACAACTAAAATCACCTCTAAAAGGCAGCTCTCATGGGCTGAATTGGCTGCTAATTTTGTTATCTATCAGGGGCTCCAGTAGCAGGACCGTACCTCTGACATTCCTCCCAAACCTCCTGGAAGTCTCACTACCCTAACTGCACTGTCCATACTAAAAAGGAAAGAATAAATCCAAGCAAAGGGTCTTTTTTTTTTTTTTAGATCCCTTGAATTTGCTGCAGAGGTTGGGAGGAGCTGGGAACTCCAATCCCGCTGCCAGAGCCCCCAAGAGACAAAAGCCAGTAGAGTGGTCCAACCCACAAGGATCTGCCCAAAACTGGGATTCGTTTTGATTTAACCAATTGATTACGATTATTTTTGCTTGGTTTTAATACATAATTTTGCATTGTATAAAAAGTAAATGTTGAGCGCAGGCATGGGGAATCTAAAATCCTCCAGTTATTAAGGAACTACAAGAATTAGCATGCTGCGACAGAACATACAGGGACTTGTAGCCAGCCCAAGTCCTGCAAGATCTGAAACCAGGTTTCCTAGAGCAGCAGCTGCCATTGTAGAAATTCCTAAAATGGCACCGATATGGAATTCTATTTGTGTTCCCGCAGCAATCATGATGGCGTTATCCAAGAAGCCAAACCCTATGAACGGCAATGCATTGTGGATGAACACGCATTTCATCTGCTGGGAGGATGGTGGGGCAGCTTCTAGTTTTTCTTGCGCGATGGCGATGGACTCGAAGCGGTGCAGCTCTCTGAGCAGGCAGCTCCTCTCGCTGGCGTGCAGGCTGTAGATGAAGTCCTTGGCCCCCTGCGCCGTGTTCAGTGACTCCATGGGGTCCTTCCTGGGGTGTGTGCCCAGCAGCCTGCAGCTCTGCAGGACGGCGGTCCCCGGGCACCTGCCCAGCCAGCTCCAGGGCTTCAGGGTGACGGCCGGGTGCAGGGCAGTCCGACTTAACATGGGGAGCATGGACATCTTCCGGGGGGGGGGCGCTGCGACCTCTCGCCTCCTGCTAGTTACTGATCAGAGGAGAAGTCCGGCTGGGGCTGTGCACCGCTCACTTCGATTGGACTATACCACCTGCCTGATCATAGGGGGGTCTCCACACATAGAGGGGGGCATAGAGGAAAAGGGGGTGATCACCCTCCCAGGGTGGAGGCAAGTCCTGTCACTGAACAACCTTCCAAAATTCCTACGTACAAACCAGCATTGCCAACCAATCAATACTGAGCTGGGCAGGAGCCAATCAATGATGAGGGAGGGAGGTGGAGGTCAGGGATCTGTCCATAGGGCTGAAGCCTTGGCCGCGCGCCTGCGCAGTGGGGCCGACGACGCCGGGGCTGTCAGAGGCGCGGACGCCCCGCCTCCTTCCCGGGGACAGAGTCAGAGTGCTCGCGCTGCTCCCGTAGAGAGAGAGCTGTGATCGGATCCTCAGCGCTGCGGTGACCGGAGGAGCCCGGATCCCGTCCGGGGGTGAGTGGATGGAGCCAGAGATCAGGCTGTGATGTGTGTGCGGAGCCCAACTGTCAGCCAACTGTCACCTGTCCCCACAGTGTACAGCCTGAGCCCTATGGACAGAACGCTTCTCATCCTTGCTGCTAATCCAAATTGTGATAGGAGATCTGTCTCCACTTCCTCCCTCATGTTAGGGGGCCTATAGCATACTCCCAGTATTATTTTCCCCTTAGCTTCATCCCTATGTAGCTCTACCCATAAGGATTCCACTTCCTCCCTAGCTCCCTCAGTGATGTCATCTCTCACATTCACTTGTACATTATTCTTTATATATAGGCATACCCCTCCCCCCTTTTTACTCTCTCTATCCTCTATAGACATAGAGGATGTCTAGAGAGGAAACTCTGTGGTTAGGTCATTTCCAGAGGACGAGTCTACAGGAAAACCACACGTCAAACCTAGAGATGACAGAATATCACTCACCCCTTTCTATGCACATTATAGAGAGACGAGACATTTACACCAACATACAACAGCTACAAAAAGATTTCACTTCTCTCCCTGAGATGAATTCTAACAACACTTGATTCAATAGAAGTTTGACTATTCCTCCAACTGACACCAATGATGGGGCTCTATTCCTCCCACTGATACCAATGATGGGGCACTATTCCTCCCACTGATACCAATGATATGACACTATTCCTCTAACTGACACCAATGATGGGACACTATTCCTTCTACTGACACCAATGATGGGGCTCTATTCCTCCCACTGATACCAATGATGGGGCACTATTCCTCCCACTGATACCAATGATGGGACATTATTCCTTCTACTGATACCAATGATGGGGTTCTATTCCTCCCACTGACACCATCAATGGGGCACTATTCCTCCCACTGACACCAATAATGGGGCACTATTGATCTTTTATTGAAAAGAATCAAGCAACCAATTTTATACAAAAGTAAAAAACAAAACCATAGTACAAAATGTCAACAGAAATCAAAGGAATACACATCCATGTTCAGAATATATACAATATATACATAATCCACTACCAAAACATTTTTAGTAAACTATTTACATAAAGCATCAGAGAGGGCCTAAGAGGCACAACCCATCACCTATGTACGCAGCCATTTATCAAAAATTAATCCAAAAAATAATAATCTAGGGTGATAAGAGACAGACAGCCACACCCGGGAAAGAGACTCCTGGCAGTCAGGGAGGCTTGAAACCCCTCCACGCCTTCAACCAAGCCCCCTGACTCCGCTTGTCTCTCTCAAGTACCCAAATCTTCTCCACCTCATGCAAAATGTCATACACCACCACCTCAACAGGAAGGATTTTATGCCGAATGCTGACCTGACACCGTGCGTTCCAGGTGAAATAATGGACTACTAGGCTAACTAGAAAAAGTGTATCCAAACAAAAAAACCCCACCAGTATTGAATACTCCATACACCCACTCAGCATAACCCAGCCTGGAGAGGAAAGGAACACCGAGGGCCCGCCCCACCTGTTTGTACACTTCTATGTTAAAAGGGCAATGAAGCAGAAAATGGTCCTTAGTTTCCTCCTCACCTGCACACAAATCCCGAGTAAGGCTACAATCCATCTCACTTGAAATTGCCCCAAACATAGAGCCTCCCATGGAAGCACAACCAGGCCAGATCCCTAAATTTAAGGGGGACTCTGTCCAAATTGATCAGTCTTAACCCTGCCCGCAAAACTGGGCCTGGCCAATCCTTTAAGGCCAGTGGGTCATGAAAGACTTTGCTCAAGACTCGACTCATAAGGATTTTCTTCTGAACCGATCTGAGATCTTCAGCCGACAGTCGCCACTGCCGTAGTAACTTCAGGCACTGAAAACTGAAAATTGGCCTGGGCAGGAAGGGGGGGGGGGGGAGTGCCCGGTATTGAATTTGTTAAGGCATTGTATTGTTTTATTCTGTAAATTATGTAATCAGTGTGTTTCACTGTAACAGGACAGTGAGGTCTGTGCTTGTGGTGGCTGCCCAGCACCCACGGGGTGCCCCATTCTTCTTAGGACCTGGTCTTTGGAATCTGGGTGCCCCTTTAATGCATGGAGGGTGGTACAGTGGGTGGATCTCCACCTTGTTCATCCATTTGGCGATGTATGTGCGCACCTTCTGTCATGTTTGTGCGTGGCGACGTCACCTATCGGGGACACATGCACAACTGCACCAATGAGTTGTCAGATGTCAATGGGCTTCCCCACTGACAGCTACATTTTTAAAAAACATTTGCCGGTAAAAAATAAAAATGGCATGGGGTCCCCCCGTCCATACCAGGCCCTTATCCAAGAATGCAGCCTGGCAGGTCAGGAAATGGGGGGTATGAGTTAGCGCCTCCCCCTGATCCATACCAGGCCACATGGGGGCCACAACATGGGGGGTGGGTGCTTTGGGGAAGGTAAGGGTGGGGCTACTTGGCAGACCCCCACAATCACAGCCTGGGTTGTGGGGAAGAGACCTTTGTCCCCATCAACATGGATAAGGGTCTGGTATGGATTTTGGAGGGGCCCCAACCAATTTTTTTTAATAGCCAGGTGCCGGCAATTGTAACTGCAAGTCATGCTGAATGTGATTTGACTTGTTTTTTTCTTTATAAATGTCAGTTTTGCTGCAGCAGGCTCTATACATGGTAAAGATGCACCACTTTACAGGCAGACTAAGGGCATCCCCTGACACTATATTTAACTACTTCAGATCCGAGCTATAGCCGAATAATGGCTACAGCACAGACCTGCTTTGCCGGGAGGATGTCTATTGACGTCCTCCCATGCCCGAGCGGCCTGTGTGCCCCCTGCAGGGCGCGCATGGCGCACTCTGTGATCAGCGAGTCTATGAGACTCGCTGGATCACAGATCGAAGTAAGGGGTCAGCCAATGACAGCTGATCATGCGATGTCAACAGAGCCGGTAATCGGCTATTTTTTCTCCTCGCGCTGACAGCGTGAAGAGAGAAAAAAAAAGCCGATCACCGGCGGCTGTGAGAGACATCAGTCCTGATCACGGCGAGCTGCCGCCAGATCCTCAGTGCCCACCTGTGCCCCCTGCCAGTGCCACCTAGCAGTAGGCAACAGTGCCGCCTACCAGTGCCCACCAGCGCAACCCATCAGGGCCCACAGTGCCACCTATCAGTGCCCACAATCAGTGCCTCAACAACAGTGCTACACATCAGTGCCACCTATCAGTGCCCATCAGTGTCACCTACCAGTGCCCATCAGTGCTGCCCATCAGTGCCACCTATCAGTGCCCATCAGTGCCATCAGTGGTACCTATCAGTGTCCATCAGTGCCATCAGTGGTACCTATCAGTATCCATCAGTGCCACCCATCCGTGCCACCCATCTGTGCCATCTTCTCAGTGGCCATCAGTGCCACCTTATCTATGCCCATCAGTACTGCCTTATCTGTCCCCATCAGTGCTGCCTTAACTGTGCCTATCACTGCCCACCAGTGCAGCCTATCAGTGCCCACCAGTGCAGCCTATCAGTGCCCACCAGTGCCGCCTCATCAGTGCATATCAATGAAGGAGAAAAATTACTTGTTTGCAAAATTTTATAACAAACTATGAAACATGATTTTTTTTCAAAATTTTCCATCTTTTTTTGTTTGTTTAGCAAAAAATAAAAATCCCAGCTGTGATTAAATACCACCAAAAGAAAGCTATTTGTGGGAAAAAAATTATAAAAATTTCATTTGTGTACAGTGTTGTATGACCGAGCAATTGTCATTCAAAGTGTATCAGCGTTGAAAGCTGAAAATTGGTCTGGGCAGGAGGGGGGTTTAAGTGCCCAGTAATCAAGAGGGTAAAGGAATTTTTAATTTTTATTGTTGCACTTTAAGCATCATTAAAATCACTGCTCCTGAAAAAC
This sequence comes from Lithobates septentrionalis, assembly GCA_037952835.1. Classification (NCBI taxonomy): domain Eukaryota; kingdom Metazoa; phylum Chordata; class Amphibia; order Anura; family Ranidae; genus Lithobates; species Lithobates septentrionalis. The sequence continues at coordinate 203,166 of JBBDGP010003147.1, read as the reverse complement.
AATCACTTTAAAAAAAAAAAATTGCATTGATGTCCCCCAGAGCAGTCCCCAGACCACCATACCCTTTTTATGGCCAATTACTTGCAAATAAGCCTTCAAAATGGGGACTTTTGATTTCTCACATTCGGCTCTCATAGACTTCAATGGAGTTTGCTGTTTGGAGTAGAACTTTTCCCCTGTTCGGGAATTCTGCTGAGAACTAAACACAGGGGTGTTTGGCCCATCTCTATTTACAGGCATCGTTGGTGTTTGTGAGTTTTAATGAGTAATACATTGTAACAATATTAGTCATTTTTCATGAACAGATCAAAGCGTCCTACACCCAGCCCATCACTGATGAGACCCCCAACCCATCCTACACCCAACCCATCACTGATCAGACCCCCAACCCATCCTACACCCAACCCATCACTGATCAGACCCCCAACCCATCCTACACCCAACCCATCACTGATCAGATCCCCAACCCATCCTACACCCAACCCATCACTGATCAGACCCCCAACCCATCCTACACCCAACCCATCACTGATCAGACCCCCAACTCATCCTATACCCAACCCATCACTGATCAGACCCCCAACCCATCCTACACCCAACCCATCAATGATCAGACCCCCCCAACCCATCCTACACCCAACCCATCACTGATCAGTTCCCCAACCCATCCTACACCCAACCCATCACTGATCAGACCCCCCAACCCATCCTACACACAACCCATCACTGATCATACCCCCAACCCATCCTACACCCAACCCATCACTGATCAGACCCCCAACCCATCCCACACCCAACTCATCACTGATCAGACCCCCAACCCAGCTGTGCAATAAATATGTCTACTCTTTCTGTCCTCCTAATGCTCTGTGCTTTCTTTCAGTGTTAATGTAATCAATTATTAATGATTCCGGTGATGATTTTATGAATGAATGGCACCCAAATGCCCTTCACATATTTTGTAGGGTTGGGATAAGAGGAGTTTTGTTGTCAGAGGTCCATCATAGATTGGGGAGACCGGACAAACCCTTCGCCAGGGAAGGAACCTTCATAGATTCACAACTACCAACAATAAAATGGATGTTTCTGTAGCGGCTCATTTCTGTAGCAGAGGACACAATGATCTCAGGATCATATCACTGATGAGGAACTTCAAATCACAGAAAAAGAGGCTGGTGGAATGACAATCTATAAACAAATCCCAAACTCCAGACTGTGGTCTGAACAGGGACAGAGATTTTGTTTGCTGCTCTGGTTCTAAAGTGGACCAGAAGTTCCATTATAACAAACAGCTAGCAATGTGCAATGTCTGCTCTGCAATAAAATGCCTTTGGAGTGATGTCATCACACGCTGGCCAATGATGATGGTTTCCTTTGGAGTGATGTCATCACGCGCTGGCCAATGATGATGGTTTCATTTAAACTTCAAACTTTCTATTTGCTATAAAATACTTCCCCAGGCTGGTTCAGTTATATAGAATATTCTCCATGGTTACAGCCGTGATATACAGCCCAGATCAATAAAAGTATACAATGTATATAAGACTGGACAACCCCTTCAGAATCCTAGAAAAGCCTGGAATGTCTATACTCACCAGAAGTGGTTTGGAGGAGGACACAGAGCAGGAGAAGATGAGTCTGGGATCTCATGGTGAATGGGGCTCTCATGCAGCAAATGACACAGATAGACGATGTCTAGAGAGGACACTATCATGTGGTTAGGTAATTTCCGGGGGACGAGTCCACAGGAAAACCACAAGACATGCACAGTGGTGGCAGAATATCACTCAACCCCTTTCTATCCGCATTATAGAGAGACAAGACATTTACACCATCACACAACAGCTACAAAAAGATTTCATTTCTCTCCCTGAGATGAATTCTAACAACACTTGATTCAATAGAAATTTGACTATTCCTCCAACTGACACCAAAGATGGGGCTCTATTCCTCCCACTCATACCAATGATGGGGGACTATTCCTCCCACTGATACCAATGATGGGGCACTATTCCTCCCACTGACACCAATGATGAGACACTATTTCTCCCAATCATACCAATGATGGGGCACTATTGATCTTTTATTGAAAAGAATCAAGCAACCAATTTTATACAAAAGTAAAAAACAAAACCATAGTACAAAACTTTAACAGAAATCCAAGGAATACACATCCATGTTCAGAATATATACAATATATACATAATCCACTACCAAAACATTTTTTGTAAACTATTTACATAAAGCAGCAGAGAGGGCCTAAGAGGCACAAACCATCACCTATGTAAGCAGCCATTTATCAAAAATTAATCAAAAAAATAATAATCTAGGGTGATAAGAGACAGACAGCCACACCCGGGAAAGAGACTCCTGCCAGTCAGGGAGGCATGAAACCCCTCCACGCCTTCAACCAAGCCCCCTGACTCCGCTTGTCTCTCTCAAGCTCTCAAATCTTCCCCACCTCATGCAAAATGTCATTTACCACCACCTCAACAGGAAGGATTTTATGCCGAGTGCAGACCTGACACCATGCGTTCCAGGTGAAATAACGGACTAGTAGGCTAACTAGAAAAAGTGTATCCAAACAAAAAACCCCACCAGTATTGAATGCTCCGTACACCCACTCAGCATAACCCAGCCTGGAGAGGAAAGGGACACCGAGGGCCCGTCCCACCTGTTTGTACACCTCTATGTTAAAAGGGCAATGAAGCAGAAAATGGTCCATAGTCTCCTCCTCACCTGCACACTCCTCCCGAGGACAGCTACGATCCATCTCACTGTGGAATTTCAAATTGCCCTAAACATAGAGCTTCCCATGGAAGCACAACCAGGCCAGATCCCTAAATTTAAGGGGGACTCTGTCCAAATTAATCAGTCTTAACCCTGCCCTCAAAACTGGGCCTGGGCAATCCCTTAAGGCCAGTGGGTCATGTAAGACTTTGCTCAAGACTCGACTCATAAGGACTTTCCTTGGAACCGATCTGAGATCTTCTGCCCACAATCGCCACTGCCGTAGTAACTTTAGGCACGGAGCGACATAGGCTGGTAGCTGACCACGATGACCCCTGAGATTCTTCACTTGGCCACATTCTTCCCAAAGTCATAGAAAAGGCCTAAACCAAGATCTAAATATGCCTACCCATCCAGGAGGTTCCACTGCAAGCATATTACCACTGTTAAACTTGAGAAAAAGCAGCGAAAAGAAAAGAACTGGGTTGACCATACCTAAGCCACCCTCCGTCCTGGATAGATAGGTGACATTCCTCTTGATGGGGTTCAGTCTGTTCCCCCACAGCATCTGGAAGAACACACTACTGACCCTAGCATAGAGAGACACTAGCAAGATGCAGACAAAGCTGACATACAAAAAGATCGGAATCAGGTAAGTCTTAATCAGATCAACCCTTTCCCTCATAGATCACTTCCATCTGACCACCTTAGTATTGGCAATTTCCAGTCTGCCTTCCAAGTTTTTGAGACCATAATCGCCGGGTCCGAATTCAATACCTAGTATCTTAATTTTTTCCTGGGGCACTGGAAAGGTGTCCGGGAGATCAAACCCCTCACCTTCCTTTCTCATCCAGAAAATGTTACTCTTTTCCTGATTGATCTTGCAGCCTGATGCTTCAGAGTAACGTGATGTCAGAGATACCACCTCCTCTGCTTCATCGGTCCCAGTGACAATTACCGACACGTCGTCCGCATAGGCAACAACCCTCAAAGGTGTCTCACCCGGGAGCCCCACTGGTACCCCACACAACATGCCGCTCTCTAGTCTCCTGATGAAGGGGTCGATTGCAAACATATAGAGCAGTGGACTGCTCAACCCAACCATTAACTAGAGGAAAGCTCTCTGCCCACTTATACAAGACTTTCAACAAATCGACATAACCACCCAGCTGACCATACTTACTAAGGAGCAACCACAGGTACTCATGGTTAACACGATCAAAGGCCTTTGCCTGATCCAATGTCAGCAAATACTTTCCCCAGCCTGCAGCCCTGCACCGCTCCAAGGCCTCCCGGACAGCTAAAACCACGGTGAAGGTGCTCCTACCCTGGACCGAACAGTGCTAATGGCGAGAAAGCAAAGACTCTGCTACGGACGATAATCGTCAGAAAAATATCTTTGCCAGCACCTTTCTATCGACATTGAGAAGGCTGATGGGGCGCCAATTCTCAATTATCTAAGGATCTTTACCTTTTGAAAAAAAAATCGCAGCCGAGTGCTTCATGGAAGGGGGAAGTACCCCCTCAGCAAGGCAACTGTTAAAAACCTCTACCAAATGTGGGGCCAGAATAGACTTAAAGGCTTTGTAAAACTCAGCACTCAAGCCATCCGGTCCAGGTGACTTTTTGATGGCAAGCTTTTCAATTGCCCTCATTGCCTTCAACTGTCATCTCCTCTGTCAAATTCATCAATGGGACATCTTCATCATTTAGACCTGGAGTAGAGTCCAAAAAGCTTTCCATCCTGCGACGGTCAAGCTCTTTCCTCCCAAGAAGGTCAACATAAAAGTACCTCACGACCTCCAAGATCCCTGACCTTGACTTTGTAAAGGAACCTGTACTATCCCTAAGGCAAATGACCATTTTAACAGCTGTACCTTGTTTGCAGTTCTGGTAAGGGTCAGGCGATTGGTACTTCCCATAGTCCCTCTCCAGAACCAAAGAGGCATGCCGGTCATATTGACACTTCCTGAGAAGTAGTTTCACTTCAGAGATTGCCCCAGGATCTCCTCCTCTCGAGACAAGAATATCCAGCTTCCTCCGTAAACGTTGGTAGGTCATGTATTTGTTAAACTGTTTTCTATTGGCTAGGCCCCTGAAGAATCCAGCAATCCTCTTTTTGGTCAGCTCCCACCACTCAGCCTTGCTGCTACAAAAGTCCAGGATGGTCACCTGTGCCTGAAAGGATTCCTCAAAGGATTGTCTAGCATGTTCTTCCTTGAGTAGAGTCAAATTCAATCTCCAGATGCCCTTGCCCCTCTCAGGGGCGTCTGAAGCATTCAGGACCACAGATAGCATACAGTGATCAGAGAACTCTACTGCCTGCACCACTGGGGGCGAAAAAGCAGAGGTCTCCTTAAAAAAAAACCTATCTATCCTACTCTGACTATTACCTCGATGAAAGGTGAACCCGGTGTCATCAGGGAGGTGCTTAATATGCACATCCACAAGACCAGCATCCCTAACCATGCTATTTAAAAAAACGCTATCATATCCCAGCCTGTCCTTGAAGTCTTGCCTGTCCTTGGGCCTAGTTACTGTATTAAAGTCACCTCCAAAGACCACTTGCCGGGATGTAAAAATAAATCCTTGTAAAAAAGCATTTCCTGTCCCACTTTGTGTGCGGCCCATAAACATTAATTAGGCGCAGGTCCTGCCCTCCCACAAGGACGTCTAAGACCATACATCTCCCAATCTCCACCTCAATAACCCGCCGGACAGTTACCATGCTGTTTTTAAACAACACCGCCACACCGCCGTAAGGCTCGGCCACAAGAGACCAGTAAGATGGACCATACCTCCACTCTCTCTTGGCCATATGAATATCTGCCAAGGAGGTGAGCCTAGTCTCTTGCAAAAATAACATTTCAGTGTCTAATTGGCTTAACAAAAAGAAGGCCATAGAACGAGCTCTTACTGACTTAATGCTGGCAACATTTACTGTCACCACTTTTAACGAAGGGGGAACCGCCGTTTCGGTTGCTGGGTGGATTGCTTCTTAACTCCCCTCTGCTGCTCATCACCAGAAGCCTCTCTCTTTCTTGAGGCCGCCTCAAACTCCATTTCAGAATCCAAACTTTGCTCTGAAGAAGCCCCAGATGAGGAAATATCCCACTTAGAGGACCTATGACGGTTGGAGACAGGCACTGGAGCTTCCTGACGCCTGCCTCTTCCGCCGCCCAACATTCCTTCTTTCCTCCAGGTATGGCAGGTCAGCTTCAGAGATGCCCTCATTCCTTGCTTTTTTCTTTGAAGTCTTCAGAGAAGACTTCTTTACAAAGGAAGAAGCAGCACCCCTTTTGATATTCTCTACCACTCCTGGTGGGGGGGGCTTTCTTTAAGTAAGACTTAGGAGGGGTAGACTCCTGGGGGGTAACTGACTCGGGGGGCACAGACTTGGAAGGTTCTGACACAAGAGGAGAGGGTACAGTAGGAGGGGGGGACACAGAGACAGATACAGAAGGAATACTTACAGACACAGGAGGGGTGGCCACAGGAACAGGAGAGGGATCCTGAACAGGACCAGGGGAGTCAGTCACCACAGAGGAGGTTTGTACACCAGGGGCCTCCAACCTGTCCAGCCTTGACAAGTCATCTATTACCTCCTTCTTCATAATATGCCAGGCTTCAGGACATCTGCTATAGGGGTGGCCAAGGCGCAGGCACAGGTTGCACCTGATCATCTGGGTGCAGTCCTTGGCCATATGACTCTGACCCGACACACTGAACAAATCAAGGCTGAACAGGAGGAGCTCAAATGCCCCTTTTCTCCACAGCGGTGACACAGCTTTGGCTGACCAGGGTAGAAAATGATCATCCTATCCCCCCCTATAAAAGCTGAGGAGGGCAGGTGACGACAACATTCCCATCCCTGGCCAACCTGACTGTAACCAACCAACCCCCAGTCCAGATGTTATGTTCATCAAGAATTTTATCAGGCTTAGTCAAAACCTCACCATAATTCGTTAACCAGACCTCCAGATCTCGAGCAGGAACACTCTCATTAGTGAGAATAATTGTGATCTTTTTCACTGTTGACCTTTGTGAAACTGCAACTGGGGCCAGACCTTCCCATTCGGGTCTTGACCTGCACTGAGCCTCATATCTCTCCCAGAACAGGTCAAGACCCTCTGGCCTGGTGAAACTAATAGTATATTCCCGGCTACCAGCTACATGTAATTGAAAAAGGTTCCTAAAATTCCCCATGGGGTTTTTTAGCAGCAATGAGGGACAAAATCTTACATAAAAATTATGGGTTTTATTATAAAAAAAAGGCGATTAGACATAATTACAATACAGGAATTAAAATGTGAGCTCTGGTGTACATAAAGTGAAACAGAGTAGGCTAAAAAATAACATTCATCATAACACAATTTGCTGTGCTGTGATAGAAGTATCATACAGTGATTCCCTATAATAACTATAACACCATTTAATGTATGGAAATGCCCCAATGCATTTCGACCTTAGGGGTCATGGTCTTCTTCAGGGGGTTCTTACATTTCTGTTAATACATCAAATGCATCATTTTTAATATTCCAAAACAATTGTGGTTAATATGCAATACAGGTATATTATAATACGCATCATCAAGGATACCAAATATTTACCCTATCCGCCAAACAAGTTCACTTAGACCAGAGACTTTCTTTAAAAACCAGCAGATTTCCTCAAAGATGATCCCGGACTCCGCTGCAGAGTTGTCCACACCTACCCCCCATAGGGGCGACCACAGGAACGCGAGGCTTACAGATCGTCAGAGTCGTGAGGCCCCCACAGAAAAGGCAACATGTGGGTGGATGCACCTGGAAATAATGGTTATGAGCTATTAATGTGTCAGAGAAACCGATGAAGGAGGGAGAGGGAAGCAGACTTTTAAGGGAACGCCTAGGAGGGAAACAGGAAAAAAGGAAAGAGGGGAAACCCTAAATTAAGATGTTCCCCCTCTTGTTCCCATCAGGCACAATGAATATCAAAGATTAGGCATTTTTATTTAGCATAGTCAATATTATTTTATTGATATTTTAATTATTTTTTTATTTTTTTTTATTGATATTTTAAGACGCCGCACTAGGGGTTGGGGTATGAGTATACCCAATACCCCTATGCTAGGGGCCCCTTAATCAGGTTCTTATTATACTTGTAAACTATTTAATAGGCCATAAATAATTAATTCATAAGATAAAAATTAAAACGATTGAATTTTTAATTGAAGTGACCATCTGGGCGTATAATACCCACCAGGTGGTCAACATCTTTCCTTAAAGGTGAAAATAAGTGAAAAAATGTCATAAGTGTGACGCTAACCTGTTAGCGGCCAGAGAATACTAAACGTGAACAGTGACAATAGTGTGAATGTGTGCGGATTAAATACAAACGGTGAGTAATAGAAAAAGAAAAACAACAAAAAAACAAACTAAAAATAAATAGTGAGACCTCAAAAATAACATAAAAGTGAAAAGAAATTGTTAATGTAAAAAGTGATCAAGAATCGTAGTGTATGGCTGTAACCTTTACTACTAAGATTGAAAAATTTAAAAGGTGCAAAAATGAAATAAAAGGATGGTCAGTAGGAAGGATGACCATCAATAAATACCTGATAGTATGTTGTTGTTCGTTCTCTATAAGAACCAGACAGGATGTGCAGTGTCTATGTGGTTATTTTAAACGGAAATGAAAACTGCATCTAAATAACAAGAGTATGCAATAAAGGTAATCAATTCTAGTGACATAGTTATTTCAACATTCATAGAGCCCTTATTAGGGCGCCCAAATCCATCCTTACCCATCCATCCTAGTATATAGTTCAATGAGCGCACGCCAGGGATCAACTGAACGATCCCGGCATGAGGACAAACTTATATACCTTACTTGTTTATTTGAAGATTACCATCAGGTGTGGAAAAACTTCGCCCTACAGTGTTTCAAGGGAGGGGGGCCATTGAGTCGCTAAGCGTGGCTCTTCCGTGACCACCTCGGCGTTCCGGCAGTCACTGTGTGTCCCAGAAACCTCCGTCCCCTCCAACACAATTGCGTGACGTAGAGTGTAAGAGGTGACGTACATGTGCAGCAATGACAGACCCACCACGAGTGAGGCAATTGTACTGCGCAAGCGCGCCACATAACCCACTCGTCCAACGGCGATCACAGAACACCGTCGGCACGAGAAAGGCTCCCCACTGAGTGTGATGTTGAAACTGCAGGGGCTATGTAAGGGAGACATGTGCTAAGCAAGTCTCCCTTCCCGTGCCGGGAAGCCTACACGGCCCATGGCAACGCCTCCCATGGGTGAAGGGGGGACATAACAGCGGGAACCAAGGAATCCAGGAGGAAAAAAGCTGAAAGAAAAAAGAAAAAATAGTTTAATATTCACTAATCAAACAGACGCCTTACACATGAATTAGTCAATTTACTTAAGCTTTGATACCCAACCATATCCCTATCTTTGGTTGTATACATTCAAAAAGGTAGTTTATAATGAGCAAGGAAAATAAGGGATACATTGGGAAATGCATGACAGACCATAGATATATTTTATGATGTGTAACTTCAATTTTATGAATTATAGACCAGTCATGGATGGTTGAGCATGGGAGGGGATCTTCTATCCCAGAACAGAGATAGAAGGAAAGGGAGGGCTTGAAAAGGCCATTTCAGTAGAATATTAATGAATTGGTTAATGGAGAGGAAATTCTCTCACAGAAAAGTGAGAAGGGACTCCTCATAACCAGGAAGTTGAGAATGATAAGTTAAATGTAATGTATTATACATGCCATAATGACAACATCCCCGCACTCCATATCACTACTCCTATGGCTCAAGCATCCTACCCGGGCACCGCCCCCCCCCCCTGTAGTCACAAAAAAAAAAATTAAATTGGCCCCTTTAAGAAAAAAAAAGTCCTTTAACAAAGTGCACTGTGTTTGGGCGCCAGACGCAGTGCAGTATGGGAAGCACCACGTCAATGCAATCACGAGATTGCAGACTTGGCGCTTCATTTGCGGGCGGTTAACCCACCTTGTGGTGCAATACAAAGCACTGAGTAGCTTCCGCCCATAAAATCACTGAGATTCCACGGGTGGGAGCATTGTTGTTCAAATCTAGAGGTCACTTCCGGGTTTCGTGAAACAGAAGAAAGCCGGAAGTAACGTCGGCAGCTCCGTTCTTCGGCCCGAGTGGAGCTGCAGGAAGGAAGGTAAGAGAGCGCGCCACGCTGCACAATGAGGGTTCAACTTCATGAAGGCGCCTGGCTCACTAAAGTACATCCTCCCTTTGTGCCTTTAGAAACTGGAAACCATCAATTCCCGATTATACTGTAAAACATTAGAATGATAGAATACCAGTCCTATGTGATCTCTATGTGACAGTGCACTGCAAGCGCTGTATGGGATAAAGAATCACATTCACATACAATTATAATATATATTAAAATGTGTATTAAATATGGCTTCCTCCACCCAAGCAACAGGATCACAAAAAAGATTTTTGTAATGAAAAAATAAAATAAAAAAAAAGCTCAAAAACATAAATATATTACCCCCCAAAAAATATATACATATATATATATATCATTTTATACTTTGTGATAGATTCTCTACCCGTGCCCTATACATTGCACAGTCTTTTCTGGGGTCACAGGTGTGCAGCACAGAGCACACCCCCATATATGGTCATCCCAGTGACAGCTCTGGGGCTGAGACTGATGGGAGTGGGGGGGGGGGGGGCAGTGAAAGTGTCATTAAGCAGAGACAGGGGGAGATGACACGGTAGCAGAACAGGGCACTTTGCCCCTCTGGTTATCTGCAGGAGGAGAACCTGCTGGTGGGAATGGGCTGAGTGCCGAAGCTCTTCATGGTGACAGTGTGAGGCTTTGCAGGCATCCTAACTAAAATCTCCATGATTGCAATTTAAAACCAACAGGAGGCGCATCAGGTCAAATCAATCCCAGCCACACAGGAAGAGAGGACATCTGGACACAGGGATGCCTTTCTACCCCTAGGATCAGTGGCAGCCAATCCATAGGGGGGTGCCCGGGCACCACCCCCCCTCCTGTAGTCACAAAAAAAAATTAAATAAAAAAAAAGTCCTTTTAACCACTTCAGCCCCGGAAGGATTTACCCCCTTCCTGACCAGAGCACTTTTTATAATTTGGCACTGCGTCGCTTTAACTGCTAATTGCGCGGTCATGCAATGCTGTACCCAAACGAAATTTGCGTCCTTTTCTTCCCACAAATAGAGCTTTCTTTTGATGGTATTTGATCACCTCTGCCGTTTTTATTTTTTGCGCTATACACGGAAAAAGACCGAAAATTTTGAAAAAAAATGATATTTTCTACTTTTTGTTCTAAAAAAAATCCAATAAACTCAATTTTAGTCATACATTTAGGCCAAAATGTATTCGGCTACATGTATTTGGTAAAAAAAATGTCAATAAGTATATATTTATTGGTTTTCGCAAAAGTTATAGCGCCTACAAACTAGGGTACATTTTCTGGAATTTACACAGCCTTTAATTTATGACTGCCTATGTCGTTTCTTGAGGTGCTAAAATGGCAGGGCAGTACAAAACCCCCACAAATGACCCCATTTTGGAAAGTAGACACCCCAAGGAAATTTCTGAGAGGCATGTTGAGCCCATTGAATATTCATTTTTTTTGTCCCAAGTGATTGAATAATGACAAAAAAAAAAAAATTACAAAAAGTTGTCACTAAATGATATATTGCTCACACAGGCCATGGGCATATGTGGAATTGCACCCCAAAATACATTTAGCTGCTTCTCCTGAGTATGGGGATACCACATGTGTGGGACTTTTTGGGAGCCTAGCCGCGTACGGGGCCCCGAAAACCAATCACTGCCTTCAGGATTTCTAAGGGCGTACATTTTTGATTTTACTCCTCACTACCTATCACAGTTTTGAAGGCCATAAAATGCCCAGATGGCACAAAACCCCCCCAAATGACCCCATTTTGGAAAGTAGACACCCCAAGCTATTTGCTGAGAGGCATGTTGAGTCCATGCAATATTTTATATTTTGACACAAGTTGCGGGAAAGTGACAATTTTTTTTTTTTGCACAAAGTTGTCACTAAATGATATATTGCTCACACAGGCCATGGGCATATGTGGAATTGCACCCCAAAATCCATTTAGCTGCTTCTCCTGAGTATGGGGATACCACATGTGTGGGACTTTTTAGGAGCCTAGCCGCGTACAGGGCCCCCGAAAACCAAGCACCGCCTTCAGGATTTCTAAGGGTGTACATTTTTGATTTCACTCTTCACTGCCTATCACAGTTTCGGAGGCCATGGAATGCTCAGGTGGCACAAACCCCCCCCAAATGACCCCATTTTGGAAAGTAGACACCCCAAGCTATTTGCTGACAGGCATGCTGAGTATTTTGCAGCTCTCATTTGTTTTTGAAAATGAAGAAAGACAAGAAAAAAAATGTTTTTTTTCTTTTTTAAATTTTCAAAACTTTGTGACAAAAAGTGAGGTCTGCAAAATACTCACTATACCTCTCATCAAATAGCTTGGGGTGTCTACTTTCCAAAATGGGGTCTCCAACGGTGCTTGGTTTTCGGGGTCTCGTACGCGGCTAGACTCCCAAAAAGTCTCACACATGTGGTATCCCCGTACTCAGGAGAAGCAACAGAATGTATTTTGGGGTGTAATTTCACATATTCCCATGGCATGTTTGAGCAATATATCATTTAGTGACAACTTTGTGCAAAAAAAAAAAAAAAAAATTGTCTCTTTCCCGCAACTTGTGTCACAATATAAAATATTCCATGGACTCGACATGACTCTCAGCAAATAGCTTGGGGTGTCTACTTTCCAAAATGAGGTCATTTGGGGGGGGGTTTTGAACTGTCCTGGCATTTTATGCACAACATTTAGAAGCTTATGTCACACATCACCCACTCTTCTAACCACTTGAAGACAAAGCCCTTTCTGACACTTTTTGATTACATGAAAAAAATTTTTTTTTTTGCAAGAAAATTACTTTGAACCCCCAAACATTATATATATTTTTAAAGCAAATGCAAAATTGCACACAAACGTGCAGTGGCAACAAAATGAATACATTTTTAAAAGCCTTTAAAAGCCTTTACAGGTTACCACTTTAGATTTACAGAGGAGGTCTACTGCTAAAATTACTGCCCTCGATCTGACCTTTGCGGTGATACCTCACATGCATGGTGCAATTGCTGTTTACATTTGACGCCAGACCGGCGCTTGCATTCGCCTTAGCGTGAGAGCAGGGGGGACAGGGGTGCTTTTTTTTTTTTTTTTTTTTCTTTATTATTTTTTTGCTTTTTTATCTTATTTTTAAATTGTTCCTTTCATTTTTTTGTTTTTTTAATCATTTTTATTGTTATCTCAGGGAATGTAAATATCCCCTATGATAGCAATAGGTAGTGACAGGTACTCTTTTTTGAAAAAATTGGGGTCTATTAGACCCTAGATTTCTCCTCTGCCCTCAAAGCATCTGACCACACCAAGATCGGTGTGATAAAATGCTTCCCCAATTTCCCAATGGCGCTATTTAGATCCGGCGAAATCTAAGTCATAAAATGCTCGTAGCTTCCGGTTTCTTAGGCCATAGAGATGTTTGGAGCCACTCTGGTCTCTGATCAGCTCTATGGTCAGCTGGCTGAATCACCGGCTGCATTCTTAGGTTCCCTGTTGAGACAGGAGAGCCAGAGAAAAACACGGAAGACAGTGGGGGGGCATTCTCTCCCACTGCTTGTAAAAGCAGTCTAGAGGCTAATTAGCCGCTAGGATTGCTTTTACATGAAAGCCGACCGCTGGCTGAAAAGAATGATACCAAGATGATACCTAAACCTGCAGGCATCATTCTGGTATAACCACTCAAAGTCGTGAATGGCGTACCTGAAGACAAAATAATGGTTGACAATAAAACACAGTAAACGGTAAAGTATAAAAAATTGCATACCTGAAAAGCAAACATGATAAAACATAATAACAATAAAACATTGCAGAATAGAATACAGTAAAAAAGAGCAGAACAATAGAGAGAATAGAGAGAGAGAGAGAACAATAAAACGACAACTATTATATTTTATTTTATATTTTTGTTTGTGTTATTTATTTATTTTTTTTTTACACTTTTTTTGTAACTGTAACTTTTATAACTGTAACCGGTTCCAGGTTCGGGTCTCTCAAAATGCGATGGCATCTTGGGAGACCCTGTGAAAGTGTGCCTAGTATGTGCAATGCTGTACCCTACGCTAATACTCAACTAGTGAATGGTAGCGTTCAAAACATTCACCAATGCAAAGACCAGGATTGTCAGGACAGGAGGGACAATAATAGCGGGTGTCACGCCTATATCCGCGCTTGCTGCAGACACGACATCTTTTTTGGGGGGGTTTGTTGGGTAGGGGTACTCGGGAGGACATAAAAATGCCTCTCATGCAGCCGACTGCATTTGGTTGGGGATGTGAATGGGGGAAGTACGGGTGCTGCAGATGCGGTGGGCTCCCAATTAGGATTGGCGAATGCAGCAGGAAGGGCACTATGGGCATGACGGGCCTGTGTTTGTCTTCTTCCTGGTGGCAGCGGGACACTACTTGTGCTTGCCACCTCACCAGCTTGAACTGCACTTATGGGACTCGCCACGTCACCAAGTGTTACTGCAGTGCTGGTTTGACTACGACCGGGGTGTACCAGGCCACTGGCGCTTGCTAGTTCATCAAAACGCTACCAAAAAAACTGTTAGGGATCGCAGGGATCAGGCCTGACTCTGCGAACGCTGCAGTTATGCGTTTAGTGTTTTGTAAGTGACAGTGATCGATCGATACTGCACTTGGGTGGGCTGGGCTGGGCCGGGCGGAGGGGCAAAACACAGGTGCTAGCAGGTATCTGGGCTGATCCCGCTAACACTGCGTTTTTGGGAACCCTAAACTGCTGGGGACGCTAGTATAGATCTGATCGGATCAGATATTGATCCGCTCAGATACTATACCACTAAGGGAGGTGTATGCTGCGTGCGTGGGTGTTAGCGGTACTGGCGCTAATCTGACGCTGCCTGGGGCGGCGCATATCACCGCCGGGCGATCAGGGGGCTAAACCTTTATTCGGTAATAAACGGCTGGTGCCCTGACACTATAAAAAATAAACTAACTAACCAGCGTCACCCGCAACGGTTATACGGTGATCAGTGGTGAAAGGGTTAACTAGGGGGCAATCAAGGGGTTAAAACCTTTATTAGGTAATATATAGGGGTCCCTGTCGCTATAAAACGCTGACGGTGAACCTAAATATTTACCTCCCTAACTAGCGTCACCAGCGACACTAATACAGCGATCAGAAAAATGATCGCTTAGTGACACTGGTGATGGGGGGTGATCAAGGGGTTAAAACTTTATATGGGGGGGTTAGGGGGGTATCCTGAGCCTAAAGGGGGCTAACAGTAACTGTCCTAACACTGTAACTGTCACAAACTGACACCAATACAGTAATCAGAAAAAAAAAAAAAAACCTGCTTGGTGTCAGTTTGTGACAGGGGGGGTGATTGGGGGGGGATCGGGGGGGGGGGGGGGGTTGGGGTGTTTTGTGTGCCTGGCATGTTCTACTGTGTGTGTGTGTTGTGTTGTGCACTCACATTCCAGTCTTCTCTCCTCGGCGCCGGAACGGAAAATACCAAGCCGAGGAGAGATGACATCATTTCCTCTGCCTCTGTGTACAATACAGAGGCAGGGAAATGATCCCATTGGCTGGGAGCGATCGCGAGGGGGGGGCCACGAATGGATGGCCTCCCCCTCACCACCGATCGCCGGGGGAGATTTGCCGACCGCCGCAGGCACCGGGGGGGGTCCGATCGGACCCCCCACCCGCGGGCAGGCAAGGACGTACCTGTAAGTCCTTTTGCCTGCCCGTGCCGCTCTGTCGACGTACATCGTCGTGCGGCGGTCGGCAACTGGTTAACTAAGTACACTGTGTTCGGGCGCCAGACGCAGTGCACTATGGGAAGCGTCACGTCAATGCAATCACGAGATTGATTTGCAGGATTTTTACTTTTTTTGCGTATTCACATTTTAAAACACAACTGTATGTATGCAAAGTTTGCAATAAGTACAGGCAATGGCAAGACTATGTGTGGTATATTTGTACTTCATTGTTTACGGTGACCTCTTCCTATTGCTGTTTCATGAGCACATTTTTTGTGTTTCCCTTTTTTTTTTTCTCTGGTGAAAGAGGAGTGTGGCTGGGCTGTGAGACAGATTGATGTGTCATTAGGGCCCGGTGTACAATGTACAGCCTGGTATATGATGTTCAGAGCCCGGTGTAGTACATCATATAAAGGTAAACAAAATAGTGCTAAAAAAACACCCCTCTAATATGAATCAACTCATGTAATAAAAAAAGATTGTAAATAAGGTTAGATCTATACGGTTCGTCAAGATGACGGGCTCCCTCCCAGGTAGCAATAAACAGTGAACCTAAAGAAAAAGAAAAGGGGCCAGAGTGGTCCCAAGAATGCCAACAGAGGGAGAAGCCACCACGTAATGAGATCAAGATTATACCAAAAAACTTTATTGAAAAATTTGCATAAAAGCATAAAGTAAAGGATCCCACGTCTGCAGATCTAGTCCACACAGGTGGGGTCCGTTCCTCCACAATATCAAGAGACCATGAAAAATAAAAAACTATAAACAACGTTGTATTAAAAATAGACAGTGGTGGGTCGACCGAGCTCTCCCTCAGCTCCCCCCAAGACCACACGCCCCCCGGGGTCTCCGAGTAAAGATATGCATGTAAATAAATTGGATCTTAAGATCGGCTGCACAGGATGTCGTCCACTGAGGGAAGCACAGACAGATCCAAGGATGTTGGCAAATATTGCCCGATAATTAAAGTGCCTGGGCTGGTGTGCATAAGTATCCTCCCTGTCTGTCGGAGAATCGTACAGGCAAACTATATGCAGCTGCTGAGATAGCAATGTATAATCCAAGTCCTGTCAGTACAGTGGTGTAATTTGAATATAGGTGCCTGATATATCCACCATGAGGATGAAGCTGTATGTCAGTATATAGCAGGGTACACACAATGGAGTCTCCTGACCCAATTGTTGATCGGGCCATTGATCCCGGCCGGAACTAGAATGAATGTGAATGTGCAGTGGTCAACTCCGATGGGATGTATGGACTAAATCAAAGGTAGTCTCACAGACGTCATTGCTTCAACATACACATATAGTCCCTGCACTTAGTTTGGGTAGGTATGATATCTTGGGCCCCCGGAGTAGTAAGCATAGGGTGTGTGCAATCCCGTTCTCAAAGCTGGCTCCCGTGGTGGGCGTTTGATCACTGCCTCAGTGCTTCCGCGCTATACAGCGCTATTCAGCTGGAGGATCTAAGCATGCGGGGTAAGGTATATTGCAGTGCAGCGGAAACTCTATGTCAGTCCAAGAAAGGGTGCCTACCCCTCCTGCCGTTCAGCGTAATAGCCGACCGAATCCCTCCATGCCACCAGTGTATGTAAATTCGGGACCCACATCTGGACACACATCTAACTTCCTTCAGGGAAGATCAGCTGAGCGTGCTGGGACTTCCGAGTAAGTGTGCTGTTGATGTGCTGTTGGCTGTATGAGTGGATGGCCACTGGAGGGCACTGGTTCATACATCCATAGCGGTACCGCTGTCAGGAATATCCATACACAGAAGAGCCAAACTGTAGAATTTGAAGACTTGCTCCGGGACAATGAAGGGGAGGGGGAGACCCCCAGCACCTATGGCATCGAATTGTCGACGCGTTTCATGCTACACAATGAGCACTTAATCTGGACAATGTGCTTCAGAGATTAATATCTTTATATAGGGGTTGCTCCCCAATCAAGTAATGTAATTACACCTAGAAAAACCGCCATCCTGTGGTGACAACATAGAATAACAATTGAATCATCCAAAGAATACACAGGCATAGACAGTCCAAATAGCAGCAGTCTAATATCCAGCATTTTTTTGGGGGGATCTCCTCTTGACCCCTTCCTTCCCTTTCTTATATATGCTTTATGGTCCATTGAACAACCGTTTGACAGCTAGTCAGCTACATACCACTGAGTTACATGATTAATGATACGGGTGACATGAGAGGCATATTAATCTGATTAATTACCACAGTGGGAGGGAATTCCCCTCCCCCCGTTTGTCACCCTAGAACCTACCATTGGATGACTTTAAGGTGTCCTTCCCCCCCTTTCTTTTCATAATATCCAGCATTGCAAAAATGCTGATAATAATAGCAAGCTTATTGATTCCCCACAGTAAGGGATATCAACAGGGTAAGGGTAGATGGAAATCACAAGAGCAAATAGACCTCAACGGGAATAGCAGGGGGGCTAACAATATATTACCACCATGGCCATAACTCTTCCCATATGAAGGAAAAAGGGAGGGGAAAATGGTACTGGAAAAAATGGGGTGAAGGGGGAGGGAAGAGAGGGGGGAAAAGGGGGCAAAGGGGGGAAAAATTAAGGGGAGGGAAGGGGGAGGGGAATCCTAATGTCCATCATGGTATACATGCCCCAATATTGAAATCTAGAAGGTCAGGGCTCCAAAAATATTTTTAAACTGAGTTCTGCATTCAAGCCCTTGGGCTGGAGTGTCTGTAGTCTATATATCCATGTTTTTTTCCTTCTTTAGAAGAACCGTGTCGAAATCACCTCTGCGGTCTGAAAGGTTGAGGGCATAGAACCCCTTGACAGTGAGGCCTGTTGTCTTACCGTGATGGACCTGCAGAAAGTGTTGGGCTAGCGGCGTCTCTTCCTTGAGACAAATGCTTTTTAAATGTTCCGGGACTGTAGTTTGTAGCTGGTGCTTCGATTTGCCTACATATAATCTTTGGCAAGAGCATTCTAAAATATATAGAACCCTCGATGTATTGCAATTAATAAATTAATTCATTGTGTACTCATGACTTGAATTTGAGTCACGGAACGTTTGGGTACGGTCAAAAAACCTACATGTGGTACAATGGCCGCATGAGAGCATTCCCTTCACTCTAGGCATATCTGTGAGCCAGTTCCTATCAATAGGGCATCTAAATTCTGATTCCACTAGTTCATCCTTTATGTTTCTTGCTCTTTTAGCTACCATTAGGGGTCTTTCCCCAACGATCTCCCTCAGCTTATCAGATCTAGTCAGGATGTGCCAGTGTTCAGATAGTATGGAACGCACCTGTTGCCACTGTACTCCAAAAGGAGTAATGAACCGAACTGGCTCATTTTTAGAAGGCCCATCTTTTTTCTGAGATATGAGTAGATCAGCCCTAGTTCTACGTCCTGCCGGGCTTTTAGCCCTCCTGAGTGTACGGTGTGAGTATCCGCGTTGACGAAATCGCTGGTATAGCGATTCGGATTCACGCCTGTAGTCTTCTTCATTGGAACAGTTTCTCCAAATTCGGAGAAACTGTCCCACGGGGATACCCCGTATAAGTGTATGTTGAAGCAATGACGTCTGTGAGACTACCTTTAATTTAGTCCATACATCCCATCGGAGTTGACCACTTAACTTTTATCCTAGTTCCGGCCGGGATCAATGGCCCGGTCAACAATTGGGTCAGGAGACTCCATTGTGTGTACCCTGCTATACACTGACATACAGCTTCATCCTCATGGTGGATATATCAGGCACCTATATTCAAATTACACCACTGTACTGACAGGACTTGGATTATACATTGCTATCTCAGCAGCTGCATATAGTTTGCCTGTACTATTCTCCGACAGACAGGGAGGATACTTATGCACACAAGCCCAGGCACGGGCATTTTAATTATCAGGCAATATTTGCCAACATCCTTGAATCTGTCTGTGCTTCCCTAAGTGGACGACATCCTGTGCAGCCGATCTTAAGATCCAATTTATTTACATGCATATCTTTACTCGGAGACCCCGGGGGGGTGTGTGGTCTTGGGGGGAGCTGAGGGAGAAGTGGGTAGACCCACCACTGTCTCTTTTTAATACAACGTTGTTTATTGTTTTTTATTTTTCATGGTCTCTTGATATAGTGGAGGAACGGACCCCACCTGTGTGGACTAGATTCGCAGACGTGGGATCCTTTACTGTATGCTTTTATGCAAATTTTTCAATAAAGTTTTTTGGTATAATCTTGATCTCATTACATGGTGGCTTCTCCCTCTATTGGCATTCTTGGGACCACTCTGGCCCCTTTTCTTTTTCTTTAGTACATCATATACCAGACTGTACATTATACACAGGGCTCTGTACATCATATACCAGGCTGTACATTATACACAGGGCTCTGTACATCATATCCCAGGCTGTACATTATACACAGGACTCTGCACATCATATACCAGGCTGTACATTATACACAGGGCTCTGTACATCATATACCAGACTGTACATTATACACAGGGCTCTGTACATCATATACCAGGCTGTACATTATACACAGGGCTCTGTACATCATATACCAGGCTGTACATTATACACAGGACTCTGCACATCATATACCAGACTGTACATTATACACAGGGCTCTGTACATCATATACCAGACTGTACATTATACACAGGGCTCTGTACATCATATACCAGGCTGTACATTATACACAGGGCTCTGTACATCATATACCAGGCTGTACATTATACACAGGGCTCTGTACATCATATACCAGACTGTACATTATACACAGGGCTCTGTACATCATATACCAGGCTGTACATTATACACAGGGCTCTGTACATCATATACCAGACTGTACATTATACACAGGGCTCTGTACATCATATACCAGGCTGTACATTATACACAGGGCTCTGTACATCATATACCAGGCTGTACATTATACACAGGGCTCTGTACATCATATATAGATGTGTGGGTTAAAAATATCAGTCCAGCCTTTTGCATCTGAAGTTCGCCCTTTTGATGAAAAAGGTCTGAACATTTTAAAATGACCAGTTTTAAGTTATGGAGGGGGATCAGTTTCAGTGGTTTTGAATCCATAATTTCTCAGAACTCCATACACATGGACAAGACATTCTTAGTAAATGTGTCAAGTTTCATGCATTTCTGATGGTCAGGGAGCTAACAGAGATGACACTGACATTTTTTCATCACTACCTAATTTTTGTTTTTATCCTTCACTCTATAGGTCTGTGATACCATACTATTACACACAATGCCACGTTTCTCCTTCACAAACCACCTTGTTAGTGCCACCTTGCTTCAAACAGACAGGTTTGAACAGTATGCAATGGAGTTTCCGGGGGATGCACTGAGTGAGACTTTGAAGGCCTATCTACTGCTCAATAAGGTCTCATCTACCGCACAGAAGAGTTCAGAAAGTGTCATGGTGCTGTGGACCTATTCCAGCTGTTTGTGGAGAACAATCTTGCTCATGTATTTCGAGAGACTGTCACTCTGCTAAAGATCCTCATCACCACACCCATGACCACAGCAGAAGCTGAGAGGTGCTTCTCAACCTTAAAAAGGATGAAGACTTTTCTGAGAAATAGCATGACCCAGGAAAGGGTGAATGCATTGGCCATGCTGTCAATGGAAAAGAGAGTGGTGACAGAGATGACTGACTTCAACCAGAAGGACATTGAGAAATTTACAAGCCAGAAAGAAAGGAGAGCAAAATTTATTTTCAAATAGTTCTACTGGCGCTAATGTGAATGTGGCGTGCATTTGTATTCAGTCACCATTACTCTGATTCAGAGTTTTTTCTTGTTGTTTGTTGTACAATAAAGTTTGTTTGCTGTTTTAAAAAAATTCACAGATTCGTGGTACATTTGTTGCATTCTTTAACAGTTGACGTAATCTATCAGCTGATAGATTATGTGGAATATGGTGACTATGTGATATTTTGGCGATATCTTTAAGAGTCTGTCTCACAAATGTGGCTACACTTGAATTCATATGTAGTGGCGGGAATTTGGTTGAAGGTTTTTTAAAAAGTGATGCGCGGTTCGGAGTAGACTTGTTCACTTCCTCAAACAATTGCTCTAAATCCAGTTGATCAATTAGATCATCTGAATTGCTTTCATGAAATAGTAAGGTCAAATCCCTCAGGGCTTTGAATTCTCGCATTGTGTATTTCGACCAATCAGTAGTATCTATTTCTTTGTATATTGGTTCATATTGGCAATTTTCTAGCGAAAAGATGGACAGTGACCAGTTCGAACATATCAAAGTTTTGTTCTGGGCAGAAACTCAAGCCCTTGGACAAAAGGCAAATCTCTGCTTGTGTGATCGCATGGGAGGACAAGTTAATGACATTTAAGGGTTGCATTGAAGGCAAATCACATGAGGCTCCATCCCTTTCCCAAATTTGTTGGATTGTGGGGAGCTTACTCCCCGTATGGGGTTTAAAGTTTTCTGAGATGTTGTACGTTCCAAAGCCCTTAATGGGTGTTTTTTTGCAAAGGTAGCATCCGATAGCAACAAATCAGATTGGCCCGGTACTGTATGAGAGGCTTGGCCTCCTCGAGAAGACATATAGTAGGTGATCCTGATATTGTATTTCTAGCACGATCCCATCGTGCTGGTGCTCGGCACTGCAACTTGTACTTCTTGCGCTCACTGCCCTCAAGACCATCCGCGATGGGCTCACACTGGGGCTCCCGCTGTTAATTAAATACATTCTCAAACTGTTGTTGCTACATGTAACCGCGGGGTGGCATTGGATGAAAACCTTTGTGCGCATGTCAACTTTTGTTCAGTCCTCCTCTGAGACCCTGGTTCGATCCCAACTATGGCCAATCTTTTTTCAAATCCAAAACTTAAATTGTTCACAAAGTAGATTTATTGTCTAATTGTTATAATTGCTGTTTTGTTTAATTGTTAATTGTTATTACTTACTGCAGTGTAATATGTAGTATTATTAGTCTTTTGCGTTTCCTTGTGTGCATGTCAGCATTCTCTCCAGTACAGATTATCATGCATATTCTTTGCTCTATGACTACTGTACTTGGAGGCAAAGCAGCGAGAAAGCTACTCCTGCAGGTGCCTGGGCACGGGGTGCGTGGGTGGTGGGTGAGGCTCTGCTACAGTACTGTACTGTATGTGGTCCTTCATGTGATTGTTTCACTACTGTACTGTATGTGGTCCTGCGTGTGATTGTTTCACTACTGTACTGCATGTACTGTACTGTACTCCTGCAGCCCTTCCTCACCAGCTGAAGTCAGTGGGCACGGTACAGCACACATTGCACCCTGGCCGGGGGACGACTCTGCACGGACCAATTAAAGTGTGTCTGCTCCGTGCTCTTACACAACTGTTGCCAAGCCCATTCACTGTGCAGTACTGTACATGTGTGCCGCTCTGCGCTCATGCAATCTTCAGCCGTCGCGGGATGCCATTCGGCAACGCTATGAATTATGGTCTTTGTAGTTCTTCCATGTAGTGACCTGTTCATGGTCTTTGTGGTGGAGGGGCTGTGACCCCGTACAGTACTTGCTACAGTTTACTAAACACTGTTTCTGTGCTCTCCTGTAGCAGAATCGGGAGGCAGGTCCAAAGGATTATCATGGGTGGAATTCCGCTTTAATTATAGTGCCAGGACCTGACACTGTCCTCCATGCAACTAGCCCAAAGGACTAAGGTGCACATGTTGCTTGATTTTAAATCTCAGTGTTCACAGAAAATTATCAGCAAGTCAGAAAATCTTTGTGATCATTAACAAGAACTAATCCCCCCCCCCCCTTTAAGATAGTCCTAGGCAACCTAATCCTTGTTAAAGCCTCCATCGGGGTTGGAATTGGGCCATTCATGTTCTCACTCAGCAGTCCTCCAATGGGTATCTCTAGCCAAAATCATTTTTTTTTGGTCATACTAGGAAACACTTTTGTCAAGTATTTTTGCTGCCGACAGTACAGTACTGTATGTCCCTATTGGGAAGATTCATTCCCTCCTTATACTGTACAGTAGGTCATAGTGACCATTCTTTCAATGGGGATACCTACTGTATTCCAGTGTTAACTATTTATGATGGATTTCCCTTCACTTTGGAGAGAATTCTGTTCACTTTCTGTTTATGTATCAAGGACAGGAGGTTTACAGAAATTTACTAAACAGACCACAAAACAATTCTTCACCAAACAATAAAATGACCAAAATGTTATATTACAATGTATATATTTTGTTAAGGATATTTTTATAGCTATATTTTTAGATGGAATTCCTGTTATACTAGATCATTAACCACTTGCTTACCGGGCACTTAAACCCCCCTCCTATCCAGACCAATTTTCAGCTTTCAGCGCTGACGCACTTTGAATGACAATTGCGCGGTCATACAACACTGTACCCAAATGAAATTTTTATCATTTTTTCCACACAAATAGAGCTTTCTTTTGGTGGTATTTGATCACCTCTGCGATTTTTATTTTTTGTTAAAAAAATTTAAACAGACCGAATTTTTTAAAAAACATTTTTTTTTTTTTTATATTTTGTTATAAAATTTTTTAAAAGGGTAATTTTTCTCCTTCATTGATGTACGCTGATGAGGCGGCACCAATGGGCACTGATAGGTGGCAGTGATGGGCACTGATGGGTGGCAGTGATGTGCACTGATTGGTGGCAATAATGGGCACTGATCTTGTACACTGCTAGGTGGCACTGATTGGCACCACTGGTGGGCATTGTTAGGTGGCAATGGTGGGCAATGATAGGTGGCACCTGTAGGCATTGATAGGTGGCACTTATGGGCATTAATACGTGGCACTGGTGGGCACTGTGGGCACTGTGATGTGGCAATGTAAGGTGGCACTGGCAGGGGGTACTGGTGGCACAATTGAGGCATTATTGCCTCCTCCTCTTCGGGACCGATGTCCCTTGCTGCTGAGCCGGTGATCGGCTTTTTTTTCTCCTCGCACTGTCAGCGCGAGGAGAAAAAAAAACGATTACCGAGCTTTTGTTTTGATCATGTGATCAGCTGTCATTGGCTGACAGCTGATCACATGGTAAGGGGCCGGGACCGGCCCCTTACTTGGATCGGTGATCACCCGAGTCTCAGTGACTCGGTGATCACAGCGCGCAGGGCACGTGCACAGCGGAGGCCGTCATATGACGGCCTCCCGGGAATGCAGGTCCGCGCTGTAGCCATCATTCGGCTATAGCGCGGATAGCAAGCGGTTAATGAAACTCTATTGTAGTGATTTTCTATTGTTTGAAAATGAAATGAAAATGAAATATATATATATGATAAAAAAAATAAATAAAAGTTCCCAAAAAGATCATTACTGCTGTTCACCAAGTTGGTGGCTAGTACTGTAACTCTCCTGGTCCAGAAGTAACTTCCTTATGTCCTGATGAAGTTGGGGGGTCTTCAGGTCTCTCAGACGTGTTGAATGTCTTTAATGCAAGCCAATAAATCAGTTTGGACTCTTATCATTGGTCTGGCACTCCTATTGGTACATATTATTTTTCTGGTAACTTTATGGGCACCCACTGGAAGTTATCGCTGTCTTTTAAACGCAGCCTAACCTAAGCCAGTGAGCAAACTGAATGTTTCTTTATTTTTTATTCTTCTAAAAACCTCATATAAACTAAGAGTACAGTAAGTCCCAGTGCCTCTAGTTTTGGCTACAGATCCACCCTAATCTACAGAACAGAACAGAACACCGCTGCACTCCAGACTCGTAATGCGTTTCTCAGATCAGATGAGATGAGGCTGTTTCTGGGATATGCGTGGAAAGGTTTATCTGTACAGTAAGTGCAGTTTACAGGCTTAAAGTGGAGTTCCACCCACTTTTAGAACTCTTCAGCATCCCTCACTAAACTGTGCACTGTAAACGAATTGGATATTTAAAAAAAAAATTCTCAGCACCTACTGTATATCTGCTGTATTCATTTTTCACTTCCTCCTCCCTGGCCGTGGCTCATCGCATCATTTCCTGTTTGCAATGTCTTCTGGGAAGGGGCGGCAACTTCCTATGACACTGCCGTTGCTATGGAAACCTGACCTGAAACCTATTACACTGCTTGTGCTGCACTGAGCATGTGCGAGATCTGCAAGGATGAGATCCAGGAAAAAATGCAGTCTGGCTTCAGATGCCCACACTTAAGATGGCCACGGCCGGCTGTAAGTTTATAAAATAACAAACAACTGCTATAAACTAACAAAACAGACCTTAGTTTACAGAATAACTTTACTAGAATACATTAAGCTTGTGTATTATAGGGGTATTTTTATTTAAAAGGTATAATTTTGGCCGGAACACCACTTTAATGTTATTTACTATTAAAATAAAATCCTTAAAACCCTTCTCCATTTCCCTACGGTGTATAGATTGCTTTACTGACTGGAGAAGGTCTAACAGAACAGATGATGGAAATCGCTGCGACCTTTGTCCATATCCTCCGCTGCCTGTAGTGTTACCAAACAGCCCTTTCCATGCTGTTTGCATTAAGGGTAAAAAGGTTTTAGATTATCATGCATATTCTTTGCTCTATGACTACTGTACTTGGAGGCAAAGCAGCGATGCAGCTACTCTTGCAGGCACCTATTAAAATACACTGTATTT
This sequence comes from Lithobates septentrionalis, assembly GCA_037952835.1. NCBI lineage: Eukaryota > Metazoa > Chordata > Amphibia > Anura > Ranidae > Lithobates > Lithobates septentrionalis. The sequence goes on along the minus strand of JBBDGP010003147.1, from coordinate 176,910 downwards.
GCTTTTATTTTATTTGTTTGCGCACTTTTTTTGGGAGGGGAGAGGGTGGTCTATGGCCAAGGGTGCGGCAAGACAGACTGTAAGCGATAGACTGGAAGATACTGTACTCTAGATACAGTACAGTGGATTGATTTTATTGTACGATGCCGTACTGTTCAGGGTTTTGTTAAACGTTACCCATTTACTGTATTCTTACACATTTTTTTTTTCTTTCAGAAACCATTCAGCCTGTTTACCAGCAATGCCCCAAAGTCAAAGCGTGTTTATTTTGAATTTTTTTGGGGTGGTGTGTGAATTTGGCACTTTTGTGTTGTAATTTTATTTTATTTTTTTATTAGACAGGTTTCATTATAGACTGATTTTTTTGTATAGTAATTTTATTATTTTGTATTGAGATTTTATAGACAGGTTTTATTTAGGTATTTAGGTATTCTTTTTCTAAAAAAAAAGCAAGTAAAAGCTACATTTTAAAGATACCTGTACTTTAGAGTATTTGTGTTTTTTTTATTTATGTTTAATGTGTACAGTATTTGGTGTAAGGTTTTCCACCTGACAACAGCTTCAGTACAGTTCAATAGATGGTCCGGCTCATGACATAAGCTGAATGTTGGCCAATTTCAAATATTAAGGTTGGCAAAGTGAAAAAATACATTACATGTTCTCTCATACTCTTTATAAACTATTTTTTTTTAACGGAGTCCAGCAAAAATAAACTGTACATATCGGGATGTTTAATAACAGGAGTACGACACTTGTACTGTGTACTGTAGGTACAGTCATGTAGCTTACAGTAGTACCACATCATCTCAATGGGGATCATATCCGGCGATCTGTAAATTCAGTGATCGTGTCCTGTACAGGAATCACATATCGGTTGCTGCACCATTCCTCTCAATCACCACCGGGAAGACCTTCTTTACTGTATGTCAATTGGGATCATATCCGGCGATCTGAAAAAAAAAAAAAAATTCTTACTGGGGGCATCCACAACCAGTTAACCCCATTACTGGCCATAAATGGTGCAGCACAGGAATGTTTCGGATCATTGTCCATTATCACACGGCATCCGTCTGGGTATACTTGCTTTATGTACTGTACAGTATGGAACCAGCGTGTTGGCGACTATATGCACTTCGTTTTTTAGTGGAAATCCAATCATTGTGAAATACAATAAAAAAGGCGCAGTTTAGGAATACTTTACAGTATTTGTGTTTATTAATTCTGTTAAATGTGTATTTTGTGTAATGTTTTGCTCCTACCAGGAGGTTCTGCTGTCTAAGCAGCGCCAGCAATAGATACATACCTTATGGTAGAAAGACTACATGAAAAGTACCATAGACATACAGTAGGAAACATACTTCTCCCCACCCACCTCCCCTAACAACTCAGCCAGTTGGGGTGTTGGGCCAGTTTACAGGCAGCGCCCATGGCGCTCATTCTCTTCCCTCCTCGGCTCTCAAGGTTGCAATGTGAACAGAGCAGGGGGAGGGGAGCTGTAATTTAAGCTTGCTGAGCCAGAGCTGTGAGAAAAAAGTCAAAAAGATTCAACCCTAGGGCAGTCTGTTACTGTAGGAAGGCCACAAGGTTGTCTAGCACTGAAAGGTGTCCCTCCTCCCACCCACACCAATCAACAGCACAGCAAAATGGTACAGTTTCTGCAGTGTCTACAGCACATTAACTACTGTACATGATATTATTTAACACTGTAACTCTAGTGTCTTTATTCCAACTTTGACCAAGGGCAAACTCGTGACATCCTGAGGAGTTTGTTAACTTTGTCCCTACAAGCTTGCACATTGTCCCCTTGGAATCTTTTATGGACAAAGTTGAGAATGGTTGCTTTCAGATTTGCAGAGATTCCCGGTTTGCGATTATCACCATCAAATTTCACCCTCTTGGTACACTGCTGGTATTGCTCCCATGAGAGTAAATGTTTCAAAACAAGCCGGGCCATATTTCCCGGTTTGTTGACCGAATGCAGGACTCTAAGGGCTTTATCCTCTTCGGTTATGACTGGGAGGGCACAGTCTGGTAATGGAGGCATGGTCTTTCTACTCCTTGTCACCGACAATACCTTGCTGCCTGTAGCGCTTGTTGTTAGGTATGTCAAAGACACTGGGCTTGGATAGCTTCTGACTGGGGTGGTCATAGAATCCAAGGGTGTGACAGATGTCAAGGAAACTGGGCTTGGATAGCTCCTGACTGGGGTGGTCATAGAATTCAAGGGTGTGACAGATGTGAAGGACACTGGGCTTGGATAGCTTCTGACTGGGGTGGTCATAGAATCCAAGGGTGTGACAGATGTGAAGGACACTGGGCTTGGATAGCTTCTGACTGGGGTGGTCATAGAATCCAAGGGTGTGACAGATGAGAAGGACACTGGGCTTGGATAGCTCCTGACTGGGGTGGTCATAGAATCCAAGGATGTGACAGATGTGAAGGACACTGGGCTTGGATAGCTTCTGACTGGGGTGGTCATAGAATCCAAAGGTGTGACAGATGTGAAGGACACTGGGCTTGGATAGCTTCTGACTGGGGTGGTCATAGAATCCAAGGGTGTGACAGATGTGAAGGACACTGGGCTTGGATAGCTTCTGACTGGGGTGGTCGTAGAATCCAAGGGTGTGACAGATGTGAAGGACACTGGGCTTGGATAGCTTCTGACTGGGGTGGTCATAGAATCCAAGGGTGTGACAGATGTCAATGACAGTGGGCTTGGATTGCTTCTGACTGGGGTGGTCATAGAATCCAAGGGTGTGACAGATGTCAATGACAGTGGGCTTGGATAGCTTCTGACTGGGGTGTTTATAGAATCCAAGGGTGTGACAGATGTCCAGGACGCTGGGCTTGGATTGCTTCTGAATGGGGTGGTCATAGAATACAAGGGTGTGACAGATGCGAAGGACACAGGGCCTGGATAGCTTCTGACTGGGGTGGTCATAGAATCCAAGGGTGTGACAGATGTCAAGGACACTGGGCTTGGATTGCTTCTGACTGGGGTCATCATAGAATCCAAGGGTGCCACAGCAGTAACTTTGTCATACTTTGGTGGTGTCAAAGGTGCAGTGAGATGTCTCCGATCATCAGCATCTGCGGGTATTTGCAAAATAGGAGAAAGAGGAATCTGTGAATCGCCACCCATCTCTTGTGGTGCCATGTAATCCTCTTGCAAATCGATCAGGCTGCGCAAACCGAGTGTTCGCAAACTCCTGCTCCAGCCTCTCTTGCCCAGCCTTGAGTTCTTCCTGTCCAGACATAAGTTCTTCATGTCCAGTGTGAATCTGCAGTACACACTCCACTGCTCCCGCCAGTGTTTTACGCAGTAAGCGCACCTGAAGTTCCAGCTGCTTGAGATGCATAAGCTGTTCACTATTATGCTGTCTGTCAACTGCCTGCTTCCTAAAATGCTTTCTCTTTTGAAGTCCATGAACCCTTTTTACTTCAGATGTAGGGAGTTTGTCAACTTCAAGTGTTGCTGGCTGTGGAGGGGTTACAGTGCGCACAGGCACTTCGGATGCAAGTGCTGCAGAAAGCGCAGGCAGGTTGTCTACTTCAAGTGTTGCTGGCTGTGGAGGGGTTACATTATGTGCAGGCACTTCCGATGGAACCAACAGTGCATGGATTTCAGGTTCAGCGTGGAGTCCATGGAATTTAGGTGTTGGGCAGAATGTAAGCTCCTCTTCCTTCCTCTTCGGAAACTGTTGATTATAAATACAGCATTGCGGTCAGTTCATTCGTCTTTTGTGGTAATAATGCTTTCTTCATTTCTAAAACTGTATGTTTCTGTTTCCCACAAACCACAATTACTGTACAACATTCTAAAAACAGTAGATTTTAGAGAACACAGTGGGGGTTATTTACGAAATGCAAATCCACTTTTCACTGGAAGTGCAGACTACAAGTACAAAGTGCACATGAAATTACACTGAAAGTGCACTTGGAAGTGCAGTCGCTGTAAATCTGAGGGGTAGATTAGAAATGTAGGGAAGCTCTGCTGATTTAGCATCCAATCATGTGCAAGCTAAATTGCTGTTTTTTATTTTCCTTGCATGTCCCCCTCGGATCTACAGGGACTGCACTTCCAAGTGTACTTGTAGTGCAAAGTGGATTTGTCTTTATCCTTTTTTCTCAAAAAATGAAACATGCAAAAAACCACATCAATTATAGTATGAAGGGAGGAACAAAGTACTGTACAGGTTACCAGAATACAAAATATACCATAATACAAATGTACAGTACTGAATCTCTATAGTAAGTCCAATTACAGGTACAGTAGATTGCAGTACAGTACCTGTACAGTACATGCATTTTCACTCAGCAACATAATTACTGTATGAACCGTTCAGTAACTCACCCACAACTGTAGCAATAACTGAATTCTTCTTTTTCTCTCGTCTCGGTTTCTTGGGTTGAGGAACCGGATTTACATTTTCCTTGTTTTTCTCTGCGACCTTCCTGTTGTGTTTAACTGGATATTGTCTACCCAAGACAGGCCGATCAACAGCTGAAGGCACGATACATCTCCGCCCCATAACTGTATCTATTTTCCCGTAGAAACTTGCTATTTGCATCCCAATACACTGTACAGTACACGTGATGTATAACTGGCACATAAGCAAGGGTTTGAATCTAAATTGGGAAACCTTCTGGCTTTTAAAAGAATCACGGCGTGTTGGGAGACAGGTGTCTGGGAGGTGCCCCTACCCTACAGTTGCAATCATCAATTCGGTAAAGGCGTGAATCTTGTTCTCTAGCAGAGTCCCAACAACCATTGTTTATCAATCTTCAGAACCAAGTCCTGGCGACATCATGTCTGGCATGTCTGACACCATGACAACATGTCCATTCACATACAGTACCTGCACTGTGCAGGCTCAGAATCTTACTGTAACGGTTCCCATTGCTCTACAGTATCTCGTCTAGCTGCCCAGATTTGTACGTACTGTACTGTACTGCTATTAGTTGTGAATCCGAAATGATTTCCCAGGACATAAGCAGACGAATGCGGGAGAGGCATCTTGCCGGGCATAGCATGAAACAGATCCAGTCATGGCTGCTGACGTGGGATATACAAGCATCTCTAAGAGTCGTACAATATCACGCCAGTGGCAAGGCACATCCAACAAAACGTGCCATCAAACATCTGGATAAGTAAGTACCAATCTGGGTGTAGCGCCCTCTACCCTAGGGTAGGTGCTATAGTGTGGTTTGATAGAATAGGATATGGTTGTAGGTAAATTTAGCTAGGCCTGGTTGTTTTGATTCAGGGTTGGGAGTGTCAGAGTAGAGGGTGTGTGGCCACCTACACTTAGATTTAGACATACCTCCTCTACCTGACGGTGAATTGTTCTGGGAAGGAGAGGGTGGGCTGAGATCTGAGTGGCAGGAAGCTCATGTGAGAGTCCGGACCAATCATTAATTTGTTAGGTCGAGAAGAGGTCTCTCATATAAGGGGGGCTCACATGCCTCCAGGGGGAGGAGGGCCAAAGGCCCGGGAGACGGAGGAGGGCCGAGGGCCCGGGAGACGGAGGAGGGCTCAGTGCCCTGGAGACAGGAGAGGGTTGAGGGCCTGAGAGAGAGAAAGGAGGTTGATTAGTGTCCCAGGAGGTCCAGCCGGGCAACTGGAGTACAGCGGAGCCAGCATGTAACACTGAGGAAGAGCCGGGCATTCCTATGGGGGGATGTGCTGGGCGAGCGAGGAGGAAGTAGGAGTTAAGAAGAGGAAATTAACTGGGTGATCAACTTTCTGTGAGTGAAACATGGACTGTAGGAAACAGGTCAGTGAAAACCCAGAGAAACAAGTGCAGGAACCATAAGAACAGTAACTTCAGGGACTGATGAGCGTTAGCATGCGGGTCATGGAAATAGGCGGTGAAGGCCTGTAACTTAGCATTAATACTCCAAAGGAATTCTATCAGTCAAGCAGAGGGAATTATTCAGAGTAATGACTTTCTGTTCATCTTGGGAGTTCTGTATAAGGGAAGTCCATTAACAAAAGCTACGGCTATGGATGACACCCTTGTAAAATGGGGTCTGGCGGAGCATCTCATATCTACCTATGAACAACCCCCAGATTAACTCCACAAATAAAGAGATATAAAACTTACACATTGACTGTTTGGTGTCATGTGCATATATGGGAGATCGGAAGCAGAGTGATTGGCAAAATGATGATGAACAAACCATCAGCCCCTATGGGGGTACCGCTACATTTTTTTCGAACCACAAGTACCAGAGTCCATAGCGCACTGACCGGTGTCTTGTCAATTAGTGCCTCCCGTCGAATAATGCCTCCACTATGTCACACCAGCTGATTTCCCTATCAGCTGGCATGACGTAAGACTGCACATGCGCAGTTCGTCGGATGCATTTTCCGACAGGAGGAACAGAAAACAGTGGAGAGGCACAGTGTAGGAGAGGCTAGAGGAGATACTTTCAGTTCCTGTATCCGGAGACCCAATTGGTGAAAACCCACCAAACTTGGCACACTTGTAGGGAACACCCATGGCTGCATGTGGAAGAAAATTTGGGTCCAGGGAACCAAAGGGCAGCCGGTACCAACTCCCGAAAGTGAGCCCCTTGCTTCATTTTTCCGCGCGGAGGAAGAAAACAGTGTAAGTGTAGGAGAGGCTCGGGAGATATTTTGAGCTCCTGTATCCGGGGACCCACTTGATGAAAACCCACCAAACTTGGCACACTTGTAGGGAAGACCCATGGCTGCAGGTGGAAGGCCGACTCCCCAAAGTGGGCCACTCGCTTCATTTTTCCGCCTGGGGAAAAAACGGGCGACTTTTAGCTCCGGTTTACGGGCACCCTCCAGGTCAAATCCCACCAAATTTGGCACACTTGTAGGGGAGAGCAATGGCAAGAAATTTCGGGTCCAGGGAACCGAACGAAGGCCAGTACCGACTCCCCAAAGTAGGCCCCTCACTTAACATGGGAGTCTATGGGGAAACCAGGCCAAATTGTGGCGGATTTCACTTATCGCTCAACCAAATGGCCTAGCGACACCAAACTTGCACCCCTTTTTTCCAGATATCACAGCTACACCTCATAAAAATGTGGAGGTTGTGGGACCCTTTACCGGGGCCACAATGTTGACCGTCTTCACGGTACCGGTGCTCTCTGACCATGGGTCACAAAATTACAAAACTTAAGGGTGATGTAGAGACACTCTATGGGTACCCCCACACCGAACCGGGGCCCAGAACCCCAACCGGAACCCTCCGGTAACTGGAAAATGGCACTTTGAAACGGTGTAGCTCAGACCCGGTTCACCGGGGAAGGCTCTGGTAGGTCTTATTTGAATATTTCAGGCCTTTTATACAGAATGGCACCCCCCTCGACTTTCGGGGACTGGTGGCCCCCTTACACAACACCGGCAAAGACATGCGTGGTGCTCTCCGGTTCTATGGGTCTTAAAAATACACCGACACCGGGAGGCTGTGGGGATACTCTTCGGGTACGCATTGGCCAAGTTTGGGGTTCAGGGAACCTATGGCAGGCCGGTGGCACCCCAAAAGGTCAACTGGTAGAAACCGCACGTTTAACATTGGAGTCTATGGTAAACTTGGTTAACTTGGGGGGATGATATTTCCTCGGCTATTGGGGTTAGGAACACCAAACTTGGCACACTTGTAGGGGAGACCCTATGGTTGGCCCCTAACCATCTCCCAAAGACAGCACCCCTCGCTTCACTTTGCCGCCTAGGGGAAAAACTGCCGATATTGGGGCAACTTTGAGCTCCGGTTTCCGGGGACCCACCAGGTCAAATCACACCAAACCTGGCACGTTTGTAGTGGAGAGCCATGGCTATACGTGCAAAAAAATTCGGGTCCAGGGAACCGAAGGAAGGCTGGTACCGACTCCCCAAAGTAGGCCCCTCACCTAACATGGGAATCTATAGTGGAACCAGGCCAAATTGTGGTGGATTTCACTTATCGCTCAACCATTTGACGACCGAATGAGCTAGTGAAACCAAACTTGCACCCCTTTTTTCCAGATATCACAGCTAATACTCATAAAAATTTGGAGGTTCGGGGACCTTTTACCGGGGATTTACCGGGGCCACAATGTTGACCGTCTTCACGGTACCGGTGCTCCCTGACCATGGGTCACAAAATTACAAAACTTGGAGGTGATGTATAAGCACTCTATGGGTACCCCCACACCGTAACCGAAAAATGGCACTTTGAAATGGTGTAGCTCGGACCCCGTTTACCAGAGAAGGCTCCGGTAGGTCATATTTGATTATATCAGGCCTTTTATACAGAATGGCACCCCCCTCGACTTTCGGGGACCGGTGGACCCCTCACAAAACACTGGCAAAGATGTGCGTGGCACTCTCTGGTTCTATGGGTCTTAAAAATACACCAATATACTTTGGGTACTCACTGGCAAAGTTTGGGGTCCAGGGAACATTTGGCAGGCCGGTGGCACCCCAAAAGGTCAACCGGTAGAAACCGCACGTTTAACATTGGAGTCTATGGTAAACTTGGTTAACTTAGGGGGATGATATTTCCTCGGCTATTGCGGTTAGGAACACCAAGCTTGGCACACTTGTAGGGAAGACGCACTACTTGTGATTCAAATTTGGGGTTCCTAGACCCTACGGTTGGCCCGTAACCGTCTCCCAAAGACAGTACTGCTCGCTTCACTTTGCCGCCTAGGGGAAAAACTGCCAATATTGGGGCAAGTTTGAGCTCTGGTTTCAGGGGACCCACCAAGTCAAATCACACTAAACTTGGCACACTTGTAGGGGGGGGGGGGCATGGCTACACGTGGAAGAAATTTCGGGTCCAGAAAACCAAAGGAAGGCCGGTACCGACTCCCCAAATTAGGCCCCTCACTTAACATGGGAATCTATGGGAAAATCAGGCCAAATTGTAGCGGATTTGACTTATCGCTGAACCATTCGACGACCAAATGTCCTAGCGACACCAAACTTGCACCCCTTTTCCCCAGATATCACAGCTACACCTCATAAAAGTTTGGAGGTTCAGGAACCCTTTACCGTGGCCACAATGTTGACCGTCTTAACGGTACCGGTGATCCCTGATAATCGGTCACAAAATTACAAAACTTGGGGGTGATGTAGAAGCACTTTATGGGTACCCCCACACCAAACCGGGGCCCGGTACCCCAACCAGAACCTTCTGGTAACCGGAAAATGGCACTTTGAAACAGTGTAGCTCGGATCTGGTTAACCGTAGAATTCTCAGGGGGGTCTCATTTAATATGTCAAGCCTTTTCCACCGTATGGCACCCCCGTTGACTTTCAGGGACTGGTGGCCCCCTCACAAAACACCGGAAAAGATGTGCGTAGCACTCTCTGGTTCTATGTGTCTTAAAAATACACCGACACTGGGAGGCTTTGGGGATGCTCTTCGGGTACTCACTAGCAAGGTTTGGGGTCCAGGGAACGCTTGGCAGGCTGGTGGCACCCCAAAAGGTCAACCGGTAGAAACCGCACGTTTAACATTGGAGTCTATGGTAAACTTGGTTAACTTAGGGGGATGATATTTCCTCGGCTTTTGGGGTTAGGAACACCAAACTTGGTACACTTGTAGGAGAAATTTCGGGTCCAGAGAACCAAAGGAAGGCCGGTACCGACTCCCCAAATTAGGCCCCTCACTTAACATGGGAGTCTATGGGAAAATCAGGCCAAATTGTGGTGAATTTCACTTATCGCTCAACCATTCGATGACCAAATGGGCTAGCGACACTAAACTTGCACCCCTTCTTCCCAGATAGCACAGCTGCCCCTCATAAAAATTTTGAGGTTCGGGGACCTTTTACCGGGGATTTACCGCGGCCACAATGTTGACCATCTTCACGGTACCGGTGCTCCCTGACCATGGGTCACAAAATTACAAAGCTTGGGGGTGATGTAGAGACAGTCTATGGGTACCCCCACACTGAACCAGGGCCCGGAACCCTCCGGTAACCGGAAAATGGCACTTTGAAACAGTCTAGCTTGGACCCGCTTCACCGGGGAAGGCTCCGGTAGGTCTCATTTGAATATTTCAGGCCTTCTCTACAGAATGGCACCCCCCTCCACTTTCGGGGACCACGGGACCCCTCACAAAACACCGGCAAAGACCTGCGCGGCGCTCTCCGGTTCTATGGGTCTTAAAAATACACCGACACCGGGAGACTGTGGGAATTCTCTTCAGGTACTCATTAGCCAAGTTTGGGGTCCAGGGAACGTTTGGCGGACCGGTGGCACCCCAAAAGGTCAACCGGTAGAAACCGCACGTTTAACATTGGAGTCTATAGAAAACTCATTCAAATTGGGGGGCTAATATTTTCTTAGGTGTTGGGGTTAGGAACACCAAACTTGGCACACTGGTAGGGGAGACGATGCACTACTCGTGATTCAAATTTGGGTTTCCTAAACACTATGGTTGGCCCGTAACCGTCTCCCAAAGATGGCACCCCTCTCTTCACTTTGCCACCTAGGGGAAAAACTGCCGATATTGGGGCGACTTTGAGCTCCGGTTTCCGGGGACCCACCAAGTCAAATCACACCAATGGGTCTTAAAAATACACCGACACTGGGAGGCTGTGGGGATGCTCTTCGGGTACTCACTGGTCAAGTTTGGGGTCCAGGGAACGTTTGGCGGACCAGTGGCACCCCAAAAGGTCAAGGTTTGGCCTAGAGGGTCCTAAGTCCTCAGGGGAGATGGAGTGGGGTATGGGATGGTGTGGGGGATATACCACTTGGTGACTTGGTCACTCACCATGACCAAGTCTGTAGGGCTCATTTATGGTCACCTGGGCTCCCTCCAGCAGCAGCACATATGGGCGATCAGCATATCCCCAGGGAGCACAGCTACGGCTTGACATGCTCTATCTAAAGCACACTTGTCAAAAGAACAAAGAGTAAACAGAGAAACTGTATGTCATTTTAATAGATGGCAAGCTCTTGGGAACGGGATCTCTGATGGGCTTTCTTAAACTGCACCCCGCCCCCCTCTGGAAGCACAGACCTTGGCCCTCCCGCTGGCACCGCTGTGTCAATCCAAGCTTCCCTGACAAATACATTGCTTATGCATGGCACTTGCCCCCTTTCTCTAGAGCAGCCTAGGGGTGTGTTGGGGGCGGGGCTGGATGCGGTGTTGCCACTGACGATATTAAGCCAGCAGAGTTCTTCCTTACGTCAGTGTTCCCTGTGGAGTTCTCTCTTATGTCAGTGTTCTCTTTCCGCGCGCTCCCGTGGCTTGCCTCTCGTCGAAAAATGCATACGATGAACTGTGCATGCCCAGTCGATACGTCACACCACAGAGAGCGAGGCAGAATCTTACATTTAAAGCGGAGGTTCACACAAAAATTGAACCTCCACTTTTCGGAACCCTCCCCCCCTCCGGTGACACATTTGGCACCATTCAGGGGGGGGGGGGTGCAGATACCTGTCTAAGACAGGTATTTGCACCTACTTCCGGCGTAGACACCCACAGGAGTCTACGCCCCCTCCCGTCCCTACCCCCGTGCTGTCTGCTGGGACACACACAGGTCCCAGAGACAGCGGGAACCAGTAAGGAAGCGCAGCGCGACTGGCGCATGCGCAGTAGGGAACCAGGAAGTGAGGCCGCAACGCTTCACTTCCTGATTCCCTTACAGAGAATGGCGGTGGCAACACCCGAGGACTGAGGGACGATTCAGTCTCGGGTGCCGACATCGCTGGACCCTGGGACAGGTGAGTGTCCTTATTTTAAAAGTCAGCAGCTGCAGTATTTGTAGCTGCTGACTTTTAAAAAATTTTCGCGGGACTCCCTCTTTAAGATTCTCTCCCTCCACACGCTCCCCGTGGCTTGCCTCCCATCGGAAAATGCATATGACGAACTGTGCATGTGCAGTCGATACGTCACGCCAGCTGATCGGGAAATCAGCTGGAGTGATGTGACGTACTGCACATGCGCAGTACGTAGGAGGCATTTTTTGACCGGAGGCAATAATTGAAAGGTTACACCGGTGTAGTGTTGATTATTGCCTCCCTTGAAAAATGCATACTACGAGTCCCCTCTTTCCTGGGGTGGTATTTTGGGCTCAATCAGAGAGAAACTTCCACACGGTTGCTCGCAGGAGGGTCGGTCTACCCGGATCTTGTGTCTAAAATCCACCGGTACCGACCAAATTTGGGGTCTCTAGCTCAAAGTATGGGGGAGATATGGACTTCCAAAGGGGACCGACCCATGGTGCCCACCAAGGCCGAGGGGGCAGCGAGATCGGAACCGGTCCCTTGGTGCCCCATGGCCGGTATGAACTTTTTGCTTTACCGGTCCATATCTCCAGAACCGTAGGTCACAGGAACTTCAAATTTGGTAGTTGGGGGTTCATAGAGGCCCCCTAGCTGCAGGCCAAATTTGAGGTCTCTGGAACAAAAGGTGCCCGAAATGACTTTTCTAAAATCCTCCATGCATGCTTTGTGTCAACCTAACTTTCAAACTCAAGCATTTTTTGGGCTCCAGGAAAGTCATCTTCCGAACCGTTTGAGCTAGGAGTCTAATTTTTGGATATGTTGTAGATCTAGATCCCATGAGCCGGCACACCAAATTTGGGGTTCTGGAGATATGAGCCCTCAAAGTCATCTGACCGGTAGACGCCAGAACCTAAGTCTGAATTTTCTGAGTAGCAGAACCGGTTTTACCGCCCTAGGGGTGCCGTCTTTGGGAGATGGTTACGGGCCAACCGTAGGGTCTAGGAACCCCAATGTGGACCACATGCAGTTCATCGTCTCCCCTACAAGTGTGCCAAGTTTGGTGTCCCTAACCCCAACAGCCGAGTAAATATCAGCCCCCCAAGTTGACTGAGTTTCCCATAGACTCCAATGTTAAACGTGCGGTTTCTACCGGTTGACCTTTCGGGGTGCCACCAGCCCGCCAAATGTTCCCTGGACCCCAAACTTGGCCAGTGAGTACCTGAAGAGCATCCCCACAGCCTCCCAGTGTCGGTGTATTTTTAAGACCCATAGAACCGGAGAGCGCCACGCACGTCTTTGCCGGTGTTTTGTGAGGGGCCCACTGGTCCTCGAAAGTGGATGCCATTCTGTAGAAAAGGCCTGAAATATTCAAATGAGACCTACCGGAGCCTTCCCCGGTAAACCGGGTCCGGGCTACACCGTTTCAAAGTGCCATTTTCCGGTAACCGGAGGGTTCTGGTTGGGGTACCGGACCCCGGTTCGGTGTGGTGGTACCCATAGAGTGTCTCTACATCACCCCCAAGCTTTGTAATTTTGTAACCCATGGTCAGGGAGCACCGGTACCGTGAAGACGGTCAACATTGTGGCACCGGTAAATCCCCGGTAAAAGGTCCCCGAACCTCCACATTTTTAAGAGGTGTAGCTGTGATATCTGGGAAAAAGGGGTGCAAGTTTGGTGTCACTAGGCCATTCGGTCGTCGAATGGTTGAGCGATAAGTAAAATCTGCCACAATTTTGCCTGGTTTTCCCCATAGACTCCCATGTTAAGTGAGGGGCCTACTTTGGGGAGTCGGTACCGGCCTTCCTTTGGTTCCCTGAATTTCTTGCACATGTAGCCATGGCTCTCCCCTACAAGTGTGCCAAGTTTGGTGTGATTTGACTCGGTGGGTCCCCGGAAACCGGAGCTCAAAAACGCCCGTTTTTTCCCCCAGGCGGAAAAATGCAGCAAGTGGCCCACTTTGGGGAGTCGGTACTGGCTGCCCTTCAGTTCCCTGGACCCGAAATTTCTTCCACTTGCAGCCATGGGTCTTCCCTATAAGTGTGCCAAGTTTGGTGGGTTTTCATTGAGTGGGTCCCCGGATACAGGAGCTCAAAGTATCTCCCGAGCCTCTCCTACACTCCTACACCGTTTTCTCTTCCTCCGCGCGAAAAAATTAAGCGAGGGGCTCACTTTGGGGAGTTGGTACCGGCTGCCCTTCGGTTCCTTGGACCCGAAATTTCTTCCACATGCAGGAGCTCAAAGTATCTCCTCTAGCCTCTCCTACACTGTTTTCTGTTCCTCCCGTCGGAAAATGCCTCAGACGAACTGCACATGTGCAGTCGATACACCAAGCCAGCTGATCGGAAAATCAGCTGGCGCGATGTCACGCACTGCACATGCGCAGTACGTAGGAGGCATTATTCGATAGGAGGCACTCATCGACAGAACACCGGCATAGCTTAATGTTTCTGTTCCCTCTGTCCATGCAGGAGGTGGGGGGCACTGTGGCTGAGCGTTCCTTTTTTTCAACAAAAACATTAATTCAAGAAAACCAGCCTGACCACCCCTCGTTTTTCTGCAGAGTTCTGTCTGTGCCTATTGACCCATTGATGCGCGAGGATGATGAACGGACTGCTGCACAAGTACAGAGGTCGCTGCTGTCTGAACGTGGGATCAGCGTGTGATAAAGGACTTGTTCTCAAAGTCCGTCGGGCTTTAGGTTGGCAGTGGCGACGAGCTAAGTATGAATATTTTAATATTTATTCTAACTAATGTATAATCCGTTACCCCACTTACTGTACAGTAGATTTTTAAAAGCGCTTTTAAAAAATATGACAATCCTCTGTATGTACTGTACTGTTTATTGTTACCGTAGGTTTTCACCAATGATGAGAGGAATCAACAAGCAGAAACGGGTGGCGCACGCCGAGCTCTGGTTGGAAACAGGCGAAAATTTCCATCATATGCTTTTCACCGATGAATCCACAATTTCGCTTGTGAGATTCAATACAATGACATTCTGCAAAAAAGAACACCTGTCTAATAAGCCGCAGCCAAAACATCCCGGTAAAATCCATGTGTGGGGTGGCATCTAAAAAGTTTGGACATGGACCATTGGTGCTATTTGAAGGTACAGTACTGTACAGCTACCACAACCTGATTACAACTCCCTTAATCTTTTTATTCGATTGCTTTAATGTCGTCCATCATTCTGTCCTCACAGGTATTATGGACACCGCATTTTTCAAAGAGAATAAAGTCACCAACGCGCTGGTTCCATACCTAAAGCAAGTATACCCAGACGGATGCCGTGTGATAATGGACAATGATCCAAAACATTCCTGTGCTGCACCATCATGGGGTTAACTGGTCGCGGACACCCCCAGAGTAAGAATTTGTATTTGTTTTTTTACATTTTTTTTTTCCAATGTCATTTTTTTTACAATTTTTTAAAATTTATTTTTGTCCATTTGTTTTGACCTTTTGAACATTTTGGTCTCCGTGTTTCATTTGCAACTTTTATTTTTTTAACCAATATTTATTACAAATATTTTTAGATGAGAATTACATTCAAAACATACAGTACAGTACTGTGTAGCAAGGGATAGACGTCCAACGGTTTGGTTGTAAAGTGCATTAACAGTGCTAAACATACTGTCCTGTACATGTCATGTGCTTACTGTACAGTATATACAGTAGTGAACCATCCCCAAAACACAGTACTGTACTTTAAGAGTCCAAAGACACGTGCAACACTTAATTATTAACAAGCATGCTCAGTCATTTCCCACTTTTTTTGACGCTGTACAAAGATTGCAATTTGAACCTTTTTGCTTGTGTACTTACAGTACTGTCTGCTCACTGTGTTTACAGATCGCCGGATATGAACCCCATTGAGATGGCGTGGGCACATCTGAAGGGGTTCCTCAAAAGGGTACACAAACCGACAAACAAGGCGGAGCTGATTGATGGAATTCTAAAGTTTTGGAGAGACATTCTGACCATTCAAATCTGCTGTGACACAATCGACCACATACAGTAAAGAAGGTCTTCCCGGTGGTGATTGAGAGGAATGGTGCAGCAACCGATATGTGATTCCTGTACAGGACACGATCACTGAATTTACAGATCGCCGGATATGATCCCCATTGAGATGATGTGGTACTACTGTAAGCTACATGACTGTACCTACAGTACACAGTACAAGTGTCGTACTCCTGTTATTAAACATCCCAATATGTACAGTTTATTTTTGCTGGACTCCGTTAAATAAAAATAGTTTATGAACAGTATGAGAGAACATGTAATGTATTTATTCACTTTGCCAACTTTACTATTTGAAATTGGCCAACATTCAGCTTATGTCACGAGCCAGACCATCGATTGGCAGAGAACTGTACTGAACCTGTTGTCAGGTGGAAAACCTTACACCAAATACTGTACACATTAAACATAAATAAAAAAAACACAAATGAGTAAAGTACAGGTATCTTTAAAATGTAGCTTTTACTACAAGAAATAAGACCCACTTTCTTTCTCCTAATTTTGACACTTCTTTACTAAGACCTTGGTAACTGTATAACTTTGTTTTGAATAACTGATAAAAAGATATTATGTACATATTGTTACTAAGAAATTCCTGGAAACCTCTACTAATGCAGACTTTTTGTTTTTTTTTTCTTCTTCTTATCTTTACTTTCCTTTAATTCTTTTCTCCTTGTTCTATCCCGTCTTCTCCTATTTATTTTTACATAACGAAATGGTAGCGAAACATTCACTTTTATAATGTTCAATTAATACAATAATAGATAGTAAGCTCTAATGTCCTATTATAAATAACTGTATCTCGTAGTAATTAATATTATTTCTTTATTACATATTACTCAAAGTTAAAAGTTTAACAACTTTTTTCATTTTTTGTTGCTCTTGATTATATAATTGTTAAAATTGATTGTAACACCTTAGTCTTTCTAAAACATATAGCCTATTTAAGTCTTTCATTGCTTGTAACTACAAGAAATACTAAGATCCGAGATGTAAATTCAACTAATGCTACCATTTAATGTAATCAATATTTTGTTAATTGTACCAATGTTTATATTTTCAAAATCAATAAACAAATTTGACAAGAAAAATAAATAAAACCTGTCTATAAAATCTGAATACAAAATAATAAAATTACTATAGAAAATAATCAGTCTATAATGAAATGTGTCTAATAAAAAAATAAATAAAATTAGAACACAAAAGTGACAAATTCACACACCACCCCAAAAAAAAATCAAAATAAACACTCGTTGACTTTGGGGCGTTGCTGGTCAACAGGCTGAATGGTTTCTGGAAGAAAAAAAAATGTGTAAGAATACAGTAAATGTTCTACTACATCACTCGAGCTTACCACACCGTATATACCGCAAATCACTTGCGATGCACATGATCAACACAGCAAAACAGTTCATTCCTACGCACTGGAAATCCCAAACACCCCCCTCCATCAAAGACTGGTTTACCAAAATCAATAGAATTGCTGAAATGGAAGAATTGATACATATAGCAACAGACTCCTCGCACAAATTTATTATCAAATGGGCACGTTGGACACATTTTCGATCAACGCCAGAATACTCCCTCCTTTTCTCATCAAATTAGTAAAGAATTTACGTCAAATATCCTAACACTCACCAGTGAAGTTAAACACGCAACTTCACTATCTTTCGATTCATGTTTTGAAAAGACAAATGTAAATAGGCTTGCCAGATACCCATGACATTGATCAGCAAGCACGGATCTGATGGAGGCACTCACCTGGGGAGGGGAGCAAGAGAGACACACCGTTACTCCCACATCACTGAATACTAACCAAATCTTATTCTTCCCTATTTCACTCCCCCCCCCCCCACCTTTCACCCTCCTCTACCATACTCTCCACTTGCATAAACTCATGACTCCAGCCCCCCCAATCCCCGGATACCTCCATACCATACTCACTTCCTATGACCTGCCCCACTTTCTCCCAACCCACTGTTCCCCCCTCGATAAATACATAACCTACCGTATATACTCGAGTATAAGTCGTTCCGAGTATAAGTCGAGGCCCTAATTTACCACCAAAAAATGGGAAAAACGTATTGACCCGAGTATAAGACGAGGGTGAGAAATGCACAGCTACTGTAAGTGGAAAAGAGGGTCAACAATGCCCATTTGCAGCCTCACTGTGCCCATTTGCATGCCTCACTGTGCCCATTTGCAGCCATAGGTCCCCCGAACTTCAAACTTGGTAGTTAAGGGTTCCTAGATGCCCCCTAGCTGCAGCCAAAATTTGGGGTCACTGAACCCAAAGGGTCCCAAAATGACATTGCTGCAGGTGGACACAGTTGACTAAATTTGGGGCCCCGTATCTTGGGGCCACTTAGTGCTAAGAACCCCAAATTTGGTGTGCATCATAAAATGTCCAAAGCTGGGGTTTCTAGCACCAAGTGGCCCCGAGATACAGGGCCCCAAAATCGGTTCAGAAAATGTCAAGCACTTTTCTGCAGCAGAGAATGACATTTTCCGAACCGATTTTGGGGCCCCGTATCTAGGGGGCCACTTAGTGTTAGGAACTCCATCTTTGGATATGTTGTGGTACCAGTTCCACTGGGTTTGCACACCAAATGTGGGGTTCCTAGCACCAAGTGGCCCTGAGATACAGGGCCCCAAAGTCGGTTCGGAAAATGAAATTTTTTGCTGCAGAAAAGTGCTTGACTCGAGTATAAGTCGAGGGGGGCACTTTCAGCACAAAAAAATGTGCTGAAAAATTCGACTTATACTCGAGTATATACGGTATATTTAATGACCTGAACAGGTTGCCACCGACAACGCAACTCACATACACCATGTCCTGGGTCCCTATTACTATGCAAACTTAGACTGAACATCACAGCACCTCCCTCTTAAGATGTGGGAAAACTGATGACTCCTAAGGGGTCATATATGGTCACATACCCTGACCCACACCTACTACACCCCAATTAAGGATCTTCCTATAAACCGAGCATAACACGGGAAACCTTACAGACATACAGTCCCTGTAAACCTATGACTACATTAAACAAAATGTCGGTTAAAATTACACAAGACAAATACAACTACCGTATATACTCGAGTATAAGTCAAATTTTTCAGCACATTTTTTTGTGCTGAAAGTGCCCCCCTCGACTTATACTCGAGTCAAGTACTTTTCTGCAGCAAAAAATTTCATTTTCTGAACCGAATTTGGGGCCCCGTATCTCAGGGCCACTTGGTGCTAGGAACCCCAAATTTGGTGTGCATACCCAGTGAAACTGGTACCATAACATATCCAAAGCTGAAGTTCCTAGCACTAAGTGGCCCCGACACACGGGGCCCCAAAATCGGTTCGGAAAATGTCATTCTCTGCTGCAGAAAAGTGCTTGACATTTTCTGAACCGAGTTTGGGGCCCCATATCTCAGGGCTACTTGGAGCTAGGAACCCCAAATTTGGTATGCAAACCCAGTGGAACTGGTGCCATAACATATCCAAAGCTGAAGTTCCTAGCACTAAGTGGCCCCGACACACGGGGCCCCAAAATCGGTTCGGAAAATGTCATTCTCTGCTGCAGAAAAGTGCTTGACATTTTCTGAACCGAGTTTGGGGCCCCATATCTCAGGGCTACTTGGAGCTAGGAACCCCAAATTTGGTGTGCATACCCAGTAAAACAGGTACCATAACATATCCAAAGCTGAAGTTCCTAGCACTAAGTGGCTCTGAGATACGGGGCCTCAAAACCGGTTCGGAAAATGTCATTCTCTGCTGCAGAAAAGTGCTTGACATTTTCTGAAATGATTTTTGGGGCCCTGTATCTCGGGGCCACTTGGTGCTAGAAACCCCATTTTATGGTGCTAGTTCCACTGGGTTTGCACACCAAATTTGGGGTTCCTAGCACTAAGTGGCCCTGAGATACGGGGCCCCAAATTTGGTCAACTGTGTCTACCTGCAGCAATGTCATTTCGGGACCCTTTGGGTTCAGAGACCCCAAATTTTGGCTGCAGCTAGGGGGCATCTAAGAACCCTTAACTACCGAGTTTGAAGTTCAGGGGACCTATGGCTGCAAATGGGCACAGTGAGGCATGCAAATGGACATTGTTGACCCTCTTTTCCACTTACAATAGCTGTGCATTTCTCACCCTCGTCTTATACTCGGGTCAATAAGTTTTTCCCATTTTTTTTGTGGTAAATTAGGGCCTCGACTTATACTCGAGTATATACGGTATATACAAAAACAATGTACAAGTGTATAATTGACTGCTTGTTCTCTCTGTTCATGTTCATACTGCTTATGTTCAATATGAATGTTCAAAGCCTGTTGTAAACTTACTTGTATGAAAACAATAAAAACTTCTTGAAAAAAAAAAGAATACAGTAAATGGGTAAAGTTTAACAAAACCCTGAACAGTACGGCATCGTACAATAAAATCAATCCACTGTACTGTATCTAGAGTACAGTATCTTCCAGTCTATCACTTACAGTCTGTCTTGCCGCATCCTTGGCCATAGACCACCCTCTGCCCTCCCAAAAAAGTGCGCAAACAAATAAAATAAAAGCAAATACAATGCAGTATTTTAATAGGTACCTGCAAGAGTAGCTGCATCACGGCTTTGCCCCCAAGTACAGTAGTCATAGAGCAAAGAATATGCATGATAATCTAAAACCTTTTTACCCTTACACTTGCTTACTGGGCACTTAAACCCCCCCTCCTGTCTAGACCAGTTTTCAGCTTTTAGCGCTGTCACTGTTTGAATGACAATTGCGCGGTCGTATTTGATCTCCTCTGCGGTTTTTATTTTTCATTAAAAAAATTGAAAAAGCCCGAATTAAAAAAAAATAAAACATTTTATATTTTGTTATAAAATTTTGCAAACAGGTAATTTTTCTCTTTCACTGATGTACGCTGATGAGGCAGCACTGATGGGCACTGATAGGTGGCAGTGATGGGCACTGATGGGTGTCAATAATGGGCACTGATTGCTTACACTGATGGCAGCACTGCTAGGTGGCACTGATTGGCACCACTGGTGGGCATTTATAGGTGGCACTTGTGGGCATTGATAGGTGGCACTTGTGGGCATTGATAGGTGGCACGTGTGGGCACTGTGGTCACTGGCAGGTGGCAATGGCAGGCACAGATGAGGCAGATGTGCCTCCTTCCTCTTCGGGTCCGATGTCCCTTTAACATAAGCCGGTGATCGGCTTTTTTTTCTCCTCACGCTGTCAGCATGAGGAGAAAAAAACCCGATTACCGATCTTTTGTTTACATCATGTGATCAGCTGTCATTGGCTGACAGCTGATCACATGGTAAGGGGCCACGATCGGCCCCTTACTCGGATCTGTGATCACCCAAGTCTCCGTGACCCGGTGATCACAGCGCGCACACCATGCGCCCTGCAGGGTGCGCACGGGGCGCGTGCACAGGGGAGGACGTCCTATGACGGCCTCCCGGAAATTGAGGTCCTTGCTGTGGCCGTCATTCGGCTATGGCCCGGACCTCAAGTAGTTAATGCAAACAGCATGGAAAGGGCTGTTTGACAACACTACAGGCAGCGGAGGACATGGACAAAGGTCGCAGCGATTTCCATTATCCGTTCTGTTAGACCTTCTCCGGTCAGTAAATAAAGCAATCTGTACACCGTAGGGAAATGGAGAAGGGTTTGAAGGATTTTATTTTAATAGTAAATAACATTAAGCCTGTTAACTGCACTTACTGTACAGATAAACCTTTCCACACATATCCCAGAAACAGCCTCATCTCAGGCCTTCAATACGTTTTTATATCATTTGTGAATGGAAACATCTCCACCGCTCCCTGTGGAGATTAGGGATGAGCCGAATACCCCCCTGTTCGGTTCGCACCAGAACATGGGAACAGGAAAAAAGTTTGTTCGAACACGCGAACACCGTTAAAGTCTATGGGACACGAACATGAATAATCAAAAGTGCTAATTTTAAAGGTTTATATGCAAGTTATTGTCATAAAAAGTGTTTGGGGACCCGGGTCCTGCCCCAGGGGACATGGATCAATGCAAAAAAAGTTTTAAAAACAGCTGTTTTTTCGGGAGCAGTGATTTTAATAATGCTTAAAGTGAAACAATAAAAGTGTAATATCCCTTTAAATTGTGTACCTGGGGGGTGTCTATAGTATGCCATGAAAGTGTACAGTACAGGCGCTAAACTGTGCAGACATGATTTGCATACAATTGCATTTAAAATACTCTATTTAATATGCATATATTATTAGACATTTAAAACATACAGTAACACATATCAAATACATACAGTACTGTACTCAAATATACTCCACCTACTGTACAGTAGTTTTACTGATCCACACGCCCTTCTTTAGCCACAGTAGTTGTGTGATGACCCACGAGATGCATCGCCATGAGCCCAAGGGCACGTAAAGACAAATAGAAAACAAAGCGCACATGACACCTAGTGGTGAAAGTGATTTAGGCAGGAATCCAGAGGAAAAAAAAACAATGAATGAGCGACAAAGCTCGGTGCTGGCTCGTGCAATGGGGCTCAAAGGGGGGAAATCTGAGTGATACAGAGCAGATTTTTTGAACAAGCTCGCGGTCACCTACTGTAGTATTTAGAATCTTCCATTTGCAGAGTATTTCTGGGGGATGACATGTGACCCCCCCCCTAGATGACATCAGAGCCACAAACTCTACACTCCCCCCTAGTGGCCGATAAAGAATATTCCCCAAGTGGAATACACTACTGGACACCAATTTTATCACCTTGAACTGAGAAAGTGTCATTTTAAAGCCATGAAACACATTTTATTGGGTGAAATAAAGTAATTGGGTGTTTCAATAAAGCAGACGACTGATGCCTATCCTTAGAATAACCACTTTGGGCGCTTCTGTCGATCGGACCACCAAAGGTCTTTTTTTGCATTGACTCCTCTTATCATTTCTGAGAGATACATTCTATAGGAGATACTTTCTGTAACGAGCCCCTGCTCGCTCGGTTCCACTCTCTCGACACTCCTCTGCAGCTATAGAATCAGATTGCAGATCTCCACATCTGATGGTTCGGTCATCCGATGCTCCGGGACTAGAACTACAGCTATGTGCCGTTCTAATCCAGTTGTGATAGCTCAGAACAAACACCAGGCAGGCTGTATGTAAGTTCAACCAGAAATCTCTTTTATTGCAATATACAGGCTCTTTTATACCTCCTGCTCATATTACTCTGAACATACACCTGTGACCTAATTAACCTAATTAACATGAGCTAATTAACTAATTCCTTTAGACAGCCTAGATGACTCAGACATGACCTTTAGGCCAGACTGGCCGTCTTGTAGCTCAGAAAACCCAATCAACATTATCACAATAGCAGAGTTAATTAACACAAACAACAATGGGGATCTAATGACTCTTAGATCCCATACTAGACTTATTTACAATACACATTCTAGCAGGCAACAGACAGACAGGTGGCTGGAATTGACATCAGCGTCTTCTAACAGTATTTGTCCCAGCATTATGAATCAGCCACTATTTCTAATATGGCAAATTCCAGGGTCCCCAGAGTCTGTGTGTCCCGGGGGACCAGGACCTGAATCCACAGCAGCACCGCCCCAAGGGTCCCCAGGCACACAGCCCACAAAGAGAACTGCTCCCCCAAATGCCAGGGCCCACGATCGATCGGCAAGAGGCCAGCACTCAGTCCCCTCCAAAAGTCCCTCTCCCGCCTAGGTCTGTCACACTTTCTATAGGAGATACATTCTATAGGAGATACTTTCTATAGGAGATACATTCTATAGGAGATACTTTCTATAGGTGATACTTTCTGTAGGAGATACATTCTATAGGAGATACTTTCTATAGGAGATACATTCTATGGAAAATACTTTCTGTAGGAGATACATTCTATAGAAGATACATTCTATAGGAGATACTTTCTATAGGAGATACATTTTATAGAAGATATGTTCTATAGGAGATACTTTCTATAGGAGATGCATTCTATAGAAGATACTTTCTATAGGATATACTTTCTATAGGAGACACATTCTATAGAAGATACATTCTATAGGATATACTTTCTATAGGAGATACATTGAGGTTTATTTACTAAAGCTGGAGAGTGCAAAATATGGTGCACTTCTGCATAGAAACCAATCAGCTTCCAGGTTTTATTGCCAAAGCCTAATTAAACAAGCTGAAGTTAGAAGCTGATTGGCTACAATGCACAGCTGCACCAGATTCTGACTGCACCAGTTTTAGTAAATCAACCCCATTATGTAAGTGATACTTTCTATAGGAGGTACATTCTATAGGTGATACACCAGTGGCGGCGCATCCATTAAGGGCGCCACCCCCTCTCTCCCCTCTATGACTAATGGATTGATTCATGCATTGCATGAATCTATCCATGGTCTCCGCTGCCACCCCCTAATCAGGCATCCAGCCACTTTTCGGACGCCAGGTGCCTGAATTCCAGCGGCAGGGGGTGTTTTTGAACCACCTGATTAGCGCCATAGGCTCTAATAGGCTTTTTATAAAGGTGAACTACGAGGGTAGAGCATTGCGCTCACAGTTCACCCAGGTGTGTTTGAACTGCGAATGCATATTCACTTTCATAACACTGAACCACCTTTCTGCCAATCAGGTGCACGGGTCTGATACCCGTCACCTGAATGGCTGAAAGAACAGGTACTGAGACTGGATGCCTATCAGGAAGAGGGGAGGAGATGCATGAAGGACACAGGAGCTGCTGTCTGACCGGCTGCAAGGTCCCACCGCCCGCCACCATCACCCGCATACCTGACCCGCCACCAAGACAGGGTAAGTGCCAGGCAGATGGCGAGCGGGCAGGGGGGTCACAGTGGGTGCATTTAATGGGGCACAGTGGCAGCATTTGATGGTCACAGTGGCTGCATTTGCTGGGCACAGTGGCTGCATTTGATGGGCACAGTGGCTGCGTTTGATTTGCACATTGGCTGCAATTGATGGGCACAGTGGCTGCGTTTGATGGGCACAGTGGCTGCGTTTGATGGGCACAGTGGCTGCGTTTGATGGCACAGTGGCTGCAGTTGATGGGCACAGTGGCTGCAATTAATGGGCACATTGGCTGGGTTTGATGGCACAGTGGCTGGGTTTGATGACACAGTGGCTGTGTTTGATGGGCACAGTGGCTGCATTTGATGGGCACAGTGGCTGCGTTTGATGGGCACAGTGGCTGCGTTTGATGGCACAGTGGCTGCATTTGATAGTACAGTGGCTGCGTTTGATGGCACAGTGGCGCCAATTGATGGGCACAGTGGCTGCGTTTGATGGCACAGTGGCGCCAATTGATGGGCACAGTGGCTACGTTTGATGGTACAGTGGCTGCAATTGATGGCACAGTGGCTGCATTTGATGGCACAGTGACTTGGTTTAATGGTACAGTGGCTGCGTTTGATGGCACAGTGGCGCCAATTGATGGGCACAGTGGCTGCGTTTCATGGCACAGTGGCGCCAATTGATGGGCACAGTGGTGCCAATTGATGGGCACAGTGGCTGCAATTGATGGGCCCAGTGGCTGCAATTGATGGGCACAGTGGCTGCAATTGATAGGCACAGTGAGGCTGCAATTGATGTTTTTTTTCAGAATTTTTTAGTTTGTTTGTGCCTCCCCAAAAAATTTTGAGCACCAGCACTTTCTGTAAGAGATACATTCTATAGGAGATGCTCTCTGTAGGAGATACTTTCTATAGTAGATACTTTCTGTAGGAGATACTTTCTATAGTAGATACTTTCTGTAAGAGATACATTCTATATGAGATACTTTCTGTAGGAGATACTTTCTATATGAGATACTTTCTGTAAGAGATACATTCTATATGAGATACTTTCTGTAGGAGATACTGTCTGTAGTTAACTAAACCCCACTGGGTTTTGTTAACTACAGTTAACTTGTTACACACCAAATCATCTGCCACCAGATATTTTATCAGAAAGATCAACCATTCACAATAACAATTATGACTTTTTGTAAATGTCTGTAATACACGCTGTCACAACAGACAGGGAAATTCAGAGTTTTTTTCAACCTAGTAGTGTCCTTCAAAGAGACAGGGATATAGTGTGGGCTCATTCATATGGCAGATTAGTGCCGTCTTCCCTGCAGAGCTGCTGGCAGATGCGTGTGTATCCACCTCCGAGCTGTGTACAAGTAGTCCATGCACATGCGGTGCCGGCACAGACACAATCGCATGTCAAAGTTTGGCATGCGGGCAGGAGCGGGTACCTGGATCTGAACATAGAGGCCCTGCTCTTCCACTTCTGTGGACTATTTGCAAGCTGCTCCAAGGTGGTACAAATGCACCTGCACAGATGATAGCACTAATCTGGCATTTGAGTGAGACCTAAGTTCTGGCTTAGTGCATTAGAGGGGGAAAGGTGAGGGGGAGGGGGATAGTAGATAGGGGAAGAGGAAGAGCAATGAGGTAGGAGGAAGGGCAGAGAGAGGGGAGGAAACGTATAGGGAGAAGGGGGAAAAGGAAGAAAGGGGATAAGGAGTAAATTTAGAGGGGGAAGAGGAAAGACAGAGATGAAGATAAGAGGTAATAGGGGAAGGAGGAAAAGGTGAAGGTGAAGAGTAAAGGGTAGAAAGGGAGGAGAACGAATAGAGGGGTAAAATTAAGGGAGGAGTAAGAAATAAGAGGAAGAGGAATAGCTGGGAAGGAGCAAATGTAGAGGGGGAAGAGGAAAGGCAAGGGTGAAAGAGGAAGGTAAGAACGGAAGGGGTGAAGGTGAAGAGTAAAGGGGAAGGTGGAAGAGGAAGGGCAGATAAAGAGTAGAGAATGAGGAGGAAGAGCAGAGGGGGAATTGGAAGAAAGAGAGCAGAGTAAGAAAAAAGAGAGGAGAGGAGACAGAAGAAGGGTAAAAGGGAAGGAGAAATAGTAGAGAGGAAGAAAGAAGGACAGAGGGGAAGGAGGAAGAGCAACGGAGAGAAAGGCAGAAGGGATAAGAGGAAGAATAAAGATGAGGGTGGAAGAAGAACGGCAGTGGGAGAAAAAGAATAGAAGGGAAGAAGAAAGAGCAGAGAAGAATAAGGAAAACAAGAGGGGGAGGCAAAAGAATAGAGGGGAAAGAGGCAGAGTAGAAAGGGAAAAGGAAGGGAGGAGAGGAAGGAGTAAGAAATAAGAGGAAAAGGACGAGCAAGGGGAAGGAGTAAATGTGGAGGAGGAAGAAGAAAGACAGAGGTGAAGGAACAGGATAAGAGGCAAAGGAAGAATGGATGAAGGGGAAGAGTAAGAAGGTGGAAGATAAAGGGCAGAGAAGGAGGAGAAAGTAGAGGGTGAGGAGGGGGGATAAGAAAGGGTAGAGGGGAAAAGAAAGAGCAGAGGGGGAGGTGGAAGAAAAAGAGCAGAGTAAGAGGAGAAACAAATAGAGGAGACAGAAAAGGGGCAGAAGGGAAGGAGGATTAGTAGAGAGTTGGAAGGAAGGTCAGAGGGGGTAAGAGAAAGAATAAGGGTGAGAGTGGAAGAGGAAGGGCAGTGGGGGGAGAATAGAAGGGAAGGAGAATAAGCAGAGAAGAATAAGGAAGACAAGAGGGGGAGGAGAAAGAATAGAGGGGGAAGAGGAAGAGTAATGTAAAGGAGGTGGAAGAGGAAGGGCGGGGGGGGAGAATAGATGGAAGAAGGAAGGTATGGAGGGGAAGAGTGGAGGGATGTAGAAGAGGAAGTTCAGACAGGGAGAAGGAAGGACCAGAATAGAAGTGAGGGGGGAATGAAACTCTCTGTCATTTCAGTTTGGATCTAGGAGAGGAGACATCCCTCCAGGGATATCGTTTAGAAATTCTGAGTTTTGTTATAGCCTTGTCTGTCTGACAGCACACAATTTCTAGGCTGTCAATTTCAGTATGGTGTTATCATGAGTTGCTCCAACATAACCGTAAGTTGGTTCAATTTCTATATTTACCCGATAACTCCTCTTCGTCCTTCTCTCACTCCCGTTCATCTTCCTCTTCATTTTCATCATGTCATTAGTTATACAGAATGAATTGAAGGACAGGGTTTGGGACTTTAAATGAGGAATGCATGAAAGGACCCAGGGATAAAACAATGTAGTAAGGAAGTGTTTATTAGTATAAAACACCCAGCAGAGCGTGCATTTGAACATACATACATAATAGTAGGCATACATCATAGTAGACATATATAACAAAGGATGATGCAGGAAACCATAAAACACAGTAGAGCGGCCACTCAATCGCATCACTATACAATCCTTTCACAAGTGAAAACATTAAAACCAAGGTAGGTCCTAAAATAGAATCATGTTGCATCTGTGTGTGCCCGACGCGTTTCATGGCATACCAGCCAATCTTCAGGGGCGGATGCATAATTGAGTAAAATCTGCAAAAGGACATAAATATATAGTGTAATTGTGGTCATATCACCCAAAAGTTAAAAGAAAGTAAAATAAGAAAAAAGGAGATGAAAATGAATCCAGCTCCAGCCAACTTACTTAGTTGTAGAGTGCGGAGATGTGCGTGCGAGTGAGAGCACGTGGGCCAACAAATAGTCTGCAGACCGGGAGCTGAAGTGGGGCCAGTGGAAACCAACGACCATGGGTATGTTTCCAGGTGGTCAGATGTCCACCTGACAGGTGGACAGTGCAGGGACTCCAATCTAAATGGATAATGGGAGTTGTGAGGGGTATGTTGCGACTCTTTCTCGGGTTGCTGCAATCCAATCAGCTGTGACTCATACCCCATGGTATTGTGTTCTTATACATCTGGGCAATGCTTCCTTTTTATCGTGTATGCTCCATATCACCCTTCATTTTATTTTATCTAACTATTTAGTTACTTTGTTGTGGTTCAGTGCTGTGCTATGCGCCGAGCAACCACGGGGCTGCTCTCATCTGCACTCCCGGGAGCTGCGATGCTCTCAGGTGCCCTCCCATCTCCTCCCTTAGCCACTCATTATTGGGTGTGATGGGATGGGCGGGTTCTCCTCAGCGCATCGGCGCCACGCACCCGCCCGACGTTCCAGACGTCTCCCATGTCGGAATGTTGGGACGAGTCATGTGATCAATGGGGAGCTTCGCACGGGTTGCAATGAGCGGCTTCGGCCGCCTTTCTGTCCGGACGTGCCTCCCTTATGATACGCCAGCGGGATGCTAGTTGGGCCTGTTTGGACAAACACTAGGCATATCCACCTCGGCCATCTCCTGCAGTCGACTCCTACCATGCTGACACATCCTTACTGCTGGGTTTCTGTGTCTTCTTGGAGCATTCCAGGTACCTATACAGTCTTTGTTTATGCTTCCACTGCGGTTGGGGGTGGTTGTTCCACTTCCTCTCAACCTATTTTGTCACTCACAACTCCCATTATCCATTTAGATTGGAGTCCCTGCACTGTCCACCTGTCAGGTGGACATCTGACCACCTGGAAACATGCCCATGGTCGTTTTCCACTGGCCCCACTTCAGCTCCCGGTCTGCAGACTATTTGTTGGACCACGTGCTCTGACTCGCAAGCACATCTCCGCACTCTACAACTAAGTAAGTTGGCTGGAGCTGGATTAATTTTCATCTCCTTTTTTCTTATTTTACTTTCTTTTAACTTTTGGGTGATATGACCACAATTACTATTTATGTCCTTTTGCAGATTTTACTCAATTATGCATCCGCCCCTGAAGATTGGCTGGTATGCCATGAAACGCGTCGGTCGCACACAGATGCAACATGATTCTATTTTAGGACCTACCTTGGTTTTAATGTTTTCACTTGTGAAAGGATTGTATAGCGATGCGATTGAGTAGCCGCTCTACTGTGTTTTATGGTTTCCTGCATCATGCTTTGTTATATATGTCTACTATGATGTATGCCTACTATTATGTATGTATGTTCAAATGCACGCTCTGCTGGGTGTTTTATACTAATAAACACTTCCTTACTACATTGTCTTATCCCTGGGTCCTTTCATGCATTCCTCATTTAAAGTCCCAAACCCTGTCCTTCAATTCAATTTATAGGGATGGAGATTATGTTCTTACAAATCTCATTTGAAGTCCCGCAACCCCTTTCAATGTCTCTTAGTTATACAGAATGGACTTAGTGATCCAGGCGGTCAGATAAGAAGGACAGAGGTGAAAGCAAACAAAAATAGACAAGTAATGCTCATCATTGGTATCTGGTTTGACCTCGTTCTCCACATCTGAATCAATGGTCATCCTAGTAGTCAGTATATCCTCACATGGGGCACCATTTAATGTCCTGACAGTGAGGACCACACCCATCTCCAGAAACAAAAGATTCCTTTTTATGGTGATCAAAGCTTTATTTAACACATGTTTGAAAACAATAAAAAGAGGAAATTGTTCTGATCTTCATGTAGCACCCTGTAGTTTAGTCAGGGAGCTCCTCACAAAGGATGAGCCAAACACCCCCTGGTTCGGTTCGCACCAGAACTTGCGAACAGACCAAAACTTTGCAAGAACTTTAGAACCCCATTGAAGTCTATGGGACTCGAACGTTCAAAATCAAAAGTGCTCATTTTAAAGGCTAATATGCATGGTATTGTCCTAAAAAGTGTTTGGGGACCTGGGTCCTGCCCCAGGGGACATGGATCATTGTAAAAAAAAGTTTTAAAAACGGCAGTTTTTTCGGGAGCAGTGATTTTAATAATGCTTAAAGTCAAACAATAAAAGTGTAATATTCCTTTAAATTTCGTACCTTGGGGGTGTCTATAGTATGCCTGTAAAGGGGCGCATGTTTCCCATGTTTAGAACAGTCTGACAGCAAAATGACATTTCAAAGGAAAAAAAGTAATTTAAAACTACTCGCAGCTATTAATGAATTGCCGGTCTGACAATACACATAAAAGTTCATTGATAAAAACGGCATGGGAATTCCCCACAGGGGAATCCCCGAACCAAAATTTAAAAAAAAATGACGTGGGGGTCCCCTAAATTCAATACCAGGCCCTTCAGATCTGGTATGGATATTAGGGGAACCCCGTGCCAAAATTTTAAAAAAAAATGACATAGGGGTCCCCCTCAAAATTCATACCAGACCCCTCAGGTCTGGTATTGATTTTAAGGGGAACCCCGCACCAAAGTAAAAAAAAAATTGGCTTGGGATCCCCCCAAAAATCCATACCAGACCCTTATCTGAGCACGCAACCTGGCAGGCCACAGGAAAAGAGGGGGGACAAGAAACAGTTTGACAATTCCTTTATTTCTTCTATCTTCTATCTTCTTTCTTCTAACTTCTTTCTTCCTTCATGCTTTGGTTTCTTCCTCCATCTTCTTCATCTTCTTGTTCTTCTGGTTGTTCTGGTTCTTCTGGTGCTCTCGTCCAGCATCTTCCTCTGCGGCGCCTCCTTGTCTTCATCTTCTTTTCTTCATCTTCTTCTCGGGCCGCTCCATATCCATGATTGGATGGGAGGCTCCCGCTGTGTGACGTTTCTCCTCTTCTGACGGTTCTTATATAATGGAGGGCGGGGCCACCTGGTGACCCCGCCCCCCTCTGACGCACGGGGACTTCCCTGTGGCATTCCCCGTGACGTCAGAGGGGGTCACCCGTTAGGTAACGGGTAACCCCGCCCGTGAGTTTGACTCAAACTCGAAGCTCATCCCTACTCCTCACAAATTTACTTGTCAAGAGTAGTTATCTTGGTTGATTGTGAAAGATCCACTGATTTCTCCCTTGGTTGATTGTTAGAGATTCATTGATTTCTCCCTAAATTTGGCCTTGCTGTACTTTTCTCTTCTAGGTGGCCGGGCACTCGGTGTCATTAGATGTGAGAATGATATTTCAAGGTCGAGTTATGGGTATATGGGATATCTCAGCCAATGGGCAGGGGTTTTCTTGAATCCCTTAGCCTGCTGGGAGAGCCTATATATTTGGGTGGAGTCAGGTGATCTATGTTGTGTTTCACCTGGACGGCTGTCAGAGTGAATGTGTCTTGTTTGCCCCGGGCTGCTAGGCCGGAGATTGGGCCTATCCCAGGGGCATCTGGCTGCTAGGCTGTGTGAGGGCCTATCCAGAAGTGAAGGAGCAGTTGTAATGAAGCTGAAAGAACTGATACATTTAAGTTAGGAACTGTTAAAGGACTGTTACCATAGGAGACAGCATTCTTGCACGTGCAGATGTGGCTTCTTGCTGGGGCCTTTCCCTTCCCGGCTGTTCTCCTATTGAAGTCTCAAAGTCTGCCAATTGAGTTTGCTACTATCTAAGGGTGTCCTGGCCCTAACCCTCTTTCCCCCAAAAATATATAAAAAGGACTGTCTAAAGAAATAAAACCTCTTTTACATCCAAGAAGTGTCTGGCGCCCAATGACTTTCACCATTTTTGCACCCACTATGCCTCACAACCCACCACCTATTGAAGGATGTCAGCTATCTTTGGCCTTGGGGTCCTCATTAAACCAAAAGAGGTAAAAGACCTTTCTACATTCACATTGAATTCAGGGATTTTTAAGTCAAGTAAATTCCATAGTTAAATATTATCATCATTACTATACAAGATTTATATAGAGCCAACAGTTTGTGCAGCACTTTACAAAATGGAGGCAGACAGTACAATTACATTGTACAATACGATTTAATACAAAAGAAATCTGAGGGCCCTGCTTGACAAAACTTATGGTCTATAAAATTGCAGATTATCGCTTTTAAATGAAGAGGAAAATTTTCAGGGCCTGTTCACACTGGAACATGTGCATTTCCATAAGGTCCCTCTGGTTCTAGTTTTTATAGCCCATTCATTTGAAAGGGCTGCCAAATGCATGGAACCAGGCAAAAAGTAGTGCAGTTTCAGATCATACATGTTTGTGAGATTAATTTGGGGTTCCAATAACAATTGAAGGCACCTGCTCTTATCTCACAAGGGCAGCACATTCATGTGTGGTGCAGGAAAAGTGCACGCTACATTCCAATGTGAACAGGCCTTT
Organism: Lithobates septentrionalis; assembly: GCA_037952835.1. Classification (NCBI taxonomy): domain Eukaryota; kingdom Metazoa; phylum Chordata; class Amphibia; order Anura; family Ranidae; genus Lithobates; species Lithobates septentrionalis. The sequence continues at coordinate 144,268 of JBBDGP010003147.1, read as the reverse complement.
AGTCCAGGAGCTAAGCAGTTAACCATTTCTTTTTAAGAAATTTATCATAAGTGGACACCATTTTCGTAAAAGGTTCATTAGTTTCATAAGGAAATGTAGGGCAGACCCGAGACTGGTCTGGCTGTTGGGTCCAAGGTTCCATACCCTGATAGGCACACAGCAGCCAGGCACATGGTAGTTCACAGTCTCTCACATCAGAGAACAGGCTCTTATCTTTTTAACGTTTTTATTTTGTTAGAAAACTGGGATAGGGTGAGGGTAAGCCTAGGGATAATCCAATAAACTTTAGCAACTTGAAGTAGAGGACACTAAATCTGAACTATGGCTTCAGGGTGAAAGCACCCCTTTTTAAAGTGAAGGTGAACTGGTACTAAAACAGGGAATCCTCAACAAGAGTATTGTCCTGAATATACAAAGGAAAATGTCTCCCAAAAGAGGTCAAATAAAGCAGGTTACATAGTAGGTGGGGTTGAAAAAAGACACAAGTCCATCAAGTCCAACCTACCAACTCATAACTAAGATCCTCCAGACCCTTTATTAGCTTTGTTGCCCTTCTTTGTACTCGCTCCATTTCCAGTACATCCTTCCTGAGGACTGGTGCCCAGAACTGGACAGCATACTCCAGGTGCGGCCGGACCAGAGTCTTGTAGAGCGGGAGAATTATCGTTTTATCTCTGGAGTTGATCCCCTTTTTAATGCCAATATTCTGTTTGCTTTGTTAGCAGCAGCTTGGCATTGCATGCCATTGCTGAGCCTGTCATCTACTAGGACCCCCAGGTCCTTTTCCATCCTAGATCCCCCCAGAGGTTCTCCCCCCAGTGTATAGATTGCATTCAGATTTTTGCCACCCAAATGTATTATTTTACATTTTTCTACACTGAACCTCATTTGCCATGTAGTTGCCCCTCCCCATTAATTTGTTCAGATCTTTTTGCAATGTTTCTACATCCTGCGGAGAAGTTATTGCCCTGCTTAGCTTAGTATTGTCCGCAAATACAGAGATTGAACTGTTTACCCCATCCTCCAGATCGTTTATGAATAAATTAAATAGGATTGGTCCCAGCACAGTACCCTGGGGGACCCCACTACCCACCCCTGACCATTCCGAGTACTCCCTATTTATCACCACCCTCTGAACTCACCCTTGTAGCCAGTTTTCAATCCATGTACTCACCCTATGGACCTCTTTTTTAGGTCACAGCATATTTATATCCCTCTCAGCCCCCTGCTGGTCACTCCCTCCCCTGACCAGTGATTGGCTGAAGTGGCATTAATATGCAGGCCAGGGTCTGTATTCTTCCACCGACTATATCCTATAACACAGTGGGATGCAGGGGAAAGCAGACAAGTCTGCACCAGCAAAATCTAGAACAGACCCTATTAAACAATTGCTGCTCTCTGTGACTACAAGGAGGCCAAAAACTAAATTTAAACACTAGTAGCCTACTGGGGCGCTACAGAAATAACAGGTCTTACAGTCATACAGTTGTTAATGAGCTTTAAAAAGGGAAACTATGTATGTGTGCTGGGGAGAAGGTTAGGCAGCGGGCAAAAGAAAGAAATCTCTACATATAGATACAAAATGGCAGATAAGTGTCTCTCGCAAGATAAGGGCAGATTTACAAATCCAGCACAGTAGATGTTTCAGTTGCAGTCATCATAGTAAGTTGATTCCATTTTCATCTCCATCTGATCCCTTCTCTTCTTCCTATTCACACTCCGATTCTTCTCATTCTTCATCTTCCTCAGGTCATTGACTATAAAGATGAGGAGCACAGTGTAGAGGACAAAGACCGCACCGGATGACAGAAGGTGACCCCAAATCTCAGGCCAAACTAATGCTAAATGAAGATAAAAACTAGGGGTTAGACAGCAATGTGAAATCTAAAACACAATTAGAAAAAAAAGTAAGGCAGTGGGGGAGCAAAGTGCAGTGATCGACCAATCAGGTGTCAGGTAGTTGGATCAGTGATATGTGAAATCTGATTTGTTGTTATGAATTTCTATGCAGAATAATAAATAAAGCGTAGTACATATAGTTCTGATGTCCTCTATGTCCCTTGGGTCTGGTTGCGGGAATGTCGGTTCTGAGCAGCACATGGACCAGAGGTTAGACAGGCAGGTCAGGACAGGGTTGTGGAAGCATAAAGTAGCAGACCATTAATCAAAATGAAACAAATGCAAACCAGTTCAGATCACTCAATGTCAGTCTTCAAGATATTTCTGAAATAATGTCACACCATTGTGGTGATATGAAAGTCACTGAAATGCCCCGTACACACGGTCGGACTTTGTTCGGACATTCCGACAACAAAATCCTAGGATTTTTTCCAACAGATGTTGGCTCAAACTTGTCTTGCATACACACGGTCACACAAAGTTGTCGGAAAATCCGATCATTCTGAACGTGGTGACGTAAAACACGTACGTCGGGACTATAAACGGGGCAGTAGCCAATAGCTTTCATCTCTTTATTTATTCTGAGCATGCGTGCCACTTTGTCCGTCGGATTTGTGTACACACGATCGGAATTTCCGACAACGGATTTTGGTGTCGGAAAATTATATAGCCTGCTCTCAAACTTTGTGTGTCGGAAAATCCGATGTAAAATGTGTGATGGAGCCCACACACGGTCGAAATTTCCGACAACAAGGTCCTATCACACATTTTCCGTCGGAAAATCCGACCGTGTGTACGGGGCATTAGACTTATCTGTGAAATGCTTTTCTTGGGGTACATCACAAGACATAGGAATCGGTTAATTCTTGTACATTGGGTTATGCTCCCCCTCCAGGTGATTGGACAAGGGCAAATAGAAAAGCTGAAACCCAGTCCTGCCTAACCCCTCCCACTCCCAGAATGCCTCAGTTCTGTAAGCAAGCAATACATAGGTGAACATAGAAACAGAGGGGGTAGGGACTTGTGTCCTCTGATGTACTAAAGGATTTTACAGGGAAGTAAATTTTTTTCTATTTTCTTCATCATGCATTCCAGAACACAGATATTGGTTAATTCTTAGACCTTTTGGGCATTCAAAAGCAAGTCTATGAGGGGCAGGTAATATGACACACAACCGCTAATGAGGACCAACAAAAACCCATATAAGGTAAGTGTAATGAAACCATAAATCAGACTGAGATCATAAATCACACCTTAAATGTAATAGTAAAAATGGTACAGGACAGTAAACGTAGTCAAAACATAAGCCAGGGATCGGTAACCAAAGTGGGTAGTCAGACAGGCCGGTAATCAGGAATCTAGAGATCAGCATAGTCGGAGGCAGAGGAACAGGATCAAGAACCAGAAGGGATGTCAGCCGGGCAAAGTCTTTCACAGGAACACAGCAGAGAAACTCTAGATATGTTGACTAAGAGGAAGGCACGAAAGGAATGAACAAGGCAGTTTAAATATCAAGAAGGGGCTGGCTGTAGGTGGGACTGACGAGCAGGTAATCATCACAAGGTGACCCACTGTGGAAACAATGAGGGATGAAAATTATCCAACAGCTGTGCAGCCTGAGTACAGAGAAGAGAGCTGCTCAGAGCCCAGCCCTAACAGTACCCCCTCCTCAACGACCCCTTCCCCTCGAAGGACCACCAGGTTTGAGGGAAAAACGTCTATAGAAAGCACAGAGTGGGTCCAGGGCCTCTCTCTATTAGGGTAGATATTTTAGGAGGTCCACTTGAATGTGTTGTGGTGTTTTACTCTGAGCACACAGGGAACAAGCAGCTATGAACGTGGCTACATCAGTGCGGAGACTAGGCCACCAGAATTGTTAAGAAATAGACCAGATGAGCTGATTCTTCCCTGGGAGACCAGCTGTCTTTGAAGAATGGTAAGTCTGGAGCAAAGCAGTGCAGAAGATTCTCAGGGACAAAGCAGTGGTCACAAGGTTTCTCAGGAGGAGAATGGATCTGAGCAGCAAGAATTCTGTCACCCAAAAGTGAAGTGAGACACTCGAAAAGTGGCTAGAATATGATCAGGAGGTATCACAGGAGTAGGAATTGACTCCATCTTGGAGGAGGAGGAAAACTGTTGTGACCCTTACATTCTTAGTACTGGGTAAGAATGAGCCTATGTAATTGAAGCTTGACAGAAAAAGAGCCCATCATGCCCTTCTGGGTGATAAGCGTTTTCTGTCAGATAAGAATGTGAGAGTCTTACTTTCAGTCAATATGAGGACCGGCACAGTGGTACCCTCGAGGAGATGCCTCCATTCCTTAAGAGCTAAAATGATAGCTAACAATTCCCTGTCCCCATTCTCGTAATTGCATTCTTTGGGAGACAATTTCTTAAAAAAAGTAGCCACGAGGATACATAGAACTCTCAGAGGTAGGATGTTGAGACAGAAGGGTGCTTACTCCAGTCTCGTATTGATCAACCTCAAGAATGAATGGTAACGTAGGATCAGGATATGCCAACACAGGAGTTGAAACAAAGGCAGCATTGAGAGACTCAAAAGCTTTAAGGGAATCTCGAGACCAATTCTGTGGGTTGCCGTTCTTCCTGGTCAAATCAGTCAGGGGCTTGACCAGACACGAGAAATTACAAATAAATTTACAGTAATAATTGGCAAAGCCAAGAAAACTTTGTAGCGGACGTAGACCCATGGGTCGAGGCCATTGTAGAACTGCAGATAGTTTCTCTGGGTCCAATCGAAAAGCCGCAGTAGAAATTGCATAACCCAGAAATTTAGCCTGTTCACAATGGAACTCAAACTTTTCCAACATACAATACAGGTTATTGTCTTTAAGCCTCTGTAGCACACGGGAGACATCTGTATGGTGGCTCTTTAGGGACTTTGAATATATGGGAATATTGTCGGGATAAACCACCACACATTGCTGCAACATATTTCGGAGGACATCGTTGATGAATTCCTGAAAAACTGCCGGACCGTTGCAGAGACCAAATGACATTACCAGGTATTCATAATGTCTGGTCCTAGTGTTAAGAGCAGTTTACCATGCGTGTCCCTCCTTAATCCTCACAAGATTGTATGCCCCTCTCAAATAGAGCTTAGTGAAAACCATTGCTCCCTTGAGGCCGCAAAATAATTCTGTAATCAATAGTAGGGATGAGCCGAACACCCCCATTGATGTCTATGGGACTCGAACATTTGAAATCAAAAGTGCTCATTTAAAGGCTAATTTGCATGGTATTGTCCTAAAAAGGGTTTGGGGACCCAGGTCCTGCCCCAGGGGACATGTATCAATGCAAAAAAACTTTTACAATCGACCGTTTTTTTGGGAGCAGTGATTTTAATGATGCTTAACCACTTCCCGCCCAGCCCATAGCAGATGATAGCCGGGCGTTGGTTCAGTTATCCTGACTGGGCGTCATATGATGTCCAGCAGAATAACATGCCGCCGCGCGCCCGCGGGGGCGCGCATCGCGGCGATCGGTGGACCGGTGTGTCAGTCTGACACACCGCTACACAGATCTTGGTAAAGAGCCTCCTGCGGAGGCTCTTTACCACGTGATCAGCCGTGTCCAATCATGGCTGATCATGATGTCAATAGGAAGAGCCATTGATCGGCTTTTCCTCACTCGCGTCTGTCAGACGCGAGTAGAGGAGAGCCGATCGGCGGCTCTCCTGACAGGGGGGGTCTGCGCTGATTGTTTATCAGCGCAGCCCCCCCTCAGATCACCACACTGGACCACCAGGGATCACCACTAGGACCACCAGGGAGAGGGGCAACATGTGGATGGCCAGGTATGTACCCCATGGCCATCCACATGTGCCCAATGTGCCCAGTCAATGCCCAATCTGTGCCAATCAGTGCCCACAAATGGGCACTGATTGGCACCATTATATAGCACTGATGCCCAGCAAACCACCCTTAGGGGCATCAGTGCCATCAGTGTGATCAGTGCCACCCATCAGTGTCCATCGGTGCCACCTGTCAATGCCCATCCATGCCCATCAGTGCCCACCTATCAGTGCCCATCAGTGCCCATCCGTGCCACCAATAAGTACCCATCAGTGCCACCTACAAATGTCCATCAGTGCCGCCTATGAGTGCCCATTTGTGCCACCTATAAGTGCCCATCGGTGCCGCATACCAGTGCCACCTATCAGTGCCCATCAGTGCCACCTATCAGTGCCCATCAGTGCCGCCTATCAGTGCTCATCATCAGTGCCCATTAGTGCCACCTCATCGGTGCCCATCAGTGCCGTCGTATCAGTGCCCATCAGTGCAGCCATATCAGTGCCCGTCATTGAAGAAGAAAACATACTTATTTTCAAAAAATTTTAACAGAAACAAAGAAAAACGTGTTTTTTTTCTAAATTTTCGGTCTTTTTTTATTTGTTGCGCAAAGAATAAAAACCGCAGAGGTGATCAAATACCACTAAAAGAAAGCTCTATTTGTGGGAACAAAATGATAAAAAAATTGTTTGGGTACAGTCTTGTATGACCGTGCAATTGTCATTCAAATTGCGACAGTGCTGAAAGCTGAAAATTGGCCTGGGCAGGAAGGTGTCTAAGTGCCTGGTATTGAAGTGGTTAAAGTAAAAAAAAAAATATCATACTTGGGGGGGTGTCTATAGTATGCCTGTAAAGTGGCGCGTGTTTCCGTGCTTAGAACAGTCCCTGCACAAAAATGACATTTTTAAAAGGAAAAAAAGTCATTTAAAAACTGCTTGCGGCTTTAATGTAATGTCGGGTCCTGGCAATATGGATGAAAATCAGTGAGACAAATGGCATGGGTACCCCCCAGTCCATTACCAGGCCCTTTGGGTCCTGTATTGATATTAAGGGGAACCCCGCACCCAAATTAAAAAAAGGAAAGGCGTAGGGTCCCCAGGCCCTATATACTCTGAACAGCAGTATACAGGCAGTGCAAACAAGACAGGGACTGTAGGCTTGTTGTTAAGTAGAATCTGTTTGTAATTTTGAACAGGTACATTTTTAACGTGTTTTGCTCCAGCCAAAAAATCTATTTTAAGCTTTTTGGAAAATATAGGGAAGGTTTATCATCCCTGTGACATTTGTTTTGCTGTCTGTGCTCCTCTTCAGAAGATTTCACCTCACTCTTTGTCCCAATGACAAATGTTTTTTGAAAATTGGGGTTTTTAGTGAAACAAGGATTGGTGATAAAGCATCAGTGGAAAGGAGAAAAGTTTTTCCCATATTAACTCTTACAGGAGAGAATTTCCCTTCCTATGGGGTAGATTTCATCTCACTTCCTGTTGTCTCCTTCCGTTTGCAAGTAGGAGTCGTTTGTAAGTTGGATGTTTGAAAGTAGGGGCCTGCCCTATATACTCAGCAGAAATTTAGGCCTTAGGTGTTGTTGTGGCCACAACACTGCAAGCCCTCACAGGGCCCTGCTGTGAAATATTAGATCAAGAATTGTAATTACATGCCCCTGTTGAACAGGGGCTGAAAAATTGGGCCTTATGCACTGGTGCTGGTGCCACAACACTGCAACCCCTCACAGATACTCTAGTTGGAACGCAGGAACGAGCCCTGCTGCAAAGTATTGCATCAAAAATTGTAATTACACGCCCCTGTTAAACAGGGGCTGAAAAATTGGGCCTTAGGCACTGGTGGCGGCGCCCAGAACCAAAAATGTTCTTACAAACTATCAGGAAGAGGATAATTACTCAGGATAGTCACTCAGCATCAGCATAGGCAGTCTTTGAAGGGATCTGAGATTTCAAAAAAAAATTATTACATCAGCATCAGGTGCTTTGTAGCTGGTGGTGATCCAAGACTGATTCATTTTTATGAAGGTCAGTCGATCGACCGAGTCGGTGGACAGACGCACCCTGTGATCGGTTACAAAGCCTCCAGCAGCACTGAATGTGCGTTCCGAAAGAACGCTGGATGCAGGAGAGGCCAGTAGCTCAATTGCATACTGTGCAAGCTCTGGCCAGTGATCCATCCTCAAGACCCAGTAACCCAGAGGATTTTCAGTGGGAAAGGTGTCCAAGTCAGATCTTGCCCCTAGGTATTCCTGCACCATGTAAAACAGATGCTGGCGATGGTTGCTGGAACCGATCATACCTTGGGGCTGCGGACTAAAAAATTGTCTGAACGCATCGGTCAGACGGCCACCTTCTCCACCGCTCCTTCTGTGACTGACCGAAGCCTCAGCAACACGTTGTCCAGAAACAGGAGTTTATAACCTCCCAGTCTCTGGGAACGTGTTGCACAGGCCTTTCTGCAAGGCCTCCCAAAGATGTTTCATCCTCTGCTCCCTCTGCGACGGCAAAATAAGGTCCGCAACCTTACCCTTGTAACGTGGATCAAGGAGGGTTGCCAGCCAGTATTGGTCCTTCTCCTTGATACCACGAATACGAGGATCCTTACACAGGCTTTGCAGGATCAGGGAGGCCATGCAGCGTAGGTTTGCTGAGGCATTCGGTCCGGAGTCCTCTGGGTTACTAAAGACGACATGATCCGCAGCCACCTCCTCCCAGCCACGTACAAGTCCATGTGTTTCTTGGGACTGATCCCTTAAAGACTGCTGCTGATGCTGAGTGCCAGACTCCACCTCCATACTGACACAATCTTCCTCCTCGTCCTTTTACTGTGTGATCGGCGGGCACGCAGGAACACTGTCTGGATAAAGGGGGCCTTGAGAGCTAAGAAAGTCCTCCTCTTCCTGCCTCTGTTCTGCCTCAAGTGCCCTGTCCATTATTCCATGCAGCGTGTGCTCCAACAGGTGAACAAGGGGGACAGTGTCACTGATGCATGCACTGTCACTGTTCACCATCCTCGTGGCCTCCTCAAATGGTGACAGCACAGTGCATGCATCCCTGATCATGGCCCACTGACGTGGAGAAAAAAAAACAAGCTCCCCTGACCCTGTCCTGGTGCCATAGTCGCACAGGTACTCATTGATGGCCCTCTGCTGCATGTGCAGCCGCTGCAGCATGGCCAACATTGAGTCTGCACACAGACTTTCCTGGCCTGCCTCAGGACATCCTGTAAGCCCGGGTACCTGCCCAAGAACTGCTGCACCACCAAGTTAAGGACATGAGCCAAACAGGGCACATGGGTCATTTGTCCCTGTCGGAGGGCGGAGAGGAGGTTGGTGCCATTGTCGCAAACCACCATTCCTGCCTTAAGTTGGCGTGGCGTCAACCACCTCTGAACCTGCCCCTGCAGAGCTGACAGAACCTCTGCCCCAGTGTGGCTCCTGTCCCCCAAGTACACCAGCTCAAGCACCGCATGGCATCTTTTGGCCTGCGTACATGCGTAGCCCCTTGAACGCATACGGAGCACCGCTGGTTCCGAGGACAAAGCACAGGAAGAGGCCATGGAGGAAGAAGAGGAGGGGTTGGAGGAGAGAGGTGTGTCACAATCATTAGTAGTGGCATTTTGGAGGCGTGGTGGTGGATCAACCTCCAACACTACTGCACCTTGTCCTGCATCCTTCCCAGCTGCCAGCAGAGTCACCCAATGCGCCGTGAAAGAAAGGTAACGTCCCTGTCCATGCCTGCTGGACCATGAGTCAGCAGTAATATGCACCTTACCGCTGACCGCCCTGTCCAGCGAGGCATGGACACTGCCTTCCACATGCTGGTAGAGAGCCGGAATCGCCTTCCATGAGAACAAGTAGCGTTTGGGTACCAGCCACTGAGGAACCACACATTCTACAAACTCACGGAAGGGGGCAGAGTCTACCAACTGAAAAGGCAGCAGTTGAAGTGCTAGCAATTTTGCCAAGCTAGCATTCAACCGCTGGGCATGTGGATGGCTGGGAGCAAACTTCTTTCGGTGGTGCAGCAGCTGGGGCAGGGAAATTTGCCTGGTACAATCTGATGTTGGTGTACCGAAAGCAGATTGCCCACAAGTACTTGGCTGTGACACACCTAATTCGACACCTTCATTCCTCTCAGTGCAGGTCTCAGAGAGCACTGAAGGTATAGTGGGGTTGGAGATCTCAGCTGATGAGGAGCAAGGTTAGGTCCTCTTTGTTCTTTGGTGTGGGTCTTTTAGATACGCTTGCCAACGAACTGCATGGCAGGTCAACATATGTATGGTTAAGCATGTGGTAACCAAGCGGGAGATGTTTTGGCCACGCGAGATACGCTTGAGACATATGTTGCAAATAGCAGCGGTGCGATCTGATGCACTTGTCTCAAAAAAGGCCCACACCAAAGAACTTTTTGAATAACGCACAGAGACTGCAGCGCTCTGCACATGTGGAGCTCTCCGGTGTGATGCAGTCAGTGTGCTGCCCTTAGGCTGGCCCCTGGAGGGCATCCTGCCTCGTTGGTGATGTGCCTCCTCCTCTGTCCTATCAGACACCCACGTTGAGTCAGTGACCTCATCATCCCCTCCCTCCTCATCACTGGAGCAAACCTGCAGTATGCTGCAGCAGAGGGAATATGCCTGCCAGATTGCTGTCCTTCTTGGGCACCCCCTCTGTCCGGGCTCACGTTACTGCCTTCATCTAGCTCAGTACCATCATCAGAGCCTTCAAAACGCTGAGCATCCTCCTGGAGCATGTACTTAACACTGTAGTCAAACAGTTCGAGGGACTCCTCAGGAGGACATGGTGGGGCTAGGGAAGAGGCTGTGTTGGCAGCTGCTTTGCCAGACAAAGTACCCTGAGCCTGGGTGAGAGAGGATGAGGAGGATGAGGACGGCTTGGTCATCCACTCGACCAAGTCTTACGCATGTTGCGGCTCAACATGGCCAGCTGCTGAAAAAAAGGCCAAGCGTGGCCCACGGCCATGTGCTGATGAGGATGCATCGTGTCCACGACCAGCACTGTTGCCTCTAGACACATAGCCTGCTTGCCCTCTTTTATTGGCTTGTGACTGTCTACCTCTCCTTGTTGGCCTTCCAGACATACAATTGGCCTGCAGTGAGCTGCACAAAACTGGGATGTGTGTATATATATATATATATATATATATATATATATATATATATATATATAGTGACATTGGGGATTGTTCAGCTCAAGTGGATAGATGCGTTTTGGTGCAGTGAGTCCACATCAGAGAGGCATTTATAGTTAAGGGCCTGGTAGCCCACGTTTATTAAAGAAAAAAAACAAAACAAAAGTCCATCCAGGAATCCCACACAGGGGTCCAAGCTTCAGCAAGTAAATACAATAGAAAATCCAAATGAAAATGCTAGCCCACCTGGCTACTCTTCAGCAGTATTGCTGCTATAGGGAACAGGCCCCTCAAACAAGCTGCTTGGATGCACACAGTCTTAGGCTCCTTGGTCACACACAGTTTCAAGAGCTTCAATGCACACAGCTTCTGGCTCCTTTGACGCACACAGCTTTACAGCCCTTCAATGCACACAGCTTCTGGCTCCCTGGACGCACACAGCTTTGAAGCCCTTCAACGCACACAGCATCTGGCTCCTTGGACACACATAGCTTTGAAGCCCTTCAACGCACACAGCATCTATTCTCACACAGAGACAGTTACTAGCAGCCACTGCTCCAACTTCACCTTCCTCCACTCTCACTAGCCCCTCGTTATATGGGCTGTGTGCACCTGGGCACACACCCTGCTGGCTGTCCACAAGACCCGGACACAGGGTTGGAGATCCCGTCCCACCCAAGACTCTGAAGGATCTCCAAATTACAGAGCCCCATAAGGAACTAGCAAAACCTGGAGAAAACTGCCAGAGCAGTTTTCTCCATTTCAAATTTACACTCTGTAGCTCTGCACTCAGCCAATATGCAGACTCTGTGTCCACTTTAACCCCATTTTCATAGGGACAGAGCCTTGCTCTGCCACAATATATATATATATATATATATATATATATATATATATATATATATATATATATATATATATATATACCGAATACACTGCAGCTAGCAGAATCAACTGCCTGCCTGTAGTATTATTAGTATGATAACACCTGCACATGTGTTTAGGTAGCTATACTGTAGGTGCAACTGTGCAGGGTACACAGTACAGTAACTGGAAATACGTCAAGAGCATACACAAGAACCTGGCTGCAGGTAGCTATACTGTAGGTGAGACTTTGCAGGATACATAGTACAGTAACTGGAAATACATCAAGAGCCTACACAAGCACCTGGCTGCAGGTAGCTATACTGTAGGTGAATAAAGAAAATATGGGACTTTAAATGAGGACAGGGTAGTGCCTCCATCCCGGGTTCAAGAAATAAGCAGGGAGGACATTGGGACTTTAAATGAGGCAGTTGACAGGATGGAGTTGAGATAAAAGGGTCAGTTTATTGCATAGGCGTCCAGAAATACATAACACAATATGAGCATAGAAGGTTGCATGCGCATATACGCTAAACAGAACCTACATAAATACATGATTGTATAACAGATAATATGACATCTGGGCAGCGAATCAAGATTATCAGATTACATAAAGATGGTGCAAATACAAAACTGGGAGGTACATGCCAGCATGATATAAAAGGTACGTATGAGTATACAAATTCCTAAAAACATTGATCTGGATGAAATCCTATTAAAACAAGAGTAGCTGCATCCATGTTGCCCGACGCGTTTCTGTGAATAACACTTCTTCAGGGGCAGATGCAGTGGGGTATCTGTAAGTGAAAAAGTATGAAAACATCAACCAATGAGCTAAGAGCAACCAGAAAGGACAGTAAGTCGATTTCTGGATACTTACACTAAGTACCTGACTAAGGTGTATCGTGGGGTAGGCACCGGGCTAACAAGGGTTTGTTCTCCCCCGGAGCTGAGGCGGCCAAGGACCCAACGCAGGACAGGCATACACAGGCATCATCCCCAGAACACAGACCATCACTTCCAAAAAAAACACAAAAAAACAGAAAACCAAATCAAAATCATCATGGATGTATATCTACAATGGATGAAAAGTCCATTGAGAGAAGCCAATGTTCTTGACAACAAAAATATGAAAAATAGAGTACTAACAAAAAAGGAACCACTAAGTGTTACCTTAATGTGCTTGAGACAAGCGCTTCCTAGAGCTATGGCATCTGCACGTGTGCGGGAGTGAAGGCTGCGTCCGAGGGAGAAAAGGCGCCTAAATATGCATGCCGCCTGCGTCGGCAGTGACCGCCAACGTCACGTAAAGGCCGACAATGCGTGAGGTGGGACTACAGCCTGGGCGGTGGAGACCCGCCCATGACTGACGTCACCACGTCCAGCTGGGTCGGATGGATGGAAAAGGCGCGTACCTCCATCGTAACGCCAACTAGTGACGTTGTATGGAGGAGCGAGGCGTGACGCCGATGCGCTGTGAGCCACCGCCCGATCCCCAAAGGGGGGAGGGGGGCCGCACAGAGCGCATCGCAGCTCCGGGTTTGAAACAAAACATAGCCCGGGAATCAGACCCCACATACACTATGCCGGAATGTATCCATAATTCCCAGAGTTAGAGCAGCAGTTGTGTTGCAGGACATTAAGTGTACCTGTAAACTGCTTCCATCCCAAATGTCTAGCAATGAAAACAAAAAATTAATTTTTGTGTAATGGGACTTTGGATGAGGCACAAGGTAGTGCCTCCATCCCAGGTTAGGGGAGAAAAAAGAGAGAGCATGGACATAAGGGCTTTGAATGAGGCAGTTCACGGGGTGTAATACCAAATGTCAAATTGATTACATGTGGCTTCCAGATGTACGTCACATATAAAGAAAAAAAAGGTTTTTAGACATGGCCTAAACAATATGTTACAGAACAAAACTGTGTGTGGACCAAAGAGGTGCACCAACACACAGAGCAACTCCAAAACCAGTTGGCAGGGGATAGTTGCCAGCTGCTGTCAGCTGCCTCCATCCCTAATATAGCGAATAAAGAAAATATGGGACTTTAAATGAGGACAGGGTAGTGCCTCCATCCCGGGTTCAAGAAATAAGCAGGGAGGACATTGGGACTTTAAATGAGGCAGTTGACAGGGTGGAGTTGAGATAAAAGGGTCAGTTTATTGCATAGGCGTCCAGAAATACATAACACAATATGAGCATAGAAGGTTGCATGCGCATATACGCTAAACAGAACCTACATAAATACATGATTGTATAACAGATAATATGACATCTGGGCAGCGAATCAAGATTCTCAGATTACATAAAGATGGTACAAATATAAAATTGGGAGGTACATGCCAGCATGATATAAAAGGTACGTATGAGTATACAAATTCCTAAAAACATTGATCTGGATGAAATCCTATTAAAACAAGAGTAGCTGCATCCATGTTGACCGACGCGTTTCTGTGAATAACACTTCTTCAGGGGCAGATGCAGTGCCATAATGTATGGCATGGGTGGCATGGGTGGCTTGGCAGACATTGTCTGCAATACATTATGGCATTGGCGGCTTCGGTGTCGCTGTTTGCAGTGGTAAATATCACAAACGTGCACTTTGTTTCAAGGCTTTGTTTCAAGGCAGGGTCTTGGGAGGGGTCAGGTGCAGGAGCAGGGGTGGAGCTGAAGGAGGGACCAGGGGTAGGGCTGAAGGGGGCCCAGTCGGGCAGGCTAAACGGGGCCCCATGATTTCTATCAGCGTCCCTGACTGTGTACACCACCAAATAAGTAGTAGCAACTGCACTACGGCTGCACTGTATTGAGTACTGTGTACACCACCAGAACAGTAGTAGCAACTGTACTACGGCTGCACTGTATTTTGTAAACCACCAGAAAAGTAGTAGCAACTGCACTATTCTTGCACTGTATTGTGTACTGTGTACACCACCAGAACAGTAACAGCAACTGCAGGGTTTCTTTGGCCAATCATGGCTCAGGGGGACTAAGACCATGCCCCACATTATATAAGGCTGCTTACACAGGGCCCATATAGTGTGTTATAGTGGAGAGAGATGGAGAGATTGAGCTAGATTAGGCAGGCAGGTTAGTTAGTGGCAGTGTATTTGATATGTATATACAGTCAGACTAGTGTGTGTGTGTATATATATATATATTCTGCATTCAGCATAGCGTATATATACAGTGCATTCAGCGGTGTGCATTAGATAATACAGTGCAGGCGGTGTACACAGTATATAATACAGTGCAGGCCGTGTACAGTATATAATACAGTGTAGTGCAGTGTTAAAAAAAATACCCATCAAGTCCGGAAGGCCACCAAGGAGAGGCAGACGCTCACAGGCCACCAAAAGAGGGCAAACAGACTCTGAAATAATATTTAACAGCAGGGAGCGTTCCTACACCCAACAAGAGTAACTGTGAGGGGTTACCGTGTTCTGCCACCACCAACACCTAAGGCCCAATTTTTCAGCAGAGTATATATACTGCAGTTCAGAGTATATAGTGCCCTCAGTGTAGTGTGTATATATAATACAGTGCAGAGTATATAGTGCAGTCTGTATAGTATATATACTGCAGTTCAGAGTATATAGTGCAGTCTGTATAGTTTATATGCTGCAGTTCAGAGTATATAGTGCAGTCTGTATAGTATATATACTGCAGTTCAGAATATATAGTGCAGTCTGTATAGTTTATATACTGCAGTTCAGAGTATATAGTGCAGTCAGTATAGTTTATATACTGCAGTTCAGAGTATATAGTGTCCTCAGTGTAGTATATATAATACAGTGCAGGGTATATAGTGCAGTGTACAATATATATTATTGTGTATTGAAGTGGTTAAGGTAAGCCTTATGACAGAATTATGAAAAAAACGGCACGGATTCCCCCCCATGCATACCAGGCCCTTTTTTTTTTTTTAAAATGTCGTGGAGTTTCCCTTAATATCCATACCAAACCAGAAGGGCCTGGTATGGACTGGGGGGGGGGGATCCACGCTGTTTTTTTAAATGATTTTTTTTGTATATCGCCGGGATCTGGCAATACATTACAGACATGAGCAATTTTAAATGACATTTTTTCCTTTAGAAATGTAATTTTGCTGCAGTACTTTTCTAAACATGGGAAAAATGTGCTACTTTACAGGCAGACTAAGGGGGCCCCCCAGGCACGATATTTAACTACTTCCCACCCGGCCAATGTACATAAACGGCCGGGTGGGCGCTCTCTCCTTCTGAGTGGACGTTCAGGAACGTCCCTCAGAAGGAGCGGGATCGCGCGCGCGCGTGCCCGCGCAGCGGCGCGATCCCGATGCGCTCGTGTCCCCCGGACACGGCGCATCTCGGATCGGCAGGAGGGCTCTGTGATTGGCCCTCCTGATCACATGACGGCCGTGTCCAATCACAGCCGTCATGTGATGTAAACACAGCCGGTTGCTAGGCGATCAGCTCTCCTCTCCTCACACGGAAGTTGTCGCTGAGGAGGAGAGGAGAGGGGATCGCTGCAGCCGGCTGATGATCAGTGAGTATGAGCTGTTTTTTACAGCTTTTTACTCACTGATCACCAACCTAGTGTCAACACACATGTAAATACATACATGTAAAACACACACATGTCCCCACATAATGTAAAACACACACACATGTCCCCACATAATGTAAAACACACATGTCCCCAAAACACATGTCCCCAAATAATAAAAAAAGCTGTCCCCCACATATGTCACACTAAAATCACATGTCCCAATGGTAATCTGCACACATATGTACGTGATCACCTGCACACATCTGTACATGATCATTTGCGTACATATGTCCGTGATCACACAAACCAATTATTATACACTTATAACAGGATTTTTTTTATCAAAAACATGTAGCAGAATACATTTTGGCTTAAATTTATGACAAAATTCGATTTTACTGGATTTCTTTTAAAACAGAAAAAAGAAAATATTGTTTTTTTTCCAAATTTCCACTATTTTTGCGCTTATATCGCAAAAAAAAAAAAATGGAGTCGTGAATAAATACCACCAAAAGAAAGCTCTATTTGTGCGAACAAAATGATAAAAATTTCATTTGGGTACAGTGTAGCATGACCGAGTAATTGTCATTAAAAGTGCGAGAGCGCTGAAAGCTGAAAATTGGTCTGGGAAGGAAGGGGGCGAAAGTGCCCAGTATTGAGGTGGTTAAAGGAATATTTCATTTTTATTGTTTCACTTTAAGCATTCTTAAAATCACTGCTCCTGAAAAAACGGCCTTTTTCAAAACTTTTTTTGCATTTTGCAGTATTCGGGTCCCCAAACACTTTTTATGGCAATAACTTGCATATAAGCCTTTGAAATGAGCACTTGGATTCTTCACGATCGTGTCTCATAGACTTTAACGGAGTTCGCACAAATTTTTTGTCTGTTCGCAAGTTCTGGTGCGAACCAAAGCGGGGGGTGTTTGGCTCATCCCTACTGCACATTTCAAAGAAGTGATCCAGTGGGCCATGAGAAAGGTTGTGCTACCTACTTACTTGACTGTTCTTGTCTGTGGTCATGTGGACCCCCTATAGTGAAAAATGCTCTTGCGCTACTATGGATAAGTGAACAAATGAATTGGTGATAAAAATAAATATAAATGCAGCAAAATCTACAGTGTAACACAAAATACCAAACTTAAATTAATAAAGTGATTTTGCGCAAATATTAGTGAATAATGTACAATACATTACCCTATGTGCTTTAGGAGAGTATTTATAATAATTAATTGAAAATAGGGTTGAAATGGGTGATGTGTTAAATACCTATCTAGGATAATACAATTATATATAAACAATAAATAAATATTATTCCCGTGTAAACTCACAGTGTTCTTAATAAAGTATTAAATATAATATATAAATAACCTTATGTGAAAAAGATAAAAATAGATATATCCTAGTGGAGCTGCAATAAATAAAAGTCCACTTTCAATTACATACACAACAATGATAAAAAAAAGTCCAATAATTATTGTGGTGGATGGTGGGTGATAAGGTTCTGTGGGTACTAAAACACATGCAGATGATTTTTCCCAGTAATCATGCTGTGGCTCCTTTAACAGTTTGGTCTCCCAGAACTCTTACCTCAATATTGACTATAACATACAGTGACCACTAGGGGGGTCCCTTGCTTTCCCTGGATCGTGATTATGGTATCTCTGGATGATACGTTGTAGCAGTATTACTTCTCCGAGCCACAGCATGATTACTGGGAAAAATACTAGGATATATCTATTTTTATCTTTTTCACATCAGGTTATTTATATATTATATTTAATACTTTATTAAGAACACTGTGAGTTAACACGGGAATAATATTTATTTATTGTTTATATATAATTATTGTATTATCCTAGATAGGTATTTAACACATCACCCATTTCAACCCTATTTTCAATTAATTATTATAAATACTCTCCTAAAGCACATAGGGTAATGTATTGTACATTATTCACTAATATTTGCGCAAAATCACTTTATTAATTTAAATTTACATGTGGACCCCCTGCAGCTGACCACATGATCCAGAAACATGGAAAAATTATCTTCCATGTGATGGTGAAGGATAGCGATGACCTTATGGGTTGGAAAACTGCCCCTGTGTCAAAACAAAAGCCACAAATTGATGGAATATCCACCAGCTGAAATTGCAGAAGCTGTAAAGTTAAGTCAGCAATTTTACCAAGCTGGTATTGAGATGATGGTATGAGGTGAGTTAGAGGTGTACTTTTCCTTTTGTTCTAGTAGCTGGGACATAGAAACCTGCCTGCTCAAAGCTGGAGATGGCAGGGCATTGATGGCTGAATCTGAGCATGGTTGTAGCCTACACTTGCCCCCACCCTTCATGTACTGATACTGAGCCCCCCCCCCCCCCCAAGAAGTGCTGTAAGGAAAACCTCTGACACTCCTTGAACTACTTCCATCCCTATAGTTTGAGGTTGATGATATTTAATCTTGTATAGGAGGAGGGGTGGAAATGGAGGAGCTTGAAGTAGCAGAAGAGTAGAGTGGTTCTTTTACTCTCTATCACTAGTCTTTGTAAATTGCAACCAGAACAAAATTTGGATACTTTACTCATCTCTCTTATCCTAGTAGAGATTGTGGTCTCCTCAGGTCAGTCAAAGCTCTTCATGTTAATGATTGTCAGGAAGGTGGGAGGATTATCAGGGTGGTATAACAATGAGTCCTAGGGGAAGGAAATGAGATGGAAAGGAGGTGGAACTGACACAGAAGTCAATATTATTGGTATATGAATATTTTATTGATAATACAGAAGAAAAAAATAATACATATGTTAATTAATAATAAAGATCTACTGTATCTTCCAAGGTGGTTGTCAGATAAAAAGCAACAAAAGCTGCATTTAAAAAATAATATATTGTATATAGAAAGTAAAAAAGCAATTGTTGAAAAATACAACTAAGCAGAAATAAAAGCAGAAAACTTTCAGATACAGCCACCAATGGTCACCAATCCTTCAAGTCACTTGTCAACTTTGAGCCAGAGTCTTAAGCTGGTCCTAGATGGCTCAAGTTTCAACCAATGCCTGCTGAATCAGCTGAAATCGGAGAAGTTGGTGGCCCTGTAAGTTCAACCAGTTTGAGTTTCTTTACATACTGTGTGCTTTGTTCTCATACAATTTCCAGGCTGACAATCTGGGGAGATGTTTAATTTCTTGTCATTATAGTAAGTTGGTTCCATTTCCATCTCCATCTGATCCCTTCTCCTCATCCTCCTCACACTCTGATTCTTCTCATTCTTCATCTTCCTCAGTAGGGATGAGCTTCGTGTTCGAGTCGAACCCATGTTCGACTCGAACATCGGCTGTTCGACCGTCCGTCGAATTGCGAACGTTATGGGCCGTTCGCGCCAAATTCGTGTGGCGCGTCACGGCCCATAATTCACTGCGGCATCGCAGTGCATTGCTGGCTGATGATTGGCCAAGCATGCACTATGACCCGCATGCTTGGCCAATCACAGCGCCGTCAGTAGAGAGAGCTGTAATTGGCCAAAGCCAGGGTGGCTTTGGCCAATTATGGCTCAGGGGATTTAGTACACGCCCCACACTATATAAGGCCGCCTGCACGGCGGCCCTGTGTAGTGTGTTCCGGTGTGCTGATAGAGAGAGAGACAGACAGTGTCATTTGATTTGAGTTAGCTAGATTAGGCTAGATCTGTTCCTGCTATTTACATTTAGTGCAGTGCGTCCTGCTCACAGTGTTCAGCTAGATCCGTTCCTGCTATTTACATTTAGTGCAGTGCGTCCTGCTCACAGTGTTCAGCTAGATCCGTTCCTGCTATTTACATTTAGTGCAGTGCGTCCTGCTCACAGTGTTCAGCTAGATCCGTTCCTGCTATTTACATTTAGTGCAGTCAGTGCGTCCTGCTCACAGTGTTCAGCTAGATCTGTTCCTGCTATTTACATTTAGTGCAGTCAGTGCGTCCTGCTCACAGTGTTCAGCTAGATCCGTTCCTGCTATTTACATTTAGTGCAGTGCGTCCTGCTCACAGTGTTCAGCTAGATCTGTTCCTGCTATTTACATTTAGTGCAGTGCGTCCCGCTCACAGTGTTCAGCTAGATCTGTTCCTGCTATTTACATTTAGTGCAGTGCGTCCCGCTCACAGTGTTCAGCTAGATCCGTTCCTGCTATTTACATTTAGTGCAGTGCGTCCCGCTCACAGTGTTCAGCTAGATCCGTTCCTGCTATTTACATTTAGTGCAGTGCGTCCTGCTCACAGTGTTCAGCTAGATCCGTTCCTGCTATTTACATTTAGTGCAGTCAGTGCGTCCTGCTCACAGTGTTCAGCTAGATCCGTTCCTGCTATTTACATTTAGTGCAGTGCGTCCTGCTCACAGTGTTCAGCTAGATCCGTTCCTGCTATTTACATTTAGTGCAGTGCGTCCTGCTCACAGTGTTCAGCTAGATCTGTTCCTGCTATTTACATTTAGTGCAGTGCGTCCTGCTCACAGTGTTCAGCTAGATCCGTTCCTGCTATTTACATTTAGTGCAGTGCGTCCTGCTCACAGTGTTCAGCTAGATCCGTTCCTGCTATTTACATTTAGTGCAGTGCGTCCTGCTCACAGTGTTCAGCTAGATCTGTTCCTGCTATTTACATTTAGTGCAGTGCGTCCTGCTCACAGTGTTCAGCTAGATCTGTTCCTGCTATTTACATTTAGTGCAGTGCGTCCTGCTCACAGTGTTCAGCTAGATCCGTTCCTGCTATTTACATTTAGTGCAGTCAGTGCGTCCTGCTCACAGTGTTCAGCTAGATCCGTTCCTGCTATTTACATTTAGTGCAGTCAGTGCGTCCTGCTCACAGTGTTCAGCTAGATCTGTTCCTGCTATTTACATTTAGTGCAGTGCGTCCTGCTCACAGTGTTCAGCTAGATCCGTTCCTGCTATTTACATTTAGTGCAGTGCGTCCTGCTCACAGTGTTCAGCTAGATCCGTTCCTGCTATTTACATTTAGTGCAGTGCGTCCTGCTCACAGTGTTCAGCTAGATCCGTTCCTGCTATTTACATTTAGTGCAGTGCGTCCTGCTCACAGTGTTCAGCTAGATCTGTTCCTGCTATTTACATTTAGTGCAGTGCGTCCTGCTCACAGTGTTCAGCTAGATCTGTTCCTGCTATTTACATTTAGTGCAGTGCGTCCTGCTCACAGTGTTCAGCTAGATCCGTTCCTGCTATTTACATTTAGTGCAGTCAGTGCGTCCTGCTCACAGTGTTCAGCTAGATCCGTTCCTGCTATTTACATTTAGTGCAGTCAGTGCGTCCTGCTCACAGTGTTCAGCTAGATCCGTTCCTGCTATTTACATTTAGTGCAGTGCGTACTGCTCACAGTGTTCAGCTAGATCCGTTCCTGTTATCTTCCTACTGACAGGCAGGCTTGTCTGGTTACAGTATATAAAGCTACCTGAAGAAAATTACAGGTGTTCTATCCCAGCTTAGTGCAGCTACAGGCCATTAGTATGTCTGGAAGGCCAAGAAGGAGAGGCAGACAGTCACAAGCCAATAAGAGAGGGCAAGCAGGCTCTGTGTCTAGTGCTGGTCGTGGAGACGGTGCATCCTCATCAGCACGTGGCCATGGGACACGCTTGGCCTTTTTTTCGGCAGCTGGCCGTGTTGAGCCGCAACATGCAGAAAACTTGGTCGAGTGGATGACCAAGCCGTCCTCATCCTCCTCATCCTCTCTCACCCATGCCCAGGGTGCTTTGTCTGGCAAAGCAGCGGCCTCTTCCCTCAGCTCAATGTCATCAGTGACTCCTTCCCTAGCTCCACCATGTCCTCATGAGGATTCCCTCGAACTGTTTGACCACAGTGTTGGGTACATGCTCCAGGAGGATGCCCAGCGTTTGGAAGGCTCTGATGATGATACTGAGCTCGATGAAGGCAGTAACATGAGCACGGACAGAGGGGGTGCCCAAGAAGGACAGCAATCTGGCAGTCATGCTCCCCCTGCTGCAGCATACTGCCAGGTTTGCTCCAGAGATGAGGAGGGAGGGGATGATGAGGTCACTGACTCAACGTGGGTGCCTGATAGGAGAGAGGAGGAGGAGGAGGAGGAGGAGGCGGCACATCACCAACGAGGCAGGATGCCCTCCAGGGGCCAGCCTAAGGGCAGCACATTGACTGCATCACACCCCAAAGCTCCACATGTGCAGGGCGCTGCAGTCTCTGCGCGTTATTCAAAAAGTTCTTTGGTGTGGGCCTTTTTTGAGACGAGTGCTATTTGCAACATATGTCTCAAGCGTATCTCGCGTGGCCAAAACATCTCCCGCTTGGGTACCACATGCTTGACCAGACATATGTTGACCTGCCATGCAGTTCATTGGCAAGCATATCTAAAAGACCCACACCAAAGAACAAAGAGGATCTCTCCTTGCTCCTCATCAGCTGAGATTTCCAACCCCACTAGACCTTCAGTCCTCTCTGAGACCTGCAGTGAGAGGAATGAAGGTGTAGAATTAGGTGTGTCACAGCCAAGTACTTGTGGGCAATCTGCTTTTGGTACACCGACGCCAGATTGTACCAGGCAAATTTCCCTGCCCCAGCTGCTGCACCGCCGAAAGAAGTTTGCTCCCAGCCATCCACATGCCCAGCGGTTGAATGCTAGCTTGGCAAAATTGCTAGCACTTCAACTGCTGCCTTTTCAGTTGGTAGACTCTGCCCCCTTCCGTGAGTTTGTGGAATGTGCGGTTCCTCAGTGGCAGGTACCCAAACGCCACTTTTTCTCACGGAAGGCGATTCCAGCTCTCTACCGGCATGTGGAAGGCAATGTCCATGCCTCGCTGGACAGGGCGGTCAGCGGTAAGGTGCATATTACCGCTGACTCATGGTCCAGCAGGCATGGACAGGGACGTTACTTAAGTTTCACGGCGCATTGGGTGACTCTGCTGGCAGCTGGGAAGGATGCAGGACAAGGTGCAGTAGTGTTGGAGGTTGTTCCGCCACCACGCCTCCAAAATGCTGATTGTGACACACCTCTCTCCTCCACCCCCTCCTCTTCTTCTTCCTCCATGGCCTCTTCCTCGGAACCAGCGGTGCTCCGTAGGCGTTCAAGGGGCTACGCAAGTACGCAGGCCAAAAGATGCCATGCGGTGCTTGAGCTGGTGTGCTTGGGGGACAGGAGCCACACTGGGGCAGAGGTTCTGTCAGCTCTGCAGGGGCAGGTTCAGAGGTGGTTGACGCCAAGGCAGGAATGGTGGTTTGCGACAATGGCACCAACCTCCTCTCTGCCCTCCGACAGGGACAACTGACCCATGTGCCCTGTTTGGCTCACGTCCTTAACTTGGTGGTGCAGCGGTTCTTGGGCAGGTACCCGGGCTTACAGGATGTCCTGAGGCAGGCCAGGAAAGTCTGTGTGCATTTCCGCCGGTCATATAATGCCAGTGCTCGGCTGACGGACCTCCAAAAGGAGTTTAACCTGCCCAAGAACCGCCTAATCTGTGACATGCCCACCAGGTGGAACTCGACATTGGCCATGCTGCAGCGGCTGCACACGCAGCAGAGGGCCATCAATGAGTACCTGTGCGACTATGGCACCAGGACAGGGTCAGGGGACCTTGGTTTTTTTTCCCCACGCCAGTGGGCCATGATCAGGGATGCATGCACTGTCCTGTCACCATTCGAGGAGGCCACGAGGATGGTGAGCACTGACAGTGCATGCATCAGTGACACTGTCCCCCTTGTCCACCTGTTGGAGCACACGCTGCGTGGAATAATGGACAGGGCACTTGAGGCAGAACAGAGGCAGGAAGAGGAGGACTTCCTTAGCTCTCAAGGCCCCCTTTATCCAGACAGTGTTCTTGCGTGCCCGCCGATCACACAGGAAGAGGACGAGGAGGAGGAGGAGGAGGAAGATTGTGTCAGTATGGAGGTGGAGCCTGGCACTCAGCATCAGCAGTCTTTAAGGGATCAGTCCCAAGGAACACATGGACTTGTACGTGGCTGGGAGGAGGTGGCTGCGGACGTTGTTGTCCTTAGTGACCCAGAGGACTCCGGACCGAATGCCTCAGCAAACCTACGCTGCATGGCCTCCCTGATCCTGCAAAGCCTGCGTAAGGATCCTCGTATTCGTGGTATCAAGGAGAAGGACCAATACTGGCTGGCAACCCTCCTTGATCCACGTTACAAGGGTAAGGTTGCGGACCTTATCTTGCCATCGCAGAGGGAGCAGAGGATGAAACATCTTCGGGAGGCCTTGCAGAAAGGTCTGTGCAACGCGTTCCCAGAGACTGGGAGGTTACAAACTCCTGTTTCTGAACAACGTGTTGCTGAGGCTTCGGTCAGTCAAAGAAGGAGCGGTGGAGAAGGTGGCCGTCTGACCGATGCGTTCAGACAATTTTTTGGTCCGCAGCCCCAAGGTATGATCGGTTCCAGCAACCATCGCCAGCGTCTGTTTTACATGGTGCAGGAATACCTAGGGGCAAGATCAGACTTGGACACCTTTCCCACCGAAAATCCTCTGGGTTACTGGGTCTTGAGGATGGATCACTGGCCAGAGCTTGCACAGTATGCAATTGAGCTACTGGCCTGTCCTGCATCCAGCGTTCTTTCGGAACGCACATTCAGTGCTGCTGGAGGCGTGGTAACCGATCACAGGGTGCGTCTGTCCACTGACTCGGTCGATCGGCTGACCTTCATAAAAATGAATCAGTCTTGGATCACCACCAGCTACCAAGCACCTGATGCTGATGTAACTGAATAATTTTTTTCAGATCCCTTCAAAGACTGCCTATGCTGATGCTGAGTGACTATCCCTGAGTAATTATCCTCTTCCTCCTCAATCATCACGCTGATAGCTTGTAAGAACATTTTTGGTTCTGGGCGCCACCACCAGTGCCTAAGGCACAATTTTTCAGCCCCTGTATAACAGGGGCGTGTAATTACAATTTTTGATGTAATACTTTGCAGCAGGGCTCGTTCCTGCGTTCCAACTAGAGTGTCTGTGAGGGGTTGCAGTGTTGTGGCACCAGCACCAGTGCCTAAGGCCCAATTTTTCTGCCCCTGTCTAACAGGGGCGTGTAATTACAATTTTTGATGCAATACTTTGCAGCAGGGCTCGTTCCTGCGTTCCAACTAGAGTGTCTGTGAGGGGTTGCAGTGTTGTGGCACCAGCACCAGTGCCTAAGCCCTAATTTTTCAGCTCCTGTTCAACAGGGGCATGTAATTACAATTCTTGATCTAATATTTCACAGCAGGGCCCTGTGAGGGCTTACAGTGTTTTGGCCACAGCAACACCTAAGGCCCAAATTTCTGCTGAGTATATAGGGCAGGACCCTACTTTCAAACATCTAACTTACAAACGACTCCTACTTGCAAACGGAAGGAGACAACAGGAAGTGAGATGAAATCTACCCCTAGGAAGGGAAATTCTCTCATGTAAGAGTTAATATGGGAAAACAATTTCTCCTTTCCACTGATGCTTTCCAATCCTTGTTCCACAAAAAAACCCAAATTTTCAAAAAACATTTTTCATTGGGACAAAAAAGTGAGGTGAAATCTTCTGAAGAGGAGGAAAGACGCAAAACAAATGTCACAGGGGTGATAACCCTTCCCTATGTTTTCCAAAAAGCTTAGAAAAGATTTTTTGGCTGGAGCTAAACACGTTAAAAATGTTCAAAATTACAAACAGATTCTACTTAACAACAAACCTACAGTCCCTGTCTTGTTTGCACCGCCTGTATACTGCTGTTCAGAGTATATAGGGACCTTTCCTTATTTTAATTTGGGTGCGGGGTTCCCCTTAATATCCATACAAGACCCAAAGGGCATGGTAATGGACTGGGGGGTACCCATGCCGTTTGTCTCACTGATTTTCATCCATATTGCCATGACCCGACATGACATTAAACCCGCAAGCAGTTTTAAATGAGATTTTTTCCTTTAAAAATGACATTTGGTGCAGGGACTGTTCTAAACATGGGAAACACGCGTCACTTTACAGGCATACTATAGACACCCCCCAGGTACGATATTTAAAGGAATATTTCACTTTTTTTTTTTTACTTTAAGCATCATTAAAATCACTGCTCCCGAAAAAACGGCCGTTTTTAAAAGTTTTTTTTGCATTGATACATGTCCCCTGGGGTAGGACCCGGGTCCCCACACCCTTTTTAGGACAATACCATGCAAATTAGCCTTTAAAATGAGCACTTTTGATTTCGAACGTTCGAGTCCCATAGACGTCAATGGGGTTCTAACGTTCGTGCGAACTTGCGGTCCGTTCGCGGGTTCTGGTGCGAACCGAACCGGGGGGTGTTCGGCTCATCCCTATTCCTCAGTTCATTGACTATAAAGATGAGGAGAACAGTGTAGAGGACAAAGACCACAATGGGTGACAGGAGGTGACTCCAATCTGACCACAACCCAGACCGACTTTCTCCTAAATGGAGATAATGGGGTACAATGAGAGAGTTGTACAGAATAGTAAATATTATACATGAAATCCAGTCTGATCTTCAGTACAGCAGTGTCAGTATAACAGAACAGAACAAAATATTAGAGGACTGCACCATCTTTAATGAATCTTTTAGGGTGTGCCCCCCAAATCTTTGTCAGTATAACAGGACAGTCACACTGGTAACAGGGCAGAGATTCTGGTTGTCTTGATAAGGACATAGCCGGCCATTTAATAACTCATCCAGTTATCATAGAGGATAGAAGAAGGTCAGATTATCATCACACAATGACAGCGGGCCGAGTGAGGACATGACTATGTGAGAGAGTCGCCAGCCATTGTTCTATGTTTAACCAGTTGGCTCCGAGCGGCCGCATATATTCACATGCAATAGCACCAGCAGTGCTGTGCTGAAAGTGCGTACCGCATGCGCTCCCGTTACAGTAACTGGCGGCCACGGAAAGTTCCCAATGGCTCCTTGCAATCGGGACTCTTCTGATCATGTGGCCGCCGTGATAGCCAATCACAGTGGTCACATGGCCAAAAGTCCTGCCCCGCCTACCAGAATAGGAAACCACTCAAAGGGACGGCGGTAGCTGGCACCAAGGGGTTAAACCTTATAAGCCATAGCAGGGTCCCACATACGGCATGGTGGGTTATGTTTTATTGGGTTTGCTGATATCATGGTATGTTCTTTCCTTTAGTTTTCTATGTAAGGTGTTTTTGACTATATGGCTGTGTGTTAATTGTATAGAATTATTTTTAGATAAGTGATATGTTTTTGTTTTAGATTCTCAGTGGCAGTCTGTCCAGCTGTGTTTTCATATTACTTTTGGATTACACAATTTTGTAGATACCGGAGACTCCAAAATGAAAAGCATAATTGGCGGCCCCTTTATTTTCAGTTATGCGAGCTAAAGATGAATAGAATCCCCAGCCATGAAAAACACGTGAGGCGGGGATAGTTTAAAAAAAAAAAAACATTCTCACCATGGGAGGGTGCCTTGTCAGCAGGGACAACCCTAGCAAAGCACCTTGTCAAGATGTTAATGAGGACAACAGTCTCTTCCCTGGCTTAGTGGTTGTGGGGGTCTGCAGTAGGGATAGGCTATCTGTTCGACTCGAACATTGGCTTTTCGCCCGTTCACCGTACAGTGAACAATTTGGGGTGTTTGCGGCAAATTCGAAAAGCTGCGGAACACCCTTTAATAGTCTATGGGAGAAATCTAAAGTGCTAATTTTAAAGGTTAATATGCAAGTTATTGTCATAAAAAGGGTTTGGGGACCTGGATCCTGCCCCAGGGGACATGTATCAATGCAAAAAAAGTTTTAAAAAGGACATTTTTTCGGGAGCAGTGATTTTAATAATGCTTAAAGTGAAACAATAAAAGTGAAATATTCCTTTAAATTTTGTACCTGGGGGGTGTCTATAGTATGCCTGTAAAGTAGCGCATGTTTCCAGTGTTTATAACATTTCTAAAGGAAAAGAAAGTCATTTAAAAGTGCCAGCGCTAGTTCCGGCTATTAATGAAGTGTCGATCCCACAATACACATAAAAGTCATTGAAAGTCATTGAAAAATTTAAAAAACTGCAGGGGGGTCCCCCAAAATTCCATTACCAGGCCCTTCAGGTCTGGTATAGATATTAAGGGGAACTCCATGCCAAAATTTAAAAAGCCTGGTGGGATCTGTGTGTCCCCTTTGTTAAAGGGGGCTTCCAGATTCCGATAAGCCCCCTGCCCGCATACCCTTACAACCACTGGGCAAGGGTTGTGGGGATGAATCCCTTGTCCCCATGTTGAGGGCATGTGGCCTGGTACGGTTCAGGAGGGGGGGCTCTCTCTCGTCGCCCCCTTTTTTCCTGTGGCCTGCCAGGTTGCGTGCTTGGATAAGGGTCTGGTGTAGGTTTTTGGGGGAACCCCATGACATTTTTTTTTTAATTTTGGCGTGGAGTTCCCCTTAAAATCCATACCAGACCTGGAGGGCCTGGTAATGGAATTTTGAGGATCCCCACGCATTTTTTTTTTTTTTCAATGACTTTCAATTATTTTTTTGAACTTTTGATTTTTCTTGTGTCCCATAGACTTTAACGGTGTTCGCGTGTTCAAACAAATTTTTTGCCTGTTCGCATGTTCTGGATGCGAACCGAACAGGGGGGTGTTCGGCCCATCCCTAGTCTGCAGGCAGGAGGCTTACTCACATTTAGAAGCCCCCAATAAAATTGAGGGGGCACCCAGATACCACCCTCCTTCTTTGTGAATAAGTAAGGAGTATGTGATACCCTACTCATTAACAAACACATTGTAGAGTGTACTGACCGCTCTGGTGGATAGCAGCTGATATATACAAAGGGGCGTGTCTTCAGGGTGATATCATTTACCATGTATGGATATGACCATATTTGGTCAATGACATCATGGGATCTCAGTTATTCCTGGGATCTGACAGATTTCTAATCTATACTGGGTTAAACAAGAGTTAATAGATGGGACTCAGCAGGGAAAGGACACACGTCACTCACCTGGACAAGCAGCATGTGTCTGATTGGTAGATCTCTCACTGATGTCATTCATGGAAGTACAGCTGATATTCCAGGAATTGGGCGGTGACACAGGAGGCACAGTGACACGGACTGTCCGCTCTGAGCTGGTGACATTATATACCTCCAATTCTCCACTCACAGTCAGGTAGATGGAGGGATCAGTCCCCTTCTCCACCAAGCAGGAGATCTCAGCGCTGCCATTCTGGAGACACCTCACATCCAAGACTGGATCTGATACCGGAACTAAGAGACACAGAGATGGGGACATCTGTAACATGGCACTATAATGAAATATGATTTCCCCAATACCCCATCCACCCCAATCTATTACAGTCATAAAAAGTCACAGAAATCCTGAAATATCTTTGCTGCATAAACTTTAATTGTAATATCCTAAAGGGGCCAATTGTGTGATCGGGATTCGTAGGCTTTGGTTGATCTCTACAGGAGAGGACCACCAGCCAATACAAGTCTACTCCTTCTCGGGGGGCATGGCCAGCCATGGAGCAAGATGGCTGCTTAACCACCCAGCTCTGCTCAGCCCTGGGATAAACAGCGTCTCCCAGCACTTACCAGCAGCAGCTCCCTCTCCCTGATACACCAGAGGGGAGTTCTCATCCTCAGCGACTGGATGGTATGTCCAAGAAGAAATACCTCAGCCTCCACAAGCTGCGCCGCCTCACCAACTATTTCCCACAGCTGGCCATGCAATCATCCAAAGATAGCACTGGTGTGGCGCCTCATGATTCCTCACAAGACACAGGCGCCATGCAGGGACCTGCAGACAATTCAGAACCCATGGAAAGTCTCACATCAGAGCCTGCCTCATCCCAGCAATCACCTTTAGATAGAGGTAAACGGGCTGCACTTTCCCCTGCTAAGGAACCTCTGCTAAAGAAGTAACACTGGGATGTCCAGACATCCACAAACCCTGAGGAAAGTCACTCAGACTCCCTAGCAGCCCTCCCTGCCAGTGACCAGCCAGCATCTGAGCACAAACTAAAGCTCATTCTTCTCTCTATGCAAAGAGACTTTCCTAATGAACTGCGCTCCTCTATTTCTACCTTACACAAAATAAATGATTGGGTAGAGGAACACACGACCGACCTGGAAAAAGTGGTGACAGAACATACCTCAGTTTATAACGAAATGGCGGACGCCTATGACCATCACACTGAAGAAATCCAATTCCTCCAAGTGAAAGTGGCTGATTTAGAGGATCGCTCCAGGAGGAATAATATCAAATTTAGGGGCATACCAGAAACCGTTAAAGACTTTTTCAAATTGCTTAGACTTCATTCAGACGTCTCACGTGTAGCCTGTTCGGACAGTCATACACCCTTACAACTAATACATTTCCATGATCAGACTTCTCCACATCGTAGAGGTATTTCCTACATGTACAAATTACTCACTGATGCTTCCCGAGACCTGAAGATACTGTCAATGGAACGCTGGGAACAACTATTGCAATGCGCCTACACTCCCCAACAATTGTATCAATCCCTCTAAGCACCATTAAAATCTTCCTGCTACCTACTTCAGTCTAGAAAATATTTCATAACTGGTATCTTACAGTCTAAACTAATGCACATCTATCCCTCTACAACCAATACATGCTGGAGAAACTGTGGGCACTATGGATCTCCCCTGCACATATGGTGGGACTGCCCCACAGTAACTACATATTAGTCTACTGTAACTAAACTTCTTTTGTCTAACATATTGACCCCTTTTTCCCCTCTGACCACAAATGGTTCTTTTGGGTCTGGATATTGATACTTGGCCCCAGAGATCCTACACACTAATTTCCCATGTATTTATATCTGTCCATCTAGCTATTGCTAGAAACTGAAAATCCCCACACCCTCCTCCCATCTCGCAAGTCATTTCGATCCTTAACAACAACTGCCTGATGGAATACATGTATGCCAAGGCCCACTTACAACTCCCAAAATTCCAGAAACAATGGGGACTTTGGCTCAAACACCCTAAGTGCCTAAACCTCACGTGACCTACTCTTACCTCATGGCCTTAGCACCCTATCTGCATCCAATCTGAACACCCTCACTTGGGATACTGCTTTTACCTTAATTCTATATTAGCCTCATAACATCTCTTCATATGTTTATCACAGTTCATTAATTGTTGATCTCTTCACTATATAGTCCGAATTTCTTCTTTGTATATTGTACCGATACAAAATATTTACAAAATCTACTCCTTCCTTTCAAGCTAGACACAGAGTCACATGACCACACTCTGGGGGATTGCACACAGTGATATCTGCAGGAATTCAGGGTTTAGGTTGACTTTTATATGTTTGTTGGTAATGTTATTATTGTTGTTCTTATTAATGGTAGGCCAGCAATCCTCCTCCCTATATATCTATTCTCCTCCAGCTTATTCAATGGACCTTGTGACAGACCTAGCTGGGACAGGGGCTTTTGGAGGGGACTGAATGCTAGCCTCTTGCCTACCAATTATGGGCCCTGGCATTTGGGGGAACTATGCCCTTTGTGAACTGTATGCCTGGGGACCCTTGAGGTGGCGTTACTTTAGATTCAGGTCCATGTCCCCCAAGACACACAGACTCTGGGGACCCTGGATATGCCATATTACAAATAGTGACTGATTCATACTGTTGGGACACATACTGTTAGATACTAATGTCACCAACTCCAGCCACCTGTCTGTTGTCTTCTATAATGTAAATGAGTCTAGTGTGGCTTCTCTTTCAGCCTATGTTGTCTGGGCTAATAAACCCTGCAACTGTATGAAGGAGTGCTGTGTTGAGATGTATGATAATTTGCATTGTATAGTCGGTGAGCTAGGAGACGTGAAGTCTGTCCTAAAGGTCATGTCTCTGAGTCACCTAGGCTGTCTAAAGGATTAGATAATTAGCTCATGTTAATTAGGTTTCTGGTGAGAGGTTGTATTTTCATCCTGCTGTATATATTTGTGTGAGATCTCAAAATAAAGTTCATTCCTGTTTGACCCTCAACACAGAGCCTTGTCTCGTACTTGGGGGGAGAATTATTCATATGGGTTTCTTGTTCCGCTGGTGGGAGTGTTCGGTAGCTGCCTTTGTGTTCGGGAATGGAATTTCCTAAACGACTTTAACCCCTTTCATACTCAGGGTGTCGTTACAGACCTCATAAGGTTAGTTTAGCTGAACCGATCTTGGCAAAACCTGTCTATATGTCAGCTCTGATACCTCAGATAAAAAGCCTGAAACTATGGGGGGGGGCATGGCCGGAAGCTGCCAAGATGGCTGCTAGCTGAATCGGCTTTTCAGGGTGACAGCGATAAGAAAACCTCCCAGAATCTCCAACAAACATCCCGCTCAGATCCCAGAGGCACCAAGGAGTATGTCTAAGCAGAGGGAAGAATGCTCCGCTCCATGGAAACTAAAGGAGTTCTTCCCGACTCCCAGCAGACAGGATTTCCAAGATGGCATCGGAGGCCACATGGCCTCATCATGAGGCCTGGCCTCAGCTCACACACAGGCAAACACTGTAGAGGGAAATCCTCTTATCCCTCACATGCCGGGCAGCAGCTCCTCAGCATCCACACCCTCCTCAAGCCCTGCAAAGTCCAAGCTGCGACTGTTACAGGACACAGACCAGGGGGCTGAGGTAAGCCCTGTTATACAGCCAACTCCTATGAACCCTGCTCTGTCTAACTCAATCGCTGCATATCTCAAATCAACCAGTTTTAGACACAACACTGAGAGAAATGCTACTGTGACTACAATCCTCAATTCACTCTGACATAATCAGAATTATGCAGCACTTTACAACTGAAATATCTTATCTTATCTAATATCTAATCTATAGGACTACTTTGATTTGAACGTATCTTCAGTTGACAACCCATCCACCTTATTGATAGCCCATAATGCCGCGTACACACGGTCGGACTTTTTGACCGGACTGGTCCGACGGATGCCGACGGACCAAATCCGGCGGACAATCCAATCATTTGTGGGCTCCACCAGACCTTTAGCGGACTTTTCCAGTAGCAAATCTGACAGACTTTAGATTTGGAACTTGCTTCAAATCTTTACGTCGTAACTCCGCCGGACCCAAAAATCCGCTCGTCTGTATGCTAGTCCGACAGACAAAAACCAATGCTGAGGCTGCTATTGGCTACTGGATATCTACTTCCTTATTTTAGTCCGGTGTACGTCATCACGTACAAATCCATTGGACTTTTGTGTGATTATATGTAGTTAAGTCCGTTCGTTAGAAAGTCCACCGCAAGTCTGCCAAAAGTCCGTCGAAAGTCTGTCGGACGGGCTGTCGGACTTTTGTAGCTGAAAAGTCCGACCATGTGTACGCGGCATTCAGCTTACATTCATGGTATACTCCATTAAAATGAGCTCACAAGCTAAGCACCAAAGGACACAGTGGCTGGCCGAACTATTAGACACCATTAACAAACTGGAACAGCTAAACAAACTTAGCCCCACTTCAGCTACTAGTGATAAAATCTTTCAGGCCAGGAATGACCTTAGGACCTTTCTAAATGCTAAACATGCCAAACTTTTATTGAAAACATGCTCTAATGCTGTGTACACACGAACGAATGTCCGACAGAAAAAGTCAGACGGAAGCTTTTCATCGTCTATTCCGATCGTGTGTATGCCTCATCTGACTTTTTTTTTTCGAAAATTCTGACGGACCTAGAAATGGAACATGTTCTAAATATTTCCGATGGAACCAATTCCTATCGGGAAAACTGTTCGTCTGTATGCTGTTCCGACGGACCAAAAACGATGCATGCTCTGAAGCAAGTACGAGACGGAAGTTATTGGCTACTGGCTATTGCACTCCCTTTTTCTAGTCCCGTCGTACGTCACCTCATTCTGGGCGGTCAGACTTTGGTGTGGCCGTGTGTATGCAAGACCGCTTGAGCGGAATTCCGTCGGAGAAAACTTCGGAGTTTATTCTGACGGCAAAACTGGTCGTGTGTATGCGGCATTAGTTCTATGCAGCCGGCAACAAAGCTGGTAAACTACTAGCAACTAAAATTAAACATAGAAGAACGAAAAATAAAATCCCATATATACATCATCCCACTACCGGAGACAAAATGTACCATCCCAAAGAGATAGCTAACGCATTTCGAGCTTACTACAATGCACTATACAACTTAATAGATGACCCATCAACAACTCAACCTGCTGACTCAGGTATCTCAGACTTCTTAGAGACATTGAATCTCCCTAAATTATCTACAGAACACTTATCAACTCTTAATGTCCCATTTACTACTAAAGAAATTTCTCAAGCCATAGCGGCTCTTCCAAATGGCAAAGCCCCAGCCCAGATGGCTTCTCGGCCAAATACTATAAACTATTTGATAAAACCCTAATCCCGCACATGTTTCAGATGTTCAATGCTGCTGTGTTCTCAGGTGACTTTCCGAGTGAAATGCTTTCTGCAAATATTGTAAATCTGCCTAAACCAGGGTAAGAGGCGGTTTCCCCTCCCAACTTCCATCCCATCTCTTTATTGAATACTGACCTTAAATTATATGCAAGACTTGTAGCTCAGAGATTAGCCCCTATCATGCCCCATCTCATACATCCAGATCAGGTTGGATTTACTCTAGGGAGACAAGCATCTGACGCCACACGCAAAATACCAAACCTATTACAATATACCAAGACTAAACATGTACCTACTATATTTGTTACATCAGATGGCGAAAAGGCATTCGACAGGATCCACTGGAGATGCCTGAAACATACTTTAATGAAATTTGGCTTCCAAGATAATATTTTAGCAGGCATTCTGGCCCTTCATTCCAACCCCTCCGCCGGCGTTTTCTCAGACGGAATATTTTCAGATTTGTTTGCCATTACCAATGGCACGAGGCAAAGATGTCCCCTTTCACCATTCATTTTCACTTTAA
Organism: Lithobates septentrionalis; assembly: GCA_037952835.1. Lineage (NCBI taxonomy): Eukaryota > Metazoa > Chordata > Amphibia > Anura > Ranidae > Lithobates > Lithobates septentrionalis. The sequence goes on along the minus strand of JBBDGP010003147.1, from coordinate 109,146 downwards.
TGATGGAACCCTTAGCTCAAAAAATTTGCGCTACCAATTCAATCACGGTAATTAAGATCAAAGACCAAGAATTTAAAACATGTTTGCAGACGACATAATATTTATGTTAACAGAACCGGCTTCTTCCCTGGTAAAAGTATGCGATACCTTAAATGCTTTCAACTCATGTTCATTTTACAAAGTAAATGATTCTAAATCCAATATTCTAAGCATAAAGGTATCTGAATCTACTAGGTCTCTCCTTAAATCTAAACTTCCTTTCCAGTGGGTGTCCTCTACCATGCCCTATCTAGGCATCTCTTTAACCTCCCCCTCCTGCAACCTTTATACCAGAAACTATATTCCTTTCCTACAAACTTGCAAAAAAGATCTACAAAAATTAAGTAAACATTATCTCAGAACAGCAGCTTTTAAAATGATCACTCTTCCGAAGCTGCTATACCTATAGCGATCCCCAAATCCTTCTTTAATACCCTAAAACGTACTCTAAGTTCTTTTGTCTGGCTAAAGCAGAAACCACGTTGTCTGTATGCGACCATCATAAAACATATGACAGCAGGAGGCATGGGCTTTCTGGATATAAAAGATTACTATGTAGCAGTGATATTGGACCAAATCAGACACTGGTTTATGCCCACATTCAACAAACAATGGCAATTTATTGAGCAAGTTTTCATACCGGAAGGTAACCTAAGCATTCTTCTCTTAGCCCAGTCAATCCCCATAAAGATTTGAAAAATTGATCACCCTACGATCTCAGCGGCATGAAAGTTTTTCTTCTGGCACACACCACCAATGGAAGGAGATCAAAGCGTACCTACCCCTTTAGAAATCTTTAAATTCATTCTCTTTGAAATATCTCTTAAACACTGGTCAGAAATTAGAAGTCGCCCATTAACCTCTTTATTACACAATAGCCAACTTCTATCTTTCTCAAATATTCAAACTAGACACCATGTACTTCCACAAGGTGCACATACGTACAGACAACTAGCCTCCTACTTACAAAAAAAACCCACTCCGACTGTTCAACTACCTAATAAAGCATGTCCTTTTGGACATCCAACTTCCCTAAATTGAAAGGGATCTCCCTTATATATAATCTATTGCATGATAAAAAGACCTTCGATAAATGTGCACTTAAGAGATGGGAAAGAGATTTATCAACATATTTTTCTGATCGCCAGTGGCGAAATGCCATTCATTGCAACCAAAAAAGCTTCCAAATGTGTCAGTTATTGGGAACTGTCCCAAAAATTACATCATAGATGGTATTTTACCCCCCATTCAAATGAGTAAATTTACGAAATTAGACAATAGTCAATGCTGGAGGGGATGTTCCTCCAAAGGCACTCTAATTCATATTCTCTGGGAATGCCCCCACATTTACCCATTCTGGAAAAAAGTATTTTCCTCTTGGTTAGGAATCTCTGGAATTCTAACCAAGCCCTTCCATTCATTGGCCATTCTTACCATGGGAATAGAATCCTACCCACAAGAACTCAGAACCATGAAAATGCATATATTATATGCGGCCAGACGGCTCATATCGCGAAAATGGAGAAGCGCATTAATCCCTAATATCTCAGATGTTAATCTCCAACTAAAGCTAATAAAAGACTATGAACTTTTTGCTGCCCTGCAGAATAATACCTATGCAAAATTCATACAGGCCTGGAAGCCTTGGCCACTCATACAGACAGTGAATAAGTCAGTCCCTCGTGGTCAAAGCAATAGCTAAAATTCTTGTCTACTCTTTTGATCCTGGGATATTATATGTTTATATTACGCTCAAACTATTTTACTAGACTGTAAAGCACTGTGTTACTCAATTGACACGTTATCTATGCTACAGCAATGTGTTCCCGTTATTGTACTTGAGAAATGAGGAAAAATTATTTGAAGAAAAAAAAGCCTGAAACTATATATAGAGGGAAAGACGGAACACATTAAAGCCTTCCCTTACTTTTCTGTTAGTAGCAATCCTCCCCATTCTTCATCCCCCACCTTCACAGCAATAGTCATCCGGTGTGGTGGGGATTAATACATCTAATGCCTCGTACACACGAACGGTCTTTCCGCCGGACTTTCCGGTGGACTACCTGAACAGACGGACTTGCCTACACACGACCGGACTTTCCGGCAGGCTAGGTCCGCCCATCTTTCCGACAGACTTTCGCCGGAGTTACGGCGGACTTTCAGAATGAACGGACTTGCCCACACACGGACAATTCCGTTCATTTTGAACGTGACTCGGGTAAGACGGGACTAGAAAAGGAAGTGAATCTCGGCGAGATTGACACCTTGCGAGCCCCGGCTCTTAAGTCTGGTATGGATTTTAAAGGGAACCCCCTACTCTGAAAAAACGGTGTGTGGTCCTCCCTAGAATCCATACCAGACCCCGATCCGAGCACGCAGCCCGGCCGGTCAGGAAAGGGGGTGGGGACGAGCGAGCGCCCCCCTCCTGAACCGTACCAGGCCGCATGCCCTCAACATGGGGGGTGGGTGCTTTGGGGGAGGGGGCGCCCTGCGGGTCCCCCCACCACAAAGCACCTTGTCCCCATGTTGATGAGGACAAGGGTCTCTTCCCGACAACCCTGGCCGTTGGTTGTCGGGGTCTGCGGGGGGCTTATCGGAATATGGGAGCCCCCTTTAATAAAAGGGCCCCCAGATCCCGGCCCCCCACCCTATGTGAATGAGTATGGGGTACATGGTACCCCTACCCATTTACCTAGGGAAAGGTGTCAATAATAAAAACACACTACACAGGTTTTTGAAGTAATTTATTAGACAGCTCCAGGGGGTCTTCTTCCGGCTTCGGGGGTCTTCTTCTGACTTCGGGGGTCCCTCCGGTTCCTCTTCTCCCGACGTCCAGTTGGTTCTTCTCCGCTCTTTCTGGCCTCTTCTCCCGGTGTTCCAGTTCTTCTGCCGCCTCCTCTGCTATCTTCATGCCGCTCTTTTGCCAGCGGAGGCCTGGACTTCTGGGCTTCTTGGCTTCTTCTCTTCTTCCGATGTTGACACGACGCTCTCTCCAGCTGGAATGCTCTCTGAGAGCTCCGATGTGACTTATATAGGCGGAGACCCCGCCCCCTTATGCCGTCACAGTCCCTGGGCATGCTGGGACTGTGACGTTTTAGGGGGGTGTGGTCACCGGGTGATGACCACGCCCCCTAAAACGTCACAGTCCCAGCATGCCCAGGGACTGTGATAGCATAAGGGGCGGGGTCTCCGCCTATATAAGTCACATTGGAGCTCTCAGAGAGCATTCCAGCCGGAGAGACCATCGTGTCAACATGGGAAGAAGAGAAGAAGAGAAGAAGCCCAGAAGCCCAGAAGTCCGGGTCTCCACTGGCAAAAGAGCGGCATGAAGATAGCGGAGGAGCCGGCAGAAGAACTGGAACACCGGGAGAAGAGGCCAGAGAGAGCGGAGAAGAACCAACCAGACGCCGGGAGAAGAGGAACCGGAGGTACCCCCAAAGTCAGAAGAAGACCCCCGAAGCCGGAAGAAGACCCCCCGGAGCTGTCTAATAAATTACTTCAAAAACTTGTGTAGTGTGTTTTGATTATTGACACTTTTTCCCTAGGTAAATGGGTAGGGGTACCATGTACCCCATACTCATTCACATAGGGTGGGGGGCCGGGATCTGGGGGCCCTCTTATTAAAGGGGGCTCCCGGATTCCGATAAGCCCCCCGCCCGCAGACCCCGACAACCAACGGCCAGGGTTGTCGGAAAGAGGTCCTTGTCCTCATCAACATGGGGACAAGGTGCTTTGTGCTGGGGGGCCCCGCAGGGCGCCCCCTCCTCCAAAGCACCCACCCCCCATGTTGAGGGCATGCGGCCTGGTATGGTTCAGGAGGGGGGCGCTCGCTCGTCCCCACCCCCTTTCCTGACCGGCCGGGCTGCGTGCTCGGATCGGGGTCTGGTATGGATTCTAGGGTGGACCCCACGCCGTTTTTTCGGCGTAGGGGGTCCCCTTTAGAATCCATACCAGACTTAAGGGCCTGGTATGCCCCGCGCTTGCCGCAATAGGAAAATGTGTTTTTCCTATTACAGCGAGCGCGACATGCAATACCCTGCCCTTGCGTCGTATCTGGTCTGTCGGACCAGCATACAGACGACCGAGACGAACAGGCTTTCCGTCAGGAACCGAGTCCGGCGGACCAAGATTTGAAACATGCTTCAAATCTAGGTACGGCGGACTTTTGGGAAAAAAAGTCCGCCAGGGCCTACACACGATCGGATTGTGTGGCGGACTTTGGTCCGCCGGACCAAATATCCCGGAAAGTCTGCTCGTGTATGCACGGCATAAGGGGCTGTCACAGTCCCTCATCAAGAAAGCCCGGATATTCCTGTCATTTCCTGCCAGATCCACCAGTCATAGACATTGTACTGCAACTTCTATGAATGACATGGAATCTAAGAATGGAGGAAGGGTGGATGATTGATTGCTCTGCCCCCTCCATTCAGAGATCCTGTTTCATCTATAGAAGCTGTAGTATGGCTTTTATGATTGGTGGATCTGGCAGGAAAGGGTGGGCATAGTCATGGTCTCTTCATGAGAGCCTGTGACTGCCCTTAGCTTGGCATGTGTTGGGGGTTTGTAATAATTGGGTTCCAGTTACTTTCTTGAATGAAAAATGTAATCTCTCACGTCATCACAGGAGAGAGGGAGAGGGCACTTTTTTTGCTGCAGCAAACTCAGCCGGAAGTCCTCCCCCCCTCCCCCGCAGCCGTGCCATTCACAAAGCACAGCACTTTTCACACATGCACAGTAGGGAAACGGCTGTGAAGAATCGGCTCGGGTGAGGACACCGCGGGATTCCAGGACAGGTAAGTGGCCTAATAGTAAAAGTCAGCAGCTACAGTACTTGTAGCTGCTGACTTTTAATTTTTTCTTAAGTAGCCCGGAGCTCCACTATAAGTAAAGTTCAGATGCTGAAATCAATTAGAGCTGAATGTTAAAAAAAAAACAATAATGGCCATTTTCTGGGCTAATAATTAAAGGAGTATCAAAGAAATGGCCATGGGGGGCTGGGAACTGTCCCGGGGGACATGTACCAAAGAAAAGAAATGTGCATTAAACTTACCTACTGGGCACTTTTACCCCCTTCCTGAACAAGGCCAATTTATTGCTACACTTTGAATGACATTTGCAGCACTGTACCCATATGGGATTTTTTGTCATGTTTTTCACAAAAATAGAGCTTTCTTTGGTGGTATTTAGGGATGAGCCGAACACCCCCCTGTTCGGTTCGCACCAGAACATGCGAACAGGAAAAAAGTTCGCTCGAACACGCGAACACCGTTAAAGTCTATGGGACACGAACATGAATAATCAAAAGTGCTCATTTTAAAGGCTTATATGCAAGTTATTGTCATAAAAAGTGTTTGGGGACCTGGGTCCTGCCCCAGGGGACATGGATCAATGCAAAAAAAGTTTTAAAAACGGCCGTTTTTTCAGGAGCAGTGATTTTAATAATGCTTAAAGTCAAACAATAAAAGTGTAATATCCCTTTAAATTTCGTAGCTGGGGGGTGTCTATAGTATGCCTGTAAAGGGGCGTATGTTTCCCGTGTTTAGAACAGTCTGACAGCAAAATGACATTTCGAAGGAAAAATTCCATTTAAAACTACCCGCGGCTATTGCATTGCCGACAATACACATTGAAGTTCATTGAAAAAAACGGCATGGGAATTCAACACAGGGAAACCCCGAACCAAAATTTAAAAAAAAAATGACGTGGGAGTCCCCCTAAATTCCATACCAGGCCCTTCAGTGGTCTGCGGGCGGGGGGCTTATCGGAATCTGGAAGCCCCCTTTAACAAGGGGACCCCCAGATCCTGCCCCCCCCCTGTGTGAAATGGTAAGGGGGTACTTACCCCTACCATTTCACTAAAAAACTGTCAAAAATGTTAAAAATGACAAGAGACAGTTTTTGACAATTCCTTTATTTAAATGCTTCTTCTTTCTTCTATCTTCCTTCATCTTCTTCTGGTTCTTCTGGCCCTTCTGGTTCTTCCTCCGGCGTTCTCGTCTAGCATCTCCTCCGCGGCGTCTTCTATCTTCTTCTCCTCGGGCCGCTCCGCACCCATGGCATGGGGGGAGGCTCCCGCTCTTCTCTTCATCTTCTTCTTCATCCTCTTCTCTTCTTCCTTCTTCTCTTCTTCATTTTCTTCTCCGGGCCACTCCGCACCCATGCTGGCATGGAGGGAGGCTCCCGCTGTGTGACGGAGTCTCCTCGTCTGACGATTCTTAAATAACGGGGGCGGGGCCACCCGGTGACCCCGCCCCCTCTGACGCATGGTGACTTGACGGGACTTCCCTGTGACGTCACGGGGAATGCCACAGGGAAGTCCTGTCATGTCCCGTGCGTCAGAGGGGGCGGGGTCACGGGGTGGCCCCGCCCCCCGTTATTTAAGAACCGTCAGACGAGGAGCCGCCGTCACACAGTGGGAGCCTCCCTCCATGCCAGCATGGATGCAGAGCGGCCCGGAGAAGAAAATGAAGAAGAGAAGAAAAGAAAAGAAGAAGAGAAGAGCGGGAGCCTCCCCCCATGCCATAGGTGCGGAGCGGCCCGAGGAGAAGAAGATAGAAGATGCCGCGGAGGAGATGCTGGACGAGAACGCCGGAGGAAGAACCAGAAGAGCCAGAAGAACCAGAAGAAGATGGAGGAAGATAGAAGAAAGAAGAAGCATTTAAATAAAGGAATTGTCAAAAACTGTCTCTTGTCATTTTTAACATTTTTGACAGTTTTTTAGTGAAATGGTAGGGGTAAGTACCCCCTTACCATTTCACACAGGGGGGGGCGGGATCTGGGGGTTCCCTTGTTAAAGGGGGCTTTCAGATTCCGATAAGCCCCCCACCCGCAGACCCCCACAACCACCGGCCAGGGTTGTGGGGATGAGGCCCTTGTCCTCATCAACATGGGGACAAGGTGTTTTGGAGGGCTACCCCAAAGCACCCTCCCAATGTTGAGGGCATGTGGCCTGGTACGGTTCAGGAGGGGGGGCCGCACTCTCGTCCCCCCTCTTTTCCTGCGTCCTGCCAGGTTGCGTGCTCGGATAAGGGTCTGGTATGGATTTTTGGGGGGACCCCACGCCGTTTATTTTTTTGGGGGGGGCGGGGTTCCCCTTAAAATCCATACCAGACCTCAAGGGCCTGGTATGGAATTTAGGGGGACTCCCACATCATTTTTTTTTTCAATTTTGGTCCGGGGTTCCCCTTTGGGGAATTCCCATGCCGTTTTTATCAATGAACTTCTATGTGTATTGTCGGCAATGCAATAGCCGCGGGTAGTTTTCATGAAATTTTTCCTTCGAAATGTCATTTTGCTGTCAGACTGTTCTAAACATGGGAAACATGCGCCCCTTTACAGGCATACTATAGACACTCCCCAGCTACGAAATTTAAAGGGATATTACACTTTTATTGTTTGACTTTAAGCATTATTAAAATCACTGCTCCTGAAAAAATGGCCGTTTTTAAAACTTTTTTTGCATTGATCCATGTCCCCTGGGGCAGGACCCAGGTCCCCAAACACTTTTTATGATAATAACTTGCATATAAGCCTTTAAAATGAGCACTTTTGATTTCTCCCATAGACTTTTAAAGGGTGTTCTGTGGCATTCGAATTTGCCGTGAACACCCCAAATTGTTCGCTGTTCGGCGAACTTGCGAACAGCCAATGTTCAAGTCGAACATGAGTTCGACTCGAACTGGAAACTCATCCCTAGTGGTATTTAATCACTGTTGGGTTATTTATTTATTTATTTATTTTTGCTAAACAAATGAAAAAAGACCAAATATTTTGCAAAAAAACGAATAAAGAAAAATGTGGGACTTTATATGAAGCACACAGGTGGATAAAAAGTCAAGTTTATTGAATAAAAGTAATATAATATTAAATATAATATAAAGTAATATATAAAATGATAATAATCAGCGGCTGTATATTGTCAAAATCTAATACATGTATATACACAAACATAGTCACATGATCACAGACAGTGTGTGTGTGTGTATATATGTGTATATATATGATAACACATGATTCACAATGAGGAGTGGATACAATTCTAATACAACCCATGATAGATTAAAACACGGCATATTTATTCAATACTTTTATTCAATAAGCTTGACTTTTTATCCACCTGCGTGCTTCATATAAAGTCCCACCTTTTCTTTTTAATCATATAGATAGGGATGGAGACAGATGTCCCTACCAGGCTATTGCCTCATGTAAAGTCCCAAACCGTTCTTCTTTTTCTTGGTGCGATCCCGGGAGGACACCATATGACGCCCTCTCAGAACTGGCTGACCATGCTGAAGCTGTCATTTTACTATAGCGCAGTCGGCAAATGGTTAAAAAGCACATTTCCTATAAATAACATGCCTGGGGGATGTCCTGACCTTGCCTATAAAGTGGTGCATGTATAATTTTTTTATTTTTTTTTACCTGTAAGGTAAAGGCATAATGTGCTAGTATGCATCCCATACTAGCACATTATGAAATGCTTACCTTAGAACGAAGCCCTCCAGCACCTCGTTGTTACCGCTCAGAGGGCTGACATCTTCCCCCGGTCTTCTTCCCGGGTTTGTGGCCTCCTGCTACATGAGTGGCCAGAGGAGCGATAACGGCATATCCTGCACATGTGCTCGGGAGCCGGGGTTTACGTCCCCCTCTATATGAATGAGAACCTCTGGGTATTTTTTCAAAAAAATATGAAAAATAATAAATAAAGACACTTTTGACGTGTCGTTTATTTAAAAAAAAAATCAGTAAGCTCAAAAAAAAAAATCCCACAATGTAAATCCTTCATTAATAATGCCCTCCAGAAATGTAGATCCACAATGTTGCCCGCTGACTCTCTGAAAGTAGAAACCCCTCCACAGATGACACAATCCTCCTCTGACAACTGCTCGCCACAAATGACAGCTCCCTGTCCCCACCACGGAACTTGCTAGGAGAGTATAGTATACTTGTAGTTTGTTGTCTATACCTTGATCAATGTTGGTTTTGCCAATGCTGTAAAAATATATCTTCATAATAAATTCTCCTCTGCTGGTGTCTTCCTTATTACCCATTGGGGAGATTTCCCCTCATTTCCTATCATGGTGACCACACAGGAAGTGAAAGGAAATCCTCCCAATATGGAGCAAGACAGCAATAAAAAACTGCCAGAAGGTCTAACTCTTCTTATCTCTGTTATAATATTTTATAACAAGTCTTAGCTGGAATTGGGCTTCATCTACAAATGTCCTGGTAGATTTTTTTGGGGAAAAATAGAACATCTCACAATTATAAATTGTGAGATTATGAAGCAGCTCATTCTGGTGTCCTCCTCACATTATGAACTTGTATGACGTCTTCTACTGAATGTTGGGTCTCTGTTCAAGTTTTTTATCTCTGTCCCTCTGCATAAAAACTGTATTTTATATTAGGACTTGTTCTGTGGTGTGGTCAGTGGTGAAGGGTTGGTTGCCAGTGTCCAGGGTTCCCTCCTAGGTAGGGGTGACACAAGTCCAAAACCACCCAAGATACACTGCCTGAAAGATATCAAAGCTGACAGCAAATCATAGGAGTTGGAGGCATTGCCACCCCGCAACTGTATGTATACAATGGGCATGCTGGGGGGCGGGGAATACCTCCACTGCCCATTATTGGCTGTCAGCTTGGACAGCTTCTCTGTGCCCTCTAAGAATTCTTCACTCAGGGAAACCAACCCTGTGGCCCCATCCATGATACACCTCTGGGTGGGATCTATATGGGAAGGGAAAAGGCTCTGATGGAAGCTGATCATTCTGTTATGTTATGTATTTCCTGGATTGTAATCTTTGTGTCTGGAATATTTTATCTCTCAGTAAAATCTTTAGTAGTAAATTCAGCCTGGAGACATTTCTCTCACTCACCTGCACAGGAGATGTTGATGGATCTACTTAGATTATTGATCTGATTGGTGACATCACAGTGGAGGGTTCCGGAGACCGGAGGAGGAAGAGTTACCCGGCTGTGTGAGGAGACGGATCTTCCATCCAAACTCCAGGAATAACGCGGATCTGATCCTTTCACCGAACATTCGGCCACTGCGCTCCCATCCGGGAGACAGGAGGAGGTCACAGCGATGTCAGAGAGGGGGACTGGAGGAGGAGAAATCACATTATGGGAAGATTAGAAAAGCAGAAATGAATGAAGTATACATAGCTCCCAACTGTCCCTGATTTGGAACAATGTCCCTCTGTCCCTCTCATTTGTCCCTCATTTTGGTCTGATCTATATAATTATATATAAAATGTATTATTTTAAAAAGTGTTTCCCAGAGCTAAACCTTTCATCCAAATTCTAAATTGCTGCATTTGTAAATATCAAAAGCCAATATAAAGGAATAGTAGTGGTAAAAAAAGCACTTGTGGGTTTAACTAAAAATTTTTTTGTAGAATTCTCCTTTAAGGAGAATAGCAGGTGTGGCAGGGGGTGTGTCCTATGGTCACATACTTTTGCTAATCGTTGTCCCTCATTACAATCTCAAAAAGTTTATGTCTCCTCCAACATTGCTCCTCAACTGTGTCTCCTCCACTATGTCCTTCCATGTCAGATGTCAGGAACATGTTACCAGCCATCAGGCTAAGACCTGCTGTTATTTGCTGACAGAGAACATCCATAGACAAGGCCCTCCTTTCAGGCTCCATTTGGCTGAATGGTTCTGTCACCTACCTGTATGCAGACCCTGAGATGATGAGGAAGGTCTCTTGTACAGTTCCCATCTGAGAACCCCTGGATGCTGAGACAGAGTCTACAGGGGTGAAGGAAAGGCACAAGTGTCAAGGTGTAGACACTGAGCAGGAACTTGGGAGCGCTGATATCTGATGAATCAGACGTATAGCTGACAATGCGCTGTGAAGATGCCGAGTTCAGTTGAAGGTGGAGCCAGGTGAAAAGCCTGGTTTGGTAATAGCCGTGTAGAAATACAGCAGGATGTGAGAAGAATCAGAATCAGGAAGAGGCAGAAGTTGGCAACCATAATGAACAAAAACATAGTCAGTCTCAGTACCGGGATTTGGGCTCTCAGATTAAGACTAGGCAAATCTCACCTGAGACAGCCCTGGCCTGGGAAGTGATGGTGATTGGCCAGCTAATCACTGTTCACCTTTAAAACACCTGTGTCAAAACACCACCAGTGCTTGTGGTAGCATACCTACCTTTGTGTGTTTGTGCTTGACCCAGCTGACATCTTCTCTGATCTACTTATGTATGACCCGGCTTGGACATGGTGGAGGAAACAAGGTGGAGGTGACATGGTGATGGAGAACTGATAAAGGAACATGGTGGATAAGACACGGTGGACACATTTCTGGAACATGGTGGAAGGAGACATGATGGAGGAGACACAGTGGAAGAGACATGGTGGTAAAGGAATTGCGGTGGAGGGGACATGATGCAGGAGACACATTGGACATGGTGGGGGAGACACAGTGGAGGGAAAATGGTGGAGGAGAAGCAGTGTAGGGGGCACGGTGAAGGAGACAAGGTGGAGGAGACACTGTAGAGGAGACATGATGGAGGGAACATTGTAGAGAAGACATGATAGAGTAAACACGGTGGAGGAGACATAATGGAGAAGACACGATGGAGGAACATGGTTGAAGAGACAAACTGAAGGAGACATGAAGGAGCAGACACAGTGGAGAAGATGTGGTAGAGGAGATATGTTGGAGGGGACTTGGTTGAGGTGATAAGATGGAGGGGACATGGTGGAGGAGACCTGATGGAGGAAACACAGTGGAGAGGACATTGTGGAGGAGATATGGTGGGGGAGGTATGGCGGAGCTGATTTATTAAGGGAGTAGAGCATAATCACTCTACAAGGTGAATTTTAAGTTAGCTTAGTGAATGAAGTGAAGATAAGTTAAAATTTATTTTGCAAAGCTTATCCAATCATGTGCAAGGAAAAAAGAAAAAAAAAAAGACAGGATATTTCCTTACACCCATTCACTAAGATAAGTGGAAGTAACTGTACAAAGTGAAGATGCTCAACTTCTTTAGTAAATCCACCTAATGAGACACTTTATTGAATATGATGAACCCAAAGGATTGATATATCAATAGAGATCTCTACTGCTTTATTTCAGACAATTAAATACAATTTCCTTTATGGATGGAGATGGTGAATTAGATGATTATTTATAAATTTACTTTCTCTACAGATAACTTGATGACCTGAAACATAAAGAAAACAGAATTTCAATGAAGAGTGGAGACGGGGGAGGGGGGGGGGGTCCTATTTCTCGGATTGGAGACAAAGGAGCTTTTTATTGATATAAATCTCATTTACTGGATTGCAGACAAATATATATTGTCAGGACTTTTATTCAGGGGGAACGCAGTTCAGGAACCTCCAGCACTGAATGTGTGTAATGGAAGGGATGCTGGGGTGTGCTGGAGGGTCTATTGTTGCTGTCTACTGGGGGGTCTATTGTCACTTGGGATCTATTGTTTCCGGCGGGTCTGTTGTAGTTGGGAGGTTTATTGTTGCTAATGGGGGATCTATTGTTGCTGTGGGGTCTTATGTTGCTGGGAGGGAGAGGTGTATTGTTGCTGGCTGCTGGGAGATTAATTGTTGCTGGTGAAGGTCTATTGTTACTGGGGGGTATTTTGTTGTGGGGGGTCTGTTGTTGCTGGGAGGGATCTACTGGTGAGGGAGAGGTCTACTGTTGCTGGCTGCTGGGAGATCAGTTGTAGCTTGAGAAGCTCTATTGTTGCAGGGGTGGATCTATTGTTACTGGGGAGTCTATTATTGGGAGGAGGGGTCTATTATTGCTGGGGGGGGTCTATTGTTGCTGGGAGGGGTACATTGCTACTGGGGGATCTATTGCTGCTGGGATACAAATTATAATTCATACAAATTACATGGCATCCCAAAATGAATGGTTCTGTATTCTCTAAAAGGGGGAGTACCGGGAGGTGGGTAGGGGGTGGAGACAAGGGGTGACTTGGAAGGGGGAGGGGTATCTACACCTGGTCTCTTAGAAGAAGAGCCCTGAATATTGTCATCTACAGACATTTCTCCATCCACTTCTGATGTCTCCTCACCTGGACAGGTGACCCCGGCTCTGCTCTCCTCCGACCGGCTGACCCCATTCTTCACAGTACAGGTGATATTCCAGGGCCCCGGTGACCCCACAATGGCTGTAATGTGATTGGCGGATGTGGAATATCTCTCCTGGGATCCTCCAATCACAGATAGACTGATATTCGGCTTAGTCCCCTCCTCCACCCTGCAGGAGATCTCAGCGCTGCCATTCCGGGGACATGAGACATGGAGGAGCGGAACCGATACTGGAACTGAGAGAGACAATCATTTCCATTGATCAGATCCAATATATACACAGCATGCCCCTCCCCCATCCTTACCTATAATCAGGTGTGCAGACATCTTCCTGGAGACTGGATGAGATAGATTGTGTCTGTGTGCACCCCTCCCCCAACACTAAATCCCCCCACTAACATGACACCCATTTTCTTCAGTCATGTGACCCCCATCAGGTTTGTCACCCCACACAACTTTTATTTACTGACAAAACATTTAGAATCTACTGAAGAAGCTCATTATATTACTGACAACCTGAAATATGACAGAAACTCCTATTAGAGACGACTCTTTCCTAGGAGGTGAAACCTGATTGGTTGGTGTTGGCAGAAGCTCTGCCCTCCATTGGGGATCTCTCCCCCCGCCATCAATGGTCACATCTACCACATGGGGACCCCGAGCAGACCTTCTTACCTTCTACATGGACGGTGTATATAAAGACACGGAGCGGGGAGGACACTGCTAGGACTGGGGGTGGGGGTTGGATGGACTTACCTTCTACATGGACGATGTATATAAAGACACGGGGAGGACACTGCTAGGACTGGGGGTGGGGGTTGGATGGACTTACCTTCTACATGGACGGTGTATATAAAGACACGGAGTGGGGAGGACACTGCTAGGACTGGGGGTGGGGGTTGGATGGACTTACCTTCTACATGGACGGTGTATATAAAGACACGGAGCGGGGAGGACACTGCTAGGACTGGGGGTGGGGGTTGGATGGACTTACCTTCTACATGGACGGTGTATATAAAGACACGGAGCGGGGAGGACACTGCTAGGACTGGGGGTGGGGGTTGGATGGACTTACCTTCTACATGGACGGTGTATATAAAGACACGGAGCGGGGAGGACACTGCTAGGACTGGGGGTGGGGGTTGGATGGACTTACCTTCTACATGGACGGTGTATATAAAGACACGGAGCGGGGAGGACACTGCTAGGACTGGGGGTGGGGGTTGGGTGGACTTACCTTCTACATGGACGGTGTATATAAAGACACGGAGCGGGGAGGACACTGCTAGGACTGGGGGTGGGGTTGGATGGACTTACCTTCTACATGGATGGTGTATATAAAGACACGGAGCGGGGAGGACACTGCTAGGACTGGGGGTGGGGGGTGGATGGACTTACCTTCTACATGGACGGTGTATATAAAGACACGGAGCGAGGAGGACACTGCTAGGACTAGGACTGGGGGTTGGATGGACTTACCTTCTACATGGACGGTGTATATAAAGACACGGAGCGGGGAGGACACTGCTAGGACTGGGGGTGGGGGGTGGATGGACTTACCTTCTACATGGACGGTGTATATAAAGACACGGAGCGGGGAGGACACTGCTAGGACTGGGGGTGGGGGTTGGATGGACTTACCTTCTACATGGATGGTGTATATAAAGACACGGAGCGGGGAGGACACTGCTAGGACTGGGGGTGGGGGGTGGATGGACTTACCTTCTACATGGACGGTGTATATAAAGACATGGAGCGGGGAGGACACTGCTAGGACTGGGGGTGGGGGTTGGATGGACTTACCTTCTACATGGACGGTGTAATAATCTGTCTGTATAATGTGTCCTGCAGAGTTCTCTATATACACACTGTATCTCCCGTCATTCTCCAGAGTCACATTGGATAAGATCAGACTTCCATCCTCTGATAATCTTGTATTGGAGAAGAGTTTGTCCTCATATATCAGTGTACATCCCCTGTGTAGAAATATTATGGTGTAATAATCTCCGGTTGGGTCTTTACAACTCCAATAAATCACGTCACATCTCTCTCTATCTGGATGGTTGAGGGTGACATGGAGTCTGATGGGGAGGAGAAGGTCAGATCCCGGCCGGGTGAATATTTCCTCCTCCAGGACATTTCCTGTACAGACAGAATACAGATCCCAGTCAGGTCACAGTGTACTCTCCCCTCCCCCTCATATAACACACATTAACCACTTGCTTACTAGGCACTTAAACCCCCCTCCTATCCAGACCAATTTTCAGCTTTCAGTGCTCTCACACTTTGAATGACAATTACTCAGTCATGCAACACTGTACCCAAATGATTTTTTTGTCCTTTTCTTCATACAAACAGAGCTTTATTTTGGTGGTATTTGATCACCTCTGGGTTTTTTATTTTTTGCGCTATAAATGAAAAAAGACCGAAAATTTTGAAAAAAAACACATTTTTTCTAATTTCTGTGATAAAATTTTGCAAATTCGTAATTTTTCTTCATAAATTTTGGCCACAATTTATACTGCTACATATCTTTGGTAAAAATAACCAAAAATTTGTGGAAATTATTTGGTCTGTGTGAAAGTTTTAGAGTCTACAAGCTATGGTGCAAATCATAAAAAAATTATCACATCTGATGTACTGAGGCCTATCTCATTTCCTGAGACCCTAACAAGCCAGGAAAGTACAAATGCCCCCCAAATAACCCCTTTTTGGAAAGTAGACATTTCAATGTATTTAGTTAGAAGCATGGTGAGTTATTTGAAGTTGTATTTTTTTCCCACAATTCTTTGCAAAATTGAGATTTTTTTTTTTTTTCCCACAAAATTGTCATTGTAATAGCTTATTTCTCTCACATGGCATGTGTATACCACAAATGACACCCCAAAATACATTCTGCTACTCCTCCTGAGTATTACGATACCAAATGTGAGGGACTTTTTCACTGCCTGGCCACATACAGAGGCCCAACATGCATGGAGCACCATCAGGTGTTCTAGGAGCATAAATTACACATCACATTTCTCAACCACCTATTACACTTTTGAAGGCCCTGGAGCACCAGGACAATGGAAACACCCACAAAATGACCCCATTTTGGAAAGCTAACAACCCAACGTATAATCTATGAGGCATAATGAGTCTTTTGAATGGTTTATTTTTTTCCAGAAGTTTTTGGAAAATGTGGAAAAAAATGAAACCGCATTTTTTTTTACACAAAGTTGTCCGTTTATAAGATATTTCCAACACATAGCATGTACATAGCAAAAATGACACCTCAAAATACATTCTGCTACTCCTCCTGAGTATTACGATACCACATGTGTGGGACTTTTTCACTGCCTGGCCACATACAGAGGCCCAACATGCATGAAGCACCATCAGGTGTTCTAGGAGCATAAATTACACATCACATTTCTCAACCACCTATTACACTTTTGAAGGCCCTGGAGCACCAGGACAATGGAAACACCCACAAAATGACCCCATTTTGGAAAGCTAACAACCCAACGTATAATCTATGAGGCATAATGAGTCTTTTGAATGGTTTATTTTTTTCCAGAAGTTTTTGGAAAATGTGGAAAAAAATGAAAACACATTTTTTTTTACACAAAGTTGTCCGTTTATAAGATATTTCCAACACATAGCATTTAGATAGCAAAAATGACACCCCAAAATACATTCTGCTACTCCTCCTGAGTATTACGATACCACATGTTTGGGACTTTTTCACTGCCTGGCCACATACAGAGGCCCAACATGCATGGAGCACCATCAGGTGTTCTAGGAGCATAAATTACACATCACATTTCTCAACCACCTGTTACACCTTTGAAGGCCCTGGAGCACCAGGACAATGGAAACACCCACAAAATGACCCCATTTTGGAAAGCTAACACCCCAACGTATAATCTATGTGGCATAATGAGTCTTTTGAATGGTTTATTTTTTTCCAGAAGTTTTTGGAAAATGTGGAAAAAAATGAAAACACATTTTTTTTTACACAAAGTTGTCAGTTTATAAGATATTTCCAACACATAGCATTTAGATAGCAAAAATGACACCCCAAAATACATTCTGCTACTCCTCCTGAGTATTACGATACCACATGTGTGGGACTTTTTCACTGCCTGGCCACATACAGAGGCCAAACATGCAAGGAACACCGTCAGGTGTTCCAGGGACACATAGCATGCACATACCAAGAATTACACCCCAAAATACATTATGCTGAGTAAAGCGTAAACAAAAAAGATTACCTGTGGTTGTAGTAGCGCAGTTGTACGCAGGAGGAAAGCACTGGTCCAGGCAGCAGGCAGGGACTTGGTCAGCAGCGGCGAACACAATTGTCCAGGCAGCAGGCAGGGTTACTGTCCATATAAAGTCCAGGGTCAGTGCAGGCAGAGATATTGTCCGCAGTGCCAAAAATATTGGTCCTGGTAGTAGGCAGGTCCATGTGGTGTGGTCAGTGCAACAGGCAGAGGCGTGACGGCAGTAATTCCTACAGGCAGAAGTAGGGCCTCGTTCAGGACAGAATGGGGACAGGGGTAGAGGCTTCTCCCACCCAAATCTCTTTGAAGCCTCCGAGTCTCCAGACCCTAATCTAGGATTGAGAAAACAAAATAAATTGTTTTCTTCATCCAGAAAAACAATTCTGGAGCCCCTCACATATGTGAGACCCCTGTGTTGAATCCCACTAGTCCAGTTGCAGGGTACAAGATCAGTCCAAGAGGCAGGCAAATATCATGGTCAAACAGTCCAAGGTCAGTTCCAGATCAGGCAGAGGTATGTACAGAATCGTTGGGCAGAAGCATGGTCGAATAACAGTCCAGGGTCAGTTCCAGATCAGGCAGAGGTATGTGCAGAATCGTTGGGCAGAAGCATGGTCGAATAACAGTCCAGGGTCAGTTCCAGATCAGGCAGAGGTATGTGCAGAATCGTTAGGCAAAAGCGTGGTCAAATAACAAGCCAGGGTCAGTTACAGAGGAGGCAGTGGCATAAGGGGTGTGAGGGTAAATTGCAGGAACGGAGGCTTACGTTTACCATACTTTACTAATAATTTACTAAAGTATGGTAACGACGAAAACATTCACCTACGCAGAGGCCTGGTTCAGAAGGACATTGTGCACAATAATAAGATGTGTCTCTTCTGAATCCAGCTCTGGTACACACCTTACATTTTTTTTGCCGTCGTTGGCCTGTTGGTTTGGGAGGGATCTTATCTGGGAAGTGGCGTTCGGAGAGTCGACTTAGAACATCAGATCGGATATTTTCTGGGGGGCCGTTCGGGAATGTAAGGGCAGTGAAAACGTCCTCCTGGTAGCCAAGGAAGCGTTTGGGGTTTTGGGTGGAGTTACGATAAATGACATAAGAATTGTAGATGGCCAAATTTAAAAAATAAATTGCGACTTTCTTATACCAATGGTATGTCCGTCTTGTGGCAAGGTACGGTTCCAGCATCTGGTCATTCAAGTCGACTCCCCCCATAAACAAATTATAGTCAAAGACACATTTAGGTTTCTGTATGGGGCCATTTCTTCTGGGGACTTCCATGAAGGTATCATCGTGGATTGAAGACAACATGTATACATCTCTTTTGTCTCTCCACTTCACTGCCAAAATCTCGTTGTTTCGTAGACTCGCCGTTTCTCCTTTTCTCAATTTTTTATTGACCAGACTTTGAGGAAAGCCCTTCCGGTTCTTTTTGATGGTACCACATGCAGGCGTCTTCATCCGATGCAGGTTGTGGAAAAGGGGCAGAGATGTGTAGAAGTTATCTACGTACAGGTGGTAGCCTTTCTCCAGTAGGGGGTATGTGAGATCCCAAACAATTTTCCCGCTTGATCCCAAGTAGTCTGGGCAATTAGGGGGTTGCAGCTGGGTGTCCTTCCCTTCGTACACTTTGAAGGCATACAAGTAACCTGTGACTCGGTCACATAATTTGTATACCTTCACCCCATAGCGTGCCCTTTTACTGGGAATATATTGCTTCATCTTAAGCCTGCCACTAAACTTAAGAAGGGACTCATCCACACATATGTTTTTGTCTGGGGTAAACAGCAAGGGGAATAGTGCAGAAAAATAATTTAAAAGTGGCCGAATTTTGAAAAGTCTATCATAGTTTGGGTCATTTCGGGGAGGGCACTGGGTATTGTCGTTGAAATGAAGAAACCTCAATATCATGAGGTATCTGTTTCTGGGCATCACCTTGGAGTATATTGGCAGGTGTTGGAGGGGGCAGGTTGACCAATAGGACAGCAAAGTGTTTTTTTTCGTGAGTCCCATGTTAAATGTGAGCCCTAAAAAAACCTTCAACTCCACCACCGTTAGGTCTCTCCATTCGTAGGGACGGGCATAGTAGGATGTTGGATTATTCGCAATGAATTGATGTGCATAAAGGTTGCACTGGGCCACAATACTTGACAGCATGTCCTCGGTAAAAAATAAATTAAAAAAATCTATTGGGGAAAAATTCTCCGTGTTCACCTGGACTCCTGGCTGGGCAGTGAAAGGGGGAATGTTGGCTTCTCCTGAATTAGGAGGAAGCCACAAGGGGTTCTGCAGGGCATAGGGAAGGCTGGCTTGGGTCCTTGGCCTTTCTTGCCGAGGCACTGCGGTGCTGGTGGACGGGACTGCCGTGCTGGTGGACGGGACTGCCATGCTGATGGACGGGACTGCCGTGCTGATGGACGGGACTGCCGTGCTGGTGGACGGGACTGCCGTGCTGGTGGACGGGACTGCCGTGCTGGTGGATGGGGCTGCCGTGCTGGTGGACGGGACTGCCGTGCTGGTAGATGCCACTGCCTCCCCACCAGAACGCCTTCGTTTGGCGGGCCGAATCTCTTCCTCCTCTGAGTCACTCAGTGTTTCACTACTGAGGACTGGCTCATAGTTTATGTCCGACTCGGAATCAGAAAGGGAATCTGAAAAAGAGAGCTCCCCGTTGCTCTCGTCGGCCTGGGACAGTATTTGGTACGCCTCCTCGGCGGAAAAGCTTCTTTTGGCCATGGTTGCTAAGCCTGCACTGATGAGGCGGCACTGATGAGCACAGATGGGCACTGAGGTGGCACAGAGGGGCACTGATGAGGTGGAACAGATGTGCACTGATGAGGTGGAACAGATGTGCACTGATGAGGTGGAACAGATGTGCACTAATGAGGTGGAACAGATGTGCAGATGTGCACTGATGAGGTGGCACAGGTGGGCACTGATGAGGCGGCACAGGTGGGCACTGATGAGGCGGCACAGGTGGGCACTGATGAGGCGGCACAGGTGGGCACTGATGAGGCGGCACAGGTGGGCACTGACGAGGTGGAACAGATGTGCACTGAGATTGCACAGATGTGCACTTATGAGGTGGAACAGATGTGCAGATGTGCACTGATGAGGTGGCACAGGTGGGCACTGATGAGGCGGCACAGGTGGGCACTGATGAGGCGGCACAGGTGGGCACTGACGAGGTGGAACAGATGTGCACTGAGATTGCACAGATGTGCACTTATGAGGTGGAACAGATGTGCAGATGTGCACTGATGAGGTGGCACAGGTGGGCACTGATGAGGTGGCACAGGTGGGCACTGATGAGGCGGCACAGGTGGGCACTGATGAGGCGGCACAGGTGGGCACTGATGAGGCGGCACAGGTGGGCACTGACGAGGTGGAACAGATGTGCACTGAGATTGCACAGATGTGCACTTATGAGGTGGCACAGCTGGGCACTGATGGGACGGCACAGATGGGGCGGCACAGATGGGGCGGCACAGATGGAGCGGCACAGATGGAGCGGCACAGATGGAGCGGCACAGATGGAGCGGCACAGATGGGCACTGATGAGGCGGCACAGATGTGCACTGAGGCAGCACAGATGTGCACTGAGGCAGCACAGATGTGCACTGATTGGCACAGGTGGGCACTGAGGTGGCACAGGTGGGCACTGATGAGGTGGCACAGGTGGGCACTGATGAGGTGGCACAGGTGGGCACTGATGAGGTGACACAGGTGGTCACTGATTGTGCAGATGTGCAGCTGGACACTAATCACCGCTGGGCAGACAGGTGGACACCGATTGGCACAGGTGGGCACCGATTGGCACAGGTGGGCACCGATTTGGCACAGGTGGGCACCGATTGGCACTGTACTGATGCTGCACTGTACTGATGGGGCACTGTATTGATGGGGCACTGTATTGATGGGGCACTGTGTTGATGGGCACTGTATTGATGGGCACTGTAGGCACAGTAAATGTTAATACAGACTCACAGATCGCTGACAGTTTCTCTCTCTCCTCACACGCTGTCTCTGTGTGAGGAGAAAGAACCGGCAATGAGAGATGATCTCAATTGTTTACATTTTAGATCATCTCTCATTGGAGGCAGCGATCGCGCTGTAAACGGCCGCTGTGATTGGCCGTTTACAGCGATCTGTGATTGGCTGTGTCCAAGGGACACGGCCAACACAGAATTTCCCCGTTGCGCGCTCGTGAGCGCGCACGGGGAGCGAGGAAAGGGGAGGCCGTCATATGACGGCCTCCCGGGAATTGACATCCGCGCTGAAGCCGTCATTCGGCTACGGCCGGATGTCAGGTGGTTAATGTAGAACCATCTGGAATCTCATGAGACTAATGAATAAAAAATCCAACATCTGGATCAGTGGGAGGGGCTTGTTGTCTAGTACCCGGGAGCTGCGATGGGCACCAGGCCCCGCCCCCTATCCCTCCTTGTCCGCCCTCTGGGGGTGGGGGATGGGCGGGCCGGGGTCCTCATGCACATCGGCGCCACACATGAAGGCCACACCTGTGATGTCATTCTTCGGTGTCACTGTGCTGGCGTGCTTTCCGCCATCTTGGCTGATTCATGTGTGGGGGGCGGTTCTTGGCTCCAATTTCTTGGCGGCGGACTCCTCCCACTATTTATCGTGACGCTGGGAGAGGCCCGGGGGGGAGACATGTGAAGAATGAAAACGTTTTGTTTTGTTTCCATTCGTTATTTACATAAATTAGTTTAGTGATTTGTTTATTCTGTTTAATTCGCTTTCTTCATCTTCAAATTGATTCAAATTTTCTAATTCAAATATTTTTCAAATTTTAAAAGTTTTTGAATTTCCAAAGAAAAAAAAATAGAATAGAAAATAAAATAATAGAATATATTAGAGTAAAATAGGATAAAAAATAAAAGTGGAATAGAAAGATTATAAACATCTTTTGAAATTCGAATAGAATAGAAAAGAATAGAATTAAAAAAACAATCTAATAAATTAAAATAGAAGAGGAATAATATAACCATTTTCCAAAATCCAAATAGAATCAATTTGAATAGAATGGAAAATAACACAATAGAATTAGAAAAATAGAACAAAATAGAATAGAATAAAATAGAATAGAATAGAATGAATATAACCATCTTCCTATTCTAATCTATTATTTTCTATTCTGTTCAAATCTGAATTGATTCTATTTACATTTTTGGAAATGGTTATATTCTTTCTATTCTAATGTTTTTTTTTATTTGTATTCTATTTGTTTTTCTACTCTATTATTTTCTATTATATTCTATTCTTTTCTTTTCTATTCAAATTCTGTTTGAAATTCAATTTTTGGAAGATGGTTATATTCATTCTATTCTGTTATTTTCTATTCTATTCTAATCTATTCTTTTCTATTCAAATTCAAAATTGATTCTATTTGAATTTTGGGAAATGGTTATATTCTTTCTATTCTATTCTATTGTTAAGTGTTCTTCCATAGCAAGACCACTTACTGTTATCTCACATATATATTATTATAGCCAAATTTACCACCCTAACTCCTCCCACAGTTTTTATACTACATAGATAAGTAATATACCGAAATGTGCGGATTGTTCCCGAATAGTGTGCTATTATTTTGTGGAACGTTTCACGAAATATCGTTGTTTGTGCGGCAAAATTAGTCCCATAGGAATGAATGGCGAAATGTTAAAAACTAGAGTGGGAGGTGACAAAAGCTGACAACCCCATGATCAGCCAAAACATTATGACCACCCCATGAAAAAAAAAATCATTTTTGAAAAAAAAAAAAAAACATTTGTGAAAAAAAAATCATTTAAAAAAAAAAATTTGAAAAAAAAAAATAATTTTTGAAAAAAAAAAATAATTTTTGAAAAAAAAATAATTTTTGAAAAAAAATAATTTTTGAAAAAAAAAATAATTTTTGAAAAAAAAATAATTTTTGAAAAAAAAACTTTTCAAAAAAAAAATCATTTAAAAAAAATAATTAAAAAAAAATCATTTTTGAAAAAAAAACATTTGTGAAAAAAAATCATTAAAAAAAATCATTTTTGAAAAAAAAAATCATTTTTGAAAAAAAAAATCATTTTTGAAAAAAAAAAAATAATTTTTGAAAAACAAAAACATTTGTGAAAAAAAAATCATTTAAAAAAATAAAAAAAAAACATTTTTGAAAAAAAAATCATTTTTGAAAAAAAAAATCATTTTTGAAAAAAAAAATCATTAAAAATAAATCATTTTTGAAAAAAAAAACATTTGTGAAAAAAAAAAAAACATTTTTGAAAAAAAATAATTTTTGAAAAAAAAAACTTTTGAAAAAAAATCATTAAAAAAAAAACATTAAAAAAAAAATAATTTTTGAAAAAAAAAAACATTTGTGAAAAAAAATAATTTTTGAAAAAAAAATCATTAAAAAAAAATCATTTTTGAAAAAAAAATTTATAATTTTTGAAAAATAAAATCATTAAATAAAAATAAAATCATTGAAAAAAAATCATTTTTGGAAAAAAAAAACTAAATCATTTTTGAAAAAAAAAAATCTTTTGAAAAAGATGTTCAGCTCTTTCAGCTAATGATGGGACTTCAACTGTTTTACTACTATTTATACTTTTTAAAATATTAAGCTTTTTAACACTTTTCACAGTTACTCCGCCCACTCCACCCAGTTACTCCGCCCACTCCAGTTGTAGAGGCAAGAACACTTTTCACAATTTCCCCAGAAATTGGAGCTTTTCTAGTTCTATTTGAAATTCAAATTGCAGAAGATGGTTATAGTTTATGTTATTCTATTCTATTTCTTTATATTCTATTCTATTCTTTTATTATCTGTTATATTCTTTTCTGTTCTATTTTTTTTCTATTCTATTCCTTTATTTTCTATTCTATTTTATTCTCTTTGGAAATGTGAAAGCTATTTAAATTTGAAAACGATTCAAATTCAAATTTAATTCGAATTTTTGTTTTGTTATTTCGGATTCGTTTAACCACTAGAGGACCAGCCGCCTCAGTTATACTGTGACAGTTTGGCTCTCCTGGGCAAATCGGTGTAGCTATATGTTGGCGGCTTTAAGACCACTAGGGGGCGCGTGCACGCCCGCAGCACAACAGTGCCCGGGGACCGCGATGTCTGCCGGGAACCCGCGATCTCTCCTGAGAGGGAGGTCAATGTAAACAGACAGATCTCTGTTCTGTCAGGAGAGAGGAGACAGATCTGCTGTTTATACTAAGTATGAACAGCGATCAGTCTCCTCCCCCAGTCAGTCCCCTCCCCCCACAGTTAGAATCACTCCCTAGGACACACTTAACCCCTTGATCGCCCCCTGGTATTAACCCCTTCCCTGCCAGTGACATTTATACAGTAATCAGTGGCTATTTTTAGCTCCGATCGCTGGATAAATGTCATCGGTCTCAAAAAAAGTGTCAAAAGTGTCCGATCTGTCCGACGCAATGTTGCAGTCCCATTAAAAATCACAGATCGCCACCATTACTAGTAAAAAAAATAATAATAAAAATGCCATAAATCTGTACCCTATGTTGTAGACGCGATAATTTTTGTACAAACCAATCAATATGCGCTTATTGTGATTTTTTTTTACCAAAAATATGTAGAAGAATACGTATCGGCCTAAACTGAGGAAGACATTTGTTTTTTTTATCTTTTTTGGGGATATTTATTAGAGCAAAAAGTAAAAAATATTGCTTTTTTTTTGTTTATAGCGTAAAAAATAAAAAACGCAGAGGTGATCAAATACCACCAAAAGAAAGTTCTATTTGTGGGAAAAAAAGGACGTCAATTCTGTTTGGGTACAACGTCACACGACCGCGCAATTATCAGTTAAAGCGGCGCAGTGCCGAATCACAAAAAAATGGCCTGGTCACGAAGGGGGGTAAATCCTTCTGGTCCTTAAGTGGTTAAATTCGGTACTTTTGAAATTTGGATACATCTGAATTTCTGAAAAATGAATATTCGTCTGAATTTCAATCCGGAATGAAACAAACGTCAGACGTCTACCCGGGGGACATGTCGGTGTCATATATACATCCCCACATGGAGCAGATCGGCTTCCCTGCTGCACTATTTGATGGTATTGTACTCCATACTTGGATCATGGGATCACGTAGTACCAGAAGGGAATTCACTTGGGCGTTGGATTCCCTTTTCATTCATTCACATCTCTCATTCTATTTTCTGCTTCTTTTGGAGAGAGGTAATTCTCCATGAAACTCTCAGTGCTCTATCTTCACCTTCTGGTGACACGAGGTGACATTCTCCAACTCACATCTTCTGGTTCTTCTCCATTCCTGACGGGTATGAGCTCTATCTATCACTCTGAGGTAGCAGCATCTGATTGGTCACACTCATATACATTCATTTCTCCTATAGATCGCTTTGGAGACGTTATTTGGCTTTATTACTTAGCACTAGGGATGAACCGAACATCAACCGGTTTGGTTCGCGGCAGAACATGGGAACGCAAACTCTGTTAAAGTCTATGGGACTCGAACGTGAAAAATCAAAAGTGCTAATTTTAAAGGCTGATATGCAATTTATTGTCATAAAAAGTGTTTGGGGACCCGGGTCCTGCCCCAGGGGACATGGATCAATGCAAAAAAAAGTTTTAAAAACAGCCTTTTTTTGGGAGAAGTGATTTTAATAATGGTTAAAGTGAAAAAAAAAGTATAATATTCCTTTAAATATCGTACCTGGGGGGTGTCTATAGTATGCCTGTAAAGTGGTGCGTGTTTCCCGTGTTTAGAACAGTCCCTGCACAAAATGACATTTCTAATGCCCTCTACACGCGATCGCAAATTCCGACAACAAAATACATTGAACTTTTTCAGACGGATGTTGGCTCAAACTTGTCTTGCATACACACGGTCACACAAAGTTGGTTGGAAATTCCGAACGTCAAGAACGCGGTGACGTACAACACATACGATGAGCCGAGAAAAATGAAGTTCAATAGCCAGTGCTTCTCTTCTGCTTGATTCTGAGCATGCGTGGCACTTTGTGCGTCGGAATTGTCTACACACGATCAGAATTTACACAAACGAATTTTGTTGTTGGAAATTTTTTGATCCAGTTTTCAAACTTTGTGTGTCGGAAATTCCGATGGAAAAAGTCTGATGGAGACCACACACGGTCGGAATTTCTGACAAGTTCCGATCGCACATTTTCCGTCGGAAAGTCCAATCATGTGTACAGGGCATAAAGGGATAAAAGTCATTTAAAGCTGCTTGCGGCTGTAATGTAATGTTCCCCCCCCCCCCAGCCCATTACCAGACCCTTTGGGTCTGGTATGGATATTAAGGGGAACCCCGCACCCAAATTAAAAAAAAAAAGGCGTGGGCCCCCCAGGCCCTATATACTCTGAACAGAAGTATACAGGTGGTCCCCGGGTTACAAACAACACAGGGACTGTAAGTTTGTTCTTAAGTTGAATCTGTTTGTAATTTGGAACAGGTACATTTTCTAAGTGTAGCTCCAGTCCAAAAATCTATTTTTAAGCTTTTTGGAAAACATAGGGAAGGGTTATCACCCCTGTGACATTTGTTTTGCTGTCTGTGCTCCTCTTCAGAAGATTTCACCTCACTTTCTGTCCCAATAACAATTGGATTTGGAAAATTTTTGGTTATTATGGAAACGAGGATTGGTGATAAAGCATCAGTGGAGACACCTTTTTCCCATATGAACTCTTACAGGAGAAAATTTCCCTTCCTAGGGGTAAATTTCCTCTCACTTCCTGTTGTCTCACTCCATTTCTAAGTAGGAGTCGTTTGTAAGTCGGATGTTTGAAAATAGAGGACCGCCTGTATATACTATACGGCCTGCCCTATACACTCTGTGGAAGATTGGGCCTTAGGTGTTGGTGGTACCAGAATGCTTTAAGCCCTCACAGCTACTCTTGGTGGGAGCTGGAACGGGCCCTGCTGTGAAATATTATATCAAGAATTGTAATTAAATGCCCCTGTTAAACTGGGGCAGAAAAATTGGGCCCTAGGCAGTGGTGGTGGTGGTGGTGGTGGCACAACACTGTAAAGCCTCACAGATCCTTTTGTTGAGCGCAAGAATAAGCCCTGCTGTGAAATATTAGATCAAAAATTGTAATTACGCACCCCTGTTAAACAGGGGCAGAAAAACTGGGCCTTAGGCAGAGGTGCCACAACACTGCAACCCCTCTCAGATACTCTTGTTGAGCGCAGGAAAGAGCCCTGCTTTTAAATATTTGATCACAAATTGTAATTATACGCCCCACTTAAACAGGGGCAGAAAAAATGGGCCTTAGGCAGTGGTGGTGGTGCCCTGAACCGAAAATATTCTTAGAAGCTATCATCATGAAAATTGAGGAAGAAAAGGGTAGTCACTCAGCATAATAGGATAGTCACTCAGCATATGCAGTCTTCAAGGGATCCCACATCCATAGAAAAATCAATCGGTTACATCAGCATCAGGTGCTTGGTAGCTGGTGATCCAAGACTGATTCGTTTTTATGAATGTGAGCCGATCAACAGAGTCTGTGGACAGGCGTACTCTGTAATCGGTTACACAGCCTCCAGCAGCACTAAATGTGCATTCAGAAAGAACGCTGGATGCAGGACTGGCCAGTAGCTCAATTGCATATTGAGCAAGCTCTGGCCAGTGGTCCATCGTCAAGACCCAGTAACCCAGTGGATGTTCTGGTGGAAAGGTCTCCAAGTCTGATCTTGCCCCTAGATATTCCTGCACCATGGAATTCAGATGCTACCGATGGTTGCTGGAACCGATTAGACCTGGGCGCTGAGGACTGAAGAATTATCTGAAGGCATCGGTCAGTCAGCCACCTTCTCCACTGCTCTTTCTGTGACTGAAAGAAGCCTCAGCAACACATTGTCGAGCACCAGGAAATTGTAACCTCCCAGGCTCTGGAAACGCATTGCACAAACCTTTCTGCAAGGCCTCCCGAAGATGTTTCATCCTCTGCTCCCTCTGGGAAGGCTGGATAAGTTCTGCAACTTTACCCTTTTTACGTGGATCAAGAAGGGTTGCCAGCCAGTAATGATCCCTCTCCTTGATACCACGAATCCTAGGGTCCTGTTGCAGGCTTTGCAGGATCAGGGAGGGCATGCAGCATAGGTTTTCAGAGGCATTTGAACCTGAGTCCTCTGGGTCACTAACGATCACATGATCCTCAACCACCTCCTCCCAGGCACGTACAACTCCATGGGTTTCTGGGGACTGCAAACAATCCCTTGAAGACTGCTGCTGATGCTGAGTGTTATCCTCCACCTCCATGCTGACAATTCTCCTCCTCTTCTTCTTCCTGTGTGATCGGCCGGCCTGCTGGAATACTAGTATCTGGATAAAGGGGGCCTTGAGAGGTAAGGAAGTCCTCCTCTTCCTCCCGCTGTTCTGCTTCAAGTGCCCTGTCCATTATTCCACAAAATGTGTGCTCCAACAGGAAAACAAGAGGGACAGTATCACTGATGCATGTACTGTCACTGCTCACCATCCTCGTGGCCTCCTCAAATGGTGACAGGACAGTGCATGCATCCTTGATCAGTAGCCACTGGCGTGGCGAAAAAAAAGCCAAGCTCCCCTGACCCTGTCCTGTGCCATACTCACACAGGTACTCATTGATGGCCCTCCTCTACGTGTGCAGCTGCTGCAGCATTACCAATGTTGAGTTACACCTGGTGGTCTTGTCACAAATGAGGCAATTCTTGGGCAGGTTGCATTCTCTTTGAATGTCAGATCCTGTAAGCCTGGGTACCTGCTCAAGAACCGCTGCACCACCAAATTCAGGACGTGAGCCAAACAGGGAACATGGGTCAAGTGTCCCTGTCGGAGGGCGGAGAGGAGGTTGGTGCCATTGTCGCATACAACCATTCCTGGCTGAAGCTGGCATGGCGTCAACCACCTCTGAGCCTGCCCCTGCAGAGCTGACAGAATCTCTGCCCCATTGTGGCTCCTGTCCCCTAAGCAGACCAACTCAAGCACCGCATGGCATCTTTTGGCTGAGTGCTTGCGCAGCCCCTTGAACGCTTACGGAGCACCGCTGGTTCAGAGGAGAAATCTGCAGAGGAAGAAGCCATAGGGGAAGAAGAGGAGGGGGAGGAGGAGAGAGCTGTGGTAGAATCACCACTAGCATTTTGGAGGCGTGGTGGCAGAACAAGCTCCAACAATACTGAACCATGTCCTGCATCCTTCCCAGCTGCCACCAGAGTTACCCAGTGCACCATGAAAGAAAGGTAACGTCCCTGTCCATGCCTGCTGGACCATGAGTCAGCAGTAATGTGCACCTTATTGCTGACTGCCATGTCCAATGAGGCCAAGACATTGCCTTCCACATGCTGGTAGAGAATGGCCTTCCGTGAAAATAAATGGCGTTTGGGAACCTGCCACTGAGGTACCACACATTCCACAAATTCACAAAAGGGGGCAGAGTCTACCAGCTGAAAAGGCAGCAGTTGCAGTGCTAGCAATTTGGCCAAGCTAGCATTCAGACGCTGAGCATGTGGATGGCTGGGACCGAATTTCTTTAGACGGTTTAGCAACTGGGGTAGGGAAATTTGCCTGCTAAAATCCGATGTTGGTGTACAGAGGTTGGAGATCCCAGCTGATGAGGAACAAGGAGAGGTCCGCCTTGTTCTTTGATGTGGGTCTTTTAAGTGCTGTTGCCAATGGACTGCATGGGAGGTCGTCATATGTTTGGTCAAGCATGTGGTGCCTAAGTGGCTGCTGTTTTGGCCACGCTTGATACGCTTCAGACATATGTTGCAAACAGCAATGGTGCGATCTGCTGCACACGTGTCAAAAAAGGCCCACACCAAAGAACTTTTCAAAATATGCGGGGAGTCAGCAGTGCTCTGCACCTGCTTAGCTCTGCGGTGTGGTGCAATAGGGTGGCTGCCCTTAAGCTGCCCCTTGGAGGGCATCCTACCTCATTGGAGATGTACCTCCTCCTCTCTTCTATCGGGCACCCAAGTTCAGTCAGTGATCTCATCATCCCCTCCCTCCTCATCACTGGTGCAAACTTGGCAATATGCTGCAGCTGGGGGAACATGACTGCCAGTTTCTTGACCTTCTTGGGCACCCCCTCTCTCTAGGCTGACGTTACTCCCTTCATCAACCTGTGTACCATCATCGGAGCCTTCAAATCGCTGCACATCCTCCTGCAGCATGTACCCGACACTGTGGTCGAATAGTTCGGGGGACTCCTCTGTGCATGATGGTGGGGCTAGGGAAGGAGTGACTGTTGACATGGAGCCGATGGAATAGGCTGCATTGGCAGGCAAACTACTCTGAGCCTGGGTGACAGAGGATGAGGAGGATGAGGACAGCTTTATTATCCATTCTACCAACTCTTCTGAATGTTGTGGCTCAATAACAAGGCCAGCTGCAGGAAAAATGAACAAACGTGCCCCACGACCCCGTGCTGATGATGCACCCTGTCCATGACCAGGATATGTTGATAAAGGAACCACTCAGAGTTCCGAAACGTGTCCCTTTCTTATGACCTCACATCCTCTGCTCTGTGCTGCGGTCCAGGCTGGTCACAGAATCTCTCAGTATTTGACATCACATCGTCCTTCTCCTCTCCTCGCTGATGACGCCGGCTCCCACAGCGTTCCAGTGTCTCATCCTGCTGCGGACTGTGATAGATCTAGTGAGTCACACATCCATCATTCTGAAGACTTTCCTCCGCCGTGACCCCTTCCAATGCTGTTGTTTACAACTTCCATGATGTGCCTGTTTTATTCCTCCATCCTGTAAGTGTTTTTAACCCAGTTGGGATATTAAAAAACTGTTTTTCTTCTACACTTAGAGGCGCCTTTTGTTTGTTTATGTTTTCATAGATTTTGCTTCGTTCTGTCAAGCTGCAGCCCTTAGTGTTGAAGATTCCTTCATACCATCGTCATCACCAGTATGATTGGGCTTTTTGTATAGAGACTTTTTA
Organism: Lithobates septentrionalis; assembly: GCA_037952835.1. Classification (NCBI taxonomy): domain Eukaryota; kingdom Metazoa; phylum Chordata; class Amphibia; order Anura; family Ranidae; genus Lithobates; species Lithobates septentrionalis. The sequence goes on along the minus strand of JBBDGP010003147.1, from coordinate 77,838 downwards.
GATTTAATGAAGTTTTGAGCGCCCTAATTTCCAACCTTTTCACTCCTGTCCATGACCAGCACTGTTGACTGTAGACACAGAGCCTGCTTGCCCTCTTTTAGTGGCCTGTGAGCATCTGCCTCTCCTTGGTGGCCTTCCAGACATGCTGTAAATTTTGTTTAGCAAAAAAACACTACACTGTATTGTGTACTGTGTACACCACCAAGAAAGTAGTAGCAACTGCACTAGGGGTGCACGGTACTGTGTACAGCAACAGAAGTATAATAACAACTATGGTTGTACTGTATATATTGTGTACACCACCAGGAAAGTATGAGCAACTGCACTATGGGTGCACAGCACTGTAAACTGTGTACACCGCCTGAAGTATATTAGAGACAGTACACCAGGAACAGCCTGCAGTGAGATCTAGCTAAACTGAATACAGTGGATATGTATATATACACAAGACTATCTGTGTGTATATATATATATATATATATATATATTAAATACACTGCAGCTAACTGAATAACCTGTCTGCCTGAAGTATATTAGAAACAGTACACCAGGAATGGACTGCAGTCAGATCTAGCTAAACTGGATACAGTGGATATATATATATATATATATATATATATACACACACACACACGAGACTGACTGTATATATATATATATATATATATATATATATATATATATATATATATATATATATATATATATATATATATATATATATATATATATATATATATAGATACACGGCAGCTAACTAAATAATCTGCCTCCCTGCTCAATCTAAATGACACTCCCTCTCTGCCGTCCACGCCAACGACACACTAAATGGGGCCGACATGCAGGTGGCCTTATATAGTGTGGGGCGTGGACTTAGTCCCCCTGAGCCATGATTTGTAAAAGGCACCCTGCCTTTGGCCAATTATGGCTCTCTTAGCTGAGGGAGCTGTGATTGGCCAAAGCATGCAGGTCATGGTGCATGCTCTAGCCAATCATCATACAGCAATGCACTGCGCTCCTGCAGTGCATTATGGGCTGTTACGTGCCGCTCAAATTTGGCGCGAATGGCCCATAATGTTCGGTTTTCGACGAACGGGCAAACAGCCAATGTTCGAGTCAAACTCATGTTCGACCCAAACAGAAAACTCATCCCTATTCTCCACTACAGATCCCACCATTCTCCTCCCCCCCCCAGTATGTATTATGCATTTTCTTAGCCCCCAAGTGCATAACATTACATTTTTCAACATTAAACCTCATTTGCCACATAGTTGCCCAATTACCCAGTGCATTGAGGTTGGCTTGTAAGTTGGAAACATCCTGTGAGGACGTTATTCCACTGCATAGCTTGAGTAAAAAGAGAGGGGTGGGGTTTTTAGGGACTTTTAGGAAGCCAAGACCTGGTAAGGTCACGTATTTCCATCCTTATGGGACTTTAAGTGAAAACATGACCCGGTAGGGTCATGTGTTTCCATCCCTATTGAGTCAAGAGGAGGGGAGCAAGGAAAGTGGGACTTTGTATGAAGCATGTGGTAGCAAAAGGATAGCTTAGTTGAACAAGAGGAATTTTATTGATATAATAATGTAAACATACATAGATTGTTAATATCAAGTAAATAATAACACAATGGCAACAATAACCATAATGATAACAAAGATGTCTCAAAATATAACCGCTGGAGTAGATGGCAGAAAAATAGACATAATAAAAAAAAACAGTAAACAATTTAATGACAATGATATCTCAATAGAGACCAAAATAAAACTCCATAGTTCAATCCAGACAGAGATGAGTAAAAACATCATTGCGAGGTAATGCCTACTGGACCTGTAGAATAGATAATGTATGGTAGCTTAAAAATGGGTATAGATAGGTAGAGACACGACATCAAATAGCTCTACGCGTTTCATGGCTGATACGCCACTCATCAGGAGCATGCACGTGGTAATCTAAGATAAAAATATATAAGATGATCAGTAATAGTTGTAAACATAGGCAGGGGTAGGGTGACACCCCTAATGGCACCAAGGTGCAAACTTACTGGTTAAGGTTCACTAGCTAATGATGTGGCGGTGAGATGCCAAAAGCACCCAGGACTGCCTCCAACCGGGGGCCGTGGCGGGCAGCCCAACGGGGACGACACAGACAGGCAGCCAACAGGGCGGACATGGGACCACGGGGATTACTGCTGATAGAGTGGGAATAGAACAAAATTAAGGAGTGCCATGGGTGGTTGGAGGTGAGGGTGTGGGAGGGGGGGGACAAAGAGACCCGTGTTGGTGAGGAGGATATTGGTGAATTGAAGGCTGGCAGTCAAAGGCTGCCAGGTATTTGAGTGATGAAAAACCAGAGTTAAGCAGATGGAGAAAGTGAAGACCAGAGTAGCCATGGAAAGGAAAGTGCAAAATAACAAAAATTCCTGTGTGAGAAAAAGACAGACTGAAGAACAAGGAGTTGCAAGCTATGTTTAGTGAAGTGTACAGGAAACCTTGAGTGCCAAAGCCACCCGGAGAGACGCCCGTATATGTGTCGTTGCGGCACTGCCCACCATCGTCACACCGTGTGGCGTAGATTCGGGGGAGGGGCGCCGCTAGTCGGAAGATTGCCCTCCGGCCGAACGGCACCTAATAGCTCCTCCATAGCCCACGAGTGTGGAAGCCCATCGCAAGTGCAGGCCCCCGGAGGAGGAAAGAATGCCAGATACCATGGCAACCACACCGCAACACCAGTGCCAGCATTCTTGAATTGTTATATACAATGTGGATTGCTATAACGATGAAATAGTCAAAAAAATTATACACTAATAATAGGGAAAACAAAAAATAGAGAACAGGGGAGGCTAAACATAAGGTCATTAGATGCAAGAGGTATAGTAAAAATAAGTCAATGGAGCATAACCGTGTGCTTCCATCCCTGGTTATGTTGAGTAAAAAGAGAGGGGTGGGGTTTTTAGGGACTTTTAGGAAGCCATGACCTGGTAAGGTCACGTATTTCCATCCCTATTGAGTCAAGAGGAGGGGAACAGTTTTTTACTCATCTCTGTCTGGGTTGAACTATGGAATTTTATTTTGGTCTCTATTGAGATATCATTGTCATTAAATTGTTTACTGTTTTTTTATTATGTCTATTTTTCTACCATCTACTCCAACGGCTATATTTTGAGACATCTTTGTTATTATTATGGTTATTGTTGCCATTGTGTTATTTACTTGATATTAACAATCTATGTATGTTTACATTATTATGTCAATAAAATTCCTCTTGTTCAACTAAGCTATCCTTTTGCTACCATATACTTCATACAAAGTCCCACTTTCCTTGCTCCCCTCCTCTTGACTCCACTGCATAGCTTGGTGTCATCTGCAAACACTGAAATCTCAGACCCCATATCATTTATAAATATATTAAAAAGCAAGGGACCCAACACTGAACCTTGGTGTACCACACTGATAACACTGAACCTTGGGGTACACCACTGCTAACACTGAACCCTGGTGTACCCCACTGACTACACTGAACCTTGGGGTACACCACTGACAACACTGAACCTTGGGGTACACCACTGACAACACTGAACCTTGGGGTACACCACTGACAACACTGAACCTTGGGGTACACCACTGACAACACTGAACCTTGGGGTACACCACTGATAACACTGAACCTTGGGATACACCACTGATAACACTGAACCTTGGGGTACACCACTGATAACACTGAACCTTGGTGTACCCCACTGATAACACTGAACCTTGGGGTACACCACTGATAACACTGAACCTTGGTGTACCACACTGATAACACTGAACTTTGGAGTACACCACCGACAACACTGAACCTTGGGGTACACCACTGACAACAATGAACCTTGGGGTACACCACTGATAACAATGAACCTTGGTGTACCCCACTGACAACACTGAATCTTGGGGTACACCACTGACAACACTGAACCTTGGTGTACCCCACTGACAACACTGAACCTTGGAGTACACCACTGACAACACTGAACCTTGGAGTACACCACTGACAACACTGAACCTTGGGGTACACCACTGATAACACTGAACCTTGGGGTACACCACTGACAACACTGAACCTTGGGCTACACCACTGACAACACTGAACCTTGGGGTACACCACTGATAACACTGAAACTTGGGGTACACCACTGATAACACTGAACCTTGGGGTACACCACTGATAACCTTAGATCATTCAGAGTAAGAATCATTAATCACGACTCTCTCAATTCTGTTTTTTAGACAGTTTTCTATCCATTTACAAACTGATATTTCCAAGCCTGTAGATTTTACATAATGATATGTGTTCCATATTTGATAGGAATTTAAAGCTTTTTAGTTAATGTCACCAAAAAAATTGAAAAAATGCAGAACAATAATGAGTAATATGTTGTTGGTACCGTAGCTTGGTGTCATCTGCAAACACTGAAATCTCAGACCCCATATCATTTATAAATGTATTAAAAAGCAAGGGACCCAACACTGAACCTTGCTGTACCACACTGATAACACTGAACCTTGGGGTACACCACTGCTAACACTGAACCCTGGTGTACCCCACTGACAACACTGAACCTTGGGGTACACCACTGACAACACTGAACCTTGGGGTACACCACTGACAACACTGAACCTTGGGGTACACCACTGACAACACTGAACCTTGGGGTACACCACTGATAACACTGAACCTTGGGATACACCACTGATAACACTGAACCTTGGGGTACACCACTGATAACACTGAACCTTGGTGTACCCCACTGATAACACTGAACCTTGGGGTACACCACTGATAACACTGAACCTTGGTGTACCACACTGATAACACTGAACTTTGGAGTACACCACTGACAACACTGAACCTTGGGGTACACCACTGACAACAATGAACCTTGGGGTACACCACTGATAACAATGAACCTTGGTGTACCCCACTGGCAACACTGAATCTTGGGGTACACCACTGACAACACTGAACCTTGGTGTACCCCACTGACAACACTGAACCTTGGAGTACACCACTGACAACACTGAACCTTGGAGTACACCACTGATAACACTGAACCTTGGAGTACACCACTGACAACACTGAACCTTGGAGTACACCACTGACAACACTGAACCTTGGTGTACCCCACTGACAACACTGAACCTTGGAGTACACCACTGACAACACTGAACCTTGGAGTACACCACTGATAACACTGAACCTTGGAGTACACCACTGACAACACTGAACCTTGGAGTACACCACTGACAACACTGAACCTTGGAGTACACCACTGACAACACTGAACCTTGGAGTACACCAATGACAACACTGAACCTTGGGGTACACCACTGATAACACTGAACTTTGGGGTACACCACTGACAACACTTTCATTTTCAAAAAAACTGTGTCAAAAAATGGCAACTCCAAAAAACTCACCATGCCTCTTACTAAATACCTTGGACTGTCTACTTTCCAACAGAAACAAAGAAAAACACGTTCTCTTTTCAAAATTTTTAGTCTTTTTTTTGTTTATTTAGCAAAAAATGTAAAAAACCCCAGAGGTGATTAAATACCGCCACAAGAAAGCTCTATTTGTGTTCAAAAATGATAAAAATGTCACATGGGTACAGTGTTACCATACTTGCCAACTGTCCCGAATTACCATTGCTGCCGCCACTAGAGGTCTGCGGCCGGCACTGGGTAATTCTGTCTCCGTCGCGGCCATTTTACGGAAGTCCAGCTTGTTATGAAGAAACAAGAGGCGGAGCCCAGGTGGCAATGAATGCGGCTGCCAAGAGAAATGGAGCTCCATTTCTATTGGCAGCCGCTTACATTGCCACCTGGGCTCCGCCTCTTGGTTCTTCCCCTCGGTATCCACAAGTTGGTCTCCTGTGATGGAGAGCCCTGGTTCCCAGCGCCATGCTATTGGCTGAGTGAGACTCTGCTCTGTCTCACTCTCACTGCAGCTGCCTCCCCGGAGAGTGACAGTCTGAGCAAGCAACTCTCTGGGCGGCTGCACGTTGAATCCTCCGCTCGCCGCCCAGTGCATGAGGGGAGGGAGGAGGGCTGTGCTGGGGGGTCTGTACATACGGGGGTGGGTTGTCCTGGGGTGGTCTGCACATAATGTAGGTGGGTTGTCCTGGGGAGGTCTGTACATATGGGGGGTGGGTTTTCCTGGGGGGTCTGTACATATGGGGGGGTGGTTTGTCCTGGGGGTCTGTAAATATGGGGGGGTGGGTTGTCCTGGGGGGTCTGTACATCTAGGGGGGTGGGTTGTTCTGGGAAGGTCTGTACATATGGGGGGTGGGTTGTCCTGGGAGGGATTGTACATATAGGGGGGTGGTCTGCCCTGGGAGAGTGGGTTGCCCTGGGGGGGTCTATACATATAGGGGGGTGGTCTGCCCTGGGAGAGTGGGTTGTCCTGGGGGGTCTGTACATATGGGGGGTTGGTTGTCCTGGGGGATCTGTACATATGGGGGTGGGTTGTCCTGGGGGCATCTGTACATATTGGGGGGTGGGTTGTACTGGGAGGGTCTGTACATACAAGGGGTGGGCTGTCCTGTGAGAATGGATTGTCCTGGGGCATCTGTACATATGGGGGGTGGGTTGTCCTGGGGGCGTGTGTACATATTTGGGGGTGGGTTGTACTGGGAGGGTCTGTACATATAGGGGGTGGGCTGTCCTGTGAGAGTGGGTTGTCCTGGGGCATCTGTACATATGGGGGTGGGTTGTCTTGGGGGGTCTGTAAATATGGGGGGTGGGTTGTCCTGGGAAGGTCTGTACATATGGGGGGTGGGTTGTCCTGGGAGGGATTGTACATATAGGGGGGTGGTCTGCCCTGGGAGAGTGGGTTGCCCTGGGGGGGTCTATACATATAGGGGGGTGGTCTGCCCTGGGAGAGTGGGTTGTCCTGGGGGGTCTGTACATATGGGGGGTTGGTTGTCCTGGGGGATCTGTACATATGGGGGTGGGTTGTCCTGGGGGCATCTGTACATATTGGGGGGTGGGTTGTACTGGGAGGGTCTGTACATACAAGGGGTGGGCTGTCCTGTGAGAATGGATTGTCCTGGGGCGTCTGTACATATTGGGGGTGGGTTGTCCTGGGGGCGTCTGTACATATTGGGGGGTGGGTTGTCCTGGGAGGGTCTGTACATATAGGGGGGTGGTCTGCCCTGGGAGAGTGGGTTGTCCTGGGGGGGTCTGTACATATAGGGGGGTGGTCTGCCCTGGGAGAGTGGGTTGTCCTGGGGGGTCTGTACATATGGGGGGTTGGTTGTCCTGGGGGGTCTGTACATATGGGGGTGGTATTCCTGGGGGCATCTGTACATATTGGGGGGTGGGTTGTCTTTACATATAGGGGGGTGCGTTGTTCTGGGGGGTCTGTACATATGGGGGGTAGGTTGTCCAGGGGGCATCTGTATATATAGGGGGGTGGGTTGTCCTAGGAGGGTCTGCACATATGGGGGGGTGGGTTTTCCTGGGGGTCTGTACATATGGGGGGGTGGGCTGTCCTGGGAGGGTCTGTACATATGGGGGTGGGTTGTCCTGAGAGGGTCTGTACATATGGGGGTGTGGTTTGTCCTGGGGGTCTGTACTTCGGGGGGTTTTCCTGGGGGATCTGTACATATGGGGGGTTGTCCCGAGGGGTCTGTACAAATGGGGGTGGGTTGTCCTGGGGGGGTCTGTACTGATGGGGGGGTAGTTTGTCCAGGGAGGTCTGGACTGATGGAGGAGGGGTGGTTTATCCTGAGGGGGATCTGTACTAAGGGAGGGGGTCTGCACTTAGTGAGGGGGATCTATACTGCGGGGGGTCTGTAATGAGGGAGGACTATAGTGGGTGGAGGGTGACACTATGTTTTTTCACACCGGATGACACCATTCCTAGTGACGCCACTGGTAACTGGGGACACCTGGTGTAAGGGGGACTCTGCTGGAGACAGCTGATGTAAGGAGGGACTCTGATGGGGACACCTGGTGTAAGGAGGGACTCTGCTGGGTGACACCTGATGTAAGGAGAGACTCTGCTGGGTGACACCTGGTGTAAGGAGGGACTCCGCTGGGGACACCTGATGTAAGGGGGGACTCCCTGGGGACACCTGATGTAAGGGGGGACTCCCTGGGGACACCTGATGTAAGGATGGACTCCGCTGGGGGCACCTGATGTAAGGAGGGACTCTGCTGGGGACACCTGATGTAAGGATGGACTCCGCTGGGGGCACCTGATGTAAGGACGGACTCTGCTGGGGACACCTGGTTTGAGAAGGGACTCTGCTGGGGACACCTGGTGTGAGGAGGGACTCTGCTAAGGACACCTGTTGTGAGGAGGGACTCTGCTGGGGACACCTGGTGGCCTCTGGTGGCAGGCGATGTGACAAATGACACCCTCAGGGCTCCCAATGATTCGGCATTATGGTGAGTTGAACTATTTAATTTCATATTACAATGTAGTAATAGAAATAATGTGTTTCAATCATCCTGACACCATAAAAACCATGGTGTCGGGATGATTGAAGCGTTAACACCAGGTGGTTGGAGTATCTTTATCTGCTGATTGTTAAACTTTCTGGAATAAACATATTTCTATTGTGGTGTAGAATCTGGGCCTGCTTTTCTTTCTTTCTTCTCTTCTCTTTTCTTTCTTTCTTTCTCCATCCCTTGTTCATCTCAGACTCTAACCACACCCCCTTTGAGCCATACCCATTCTCGCTTAAATCACGCCCATTTTTAATTTTTCCTTTTCTCTATATGTCCCGCCTTAAAACGTATGCCCCACCCCCTAATTAAAGCAAGACTCCGCCTGCAGACAAAAAAGTGTCCCTATACATTTTTTGTCAATGTTGGCAACTATGTGTTACATGACCACGTAATTGTCATTCAAAGTGTGACAGCGCTGAAAGCTGAAAATTGGCCTGGGCAAGAGGGGGGCGAAAGTGCCCGGTATTGAAGTTGTTAAGGCATTGTATTGTTTTATTCTGTAAATTATGTAATCATTGTGTTTCACTGTAACAGGACGTTGATTTCTGTGCTTGCGGTGTCTGCCCAGCACCCTCGGGGATGCCCAATTCTTCTTAGGACCTGATCTTTGGAATCTGGGTGCCCCTTTAATGCAAGGAGGGTGGTACGGTGGGTGGATCTCCACCTAGTTCATCCATTTGGAGACGTATGTGCGCACCTTCTGTCATGTTTGTGTGTGGTGACGTCACCTATCGTGGACACATGCACAACTGCACCAATGAGTTGTCAGCTGTCAATGGGCTTCCCCACTGACAGCTACATTTTTAAAAAACATTTGCCGGTTAAAAATTGTAAAAAAAAAAACAGCATGGGGTCCCCCCAAGTCCATACCAGGCCCTTATCCGAGAATGCAGCCTGGCTGGTCAGGAAAGGGGAGACAAGTTAGCGCCCCCCCAAATCATACCAGGCCACATGGGGACCACAACATGGGGGGTGGGTGCTTTGGGGCAGATAAGGGTGGGGCCACTTGGCAGACCCCCACAATCACAGCCCAGGGTTGTGGAGAAGAGACCCTTGTCCCCATCAACATGGATAAGGGTCTGGTATGGATTTTGGGGGGCCCAAGCCATTTTTTTCAATAGCTGGGTGCCGGCTATTGTAACTGCGAGTCAAGTAGAATGGGATTTGACTTGTTATTTTCTTTATAAATGTCAGTTTTGCTGAAGCAGGTTCTATACATGGTACAGATGCACCACTTTACAGGCAGACTAAGGGGATCCCCTGTCACTATATTTAAAGGAATTTTTAATTTTTATTGTTGCACTTTGAGCATCATTAAAATCATTGCTGCTGAAAAGACAATCACTTTAAAAAAAAAATGCATTGATACATGTTCACCAGAGCAGGACCCGGACCCCCATAACTTTTTTATGCTAATTACTTGCATATAAGCCTTCAAAATGGGGACTTTTGATTTCTCACGTTCGGCTCTCATAGACTTCAATGGAGTTTGCTGTTTGGGGCAGAACTTTTCACCTGTTCGGGAGTTCTGCTGAGAACCAAATGGGGGGGTGTTTGGCCTATCTCTATTTACAGGCTTCATTGGTGTTTGTGGGTTTTATTGATTAATACATTGTAACAATATTAGTCATTTTTTATGAACAGATCAAAGCGTTCTACACCCAACCCATCACTGATCAGACCCCCAACCCATCCTACACCCAACCCATCACTGATCAGACCCCCAACCCATCCTAAACCCAACCCATCAATGATCAGACCCCCAACCCATCCTAAACCCAACCCATCACTGATCAGACCCCCAACCCATCCTACACCCAACCCATCACTGATCAGACCCCCAACCCATCCTAAACCCAACCCATCACTGATCAGACCTCCAACCCATCCTAAACCCAACCCATCAATGATCAGACCCCCAACCCAGCTGTGCAATAAATATGTCTACTCCTTCTGTCCTAATGCTCTGTACATAGAGGATGTATAGAGAGGAAACTCTGTGGTTGGGTCATTTCCAGAGGACGAGTCTACAGGAAAACCGCACGTCATGCATAGAGGTGGCAGAATATCACTCACCCCTTTCTATGCACATTATAGAGAGACAAGACATTTACACCATCATACAACATCTACAAAAAGATTTCACTTCTCTCCCTGAGATGAATTCCAACAACACTTGATTCAATAGAAATATGACTATTCCTCCAACTGACACCAATGATGGGGCTCTATTCCTCCCACTGATACCAATGATGGGGCACTATTCCTCTAACTGACACCAATGATGGGACACTATTCCTCCCACTGACACCATCAATGGGGCACTATTCCTCCCACTGACACCAATGATGGGGCACTATTCCTCCCACTGATACCAATAATGGGGCACTATTCCTCCCACTGACACCAATGATGGGGCACTATTGATCTTTTATTGAAAAGAATCAAGCAACCAATTTTATACAAAAGTAAAAAACAAAACCATAGTACAAAACTTCAACAGAAATCCAAGGAATACACATCCATGTTCAGAATATTTACAATATATACATAATCCATTACCAACCCTCTTTTTTAGTAAACTATTTACATAAAGCAGCAGAGAGGGCCTAAGAGGCACAACCCATCACCTATGTACGCAGCCATTTATCAAAAATTAATCAAAAATATAATAATCTAGGGTGATAAGAGACAGACAGCCAGGGCCGGTCCTAGACGGGGTGCACGGGGTGCAGTGCACCCAGGCACCAGAGAGGTGGGGGCGCTGAAGCGCCAGAGTGCTCCACTGCTCCCTTCCCTCCTCCTCCTCCCCTTGATTGTGTCCGGCGGCGGCTCCAAGAAGAAAGAGGCGCCGCGCCGCTGTTTGCTGCTCAAGCCCCTCCTCGGAGAAAGAGAGCAGCTGCCAGCCGGAGATGACATCGGAGGCAGAGCGGCTGGTCTCTGCGTGGAGAGAGACCAGCCGCACAGTGATGTCGCGGGGGGGAGCGGAGGAGCAGTGGAGCGGTGGAGCGGTCCGTGCCTGACACATTCTCCTCTCTGTGTCTCCCGCTCCCGCTCCTGCCTGCTTTGATCTGCACTGCTCTCCACCCGGGCGGCGCGGCTGGCTGCACACTGTCCTCTCCTCTCTAGCTGCCGCCCGGGTATATTTATGTACCCTAATGGAGGGGAGGGGGCTGTACTGTACTAATGGAGGGGGGGGTTGTACTGTACTAATGGAGGGGGGCTGTACTGTACTAATGGAGGGGGGCTGTACTAATGGAGGGGGGCTGTACTAATGGAGGGGGGCTGTACTGTACTAATGGAGGGGGGCTGTACTAATGGAGGGGGGGCTGTACTAATGGAGGGGGGCTGTACTAATGGAGGGGGGCTGTACTGTACTAATGGAGGGGGGCTGTACTAATGGAGGGGGGCTGTACTAATGGAGGGGGGCTGTACTAATGGAGGGGGGCTGTACTGTACTAATAGAGGGGGGCTGTACTAATGGGGTCTGTACTAATGGGGGGCTGTGCTAATAATGGGGGGGTCTGCACTAATAATGGGGGTCTGTACTAATAATGGGGGGCTGTACTAATGGAGGGGGGGCTGTACTAATAATGGGGGGTCTGTACTAATAATGGGGGGTCTGTACTAATAATGGGGGGGCTGTACTAATGGGGGGTCTGTACTAATCCAGAGGGGGTCTGTACTAATGGGGTCTGTACAAATCCAGCGGTGGTCTGTACTAATGGGGTCTGTACTAATGGAGTCTGTACTAATGGAGGGGGTCTGTACTAATGGGGGGTTCTGTACTAATGGAGGGGGGTCTGTACTAATGGGGGGTCTGTACTAATGGGGGGTTCTGTACTAATGGAGGGGGGTCTGTCCTGGGGGGTCTGTACTAATGGAGGGGGGTCTGTACTAATAGAGAGGGGGTCTGTACTAATGGAGGGGGGGTCTGTACTAATGGAGGGGGGTCTGTCCTGGGGGTTTGTACTAATGGAGAGGGGATCTGTACTAATGGGGTCTGTACTAATGGAGGGGGGGGTCTGTACTAATGGAGAGGGGGTCTGTCCTGGGGGGTCTGTACTAATGGAGAGGGGGTCTGTACTAATGGGGTCTGTACTAATGGAGGGGGGTCTGTCCTGGGGGGTCTGTACTAATGGAGAGGGGGTCTGTACTAATGGGGTCTGTACTAATGGAGGGGGGGTCTGTACTGGGGGGTCTGTACTAATGGAGGGGGGTCTGTACTAATGGAGAGGGGGTCTGTCCTGGGGGGTCTGTACTAATGGAGGGGGGGTCTGTACTGGGGGGTCTGTACTAATGGAGGGGGGTCTGTACTAATGGAGAGGGGGTCTGTCCTGGGGGGTCTGTACTAATGGAGGGGGGTCTGTACTAATGGAGGGGGGTCTGTCCTGGGGGGTCTGTACTAATGGAGAGGGGGTCTGTACTAATGGGGGGTCTGTACTAATGGGGGGGTCTGTACTGTGGTGGGGTCTGTACTAATGGGGTCTGTACTAATGGAGGGGGGGTCTGTCCTAATGGGGGGTCTGTACTAATGAAGGGGGGTCTGTACTAATGGAGAGGGGGTCTGTCCTGGGGGGTCTGTACTAATTGAGGGGGGGTCTTTACTAATGGAGGGGGGCTGTACTAATGGAGGGGGGGTCTGTACTAATGGAGAGGGGGTCTGTACTAATGAGGGGGTCTCTCCTGGGGGGTCTGTACTAATGGAGGGGGGGTCTGTACTAATGGGGTGGTCTGTCCTGGGAGGTCTGTACTAATGAAGGGGTGGTTTGTCCTGTGGGGTCTGTACTAATGGAGAGGGAGATCTGTCCTGGGGGGGTCTGTACTAATAGAGGGGGGGTTACCTGGGGGGGATCTGTACTGGGTAAGGTCTGTACTGAGGGAGGGGTTTATACTTAGTGTGGGTTCTGCACTGACGGAGGGGGGTCTATATGTAGTGGAGGGGGGTCTGTACTGAGGGGCGACTATAGTTGGTGGAAGGGGGGTGACCCTAACCCTAGTGAAGCCAATGCAGCTGCGGGCTCTCCTTTTCCCCCTCCCTCTCCTTTCCCCCCTCCCTCTCCTTTCCCCCCTCCCTCTCCTTTCCCCCTCCCTCTCCTCCTGCGTGCTGCCCACAATGTTTCTTCCCCCGCCTTCATATCAACCAGGGAGGAAACAGTATAGAAAAAGGAGCAGAGAAGAGGATTGTGGGACATATAGTCCCGAGGACTGGCAGCCCCACTGTAACACAGAAACTGGAGCCCACACAGCATGCTCAGGTGAATGGGAAAGAAAGAGAGAGACAGGAGCCCGGGAAAGCTTTCAGGGAAGTACACCCAGGACTCCAGAGGGAGAAGACAGTGCTGAGAGAACACCATCAGAGAGAGAACCCCGCTGCCCTGCGCCACCAGAAAGAAAGCCACACAGCCTGGTGCCATCCCTGGCAGAGAAAGGAATGGAGTCTTTGCAGGAATACAGATCTGGGTGCTACCCAGCGGAGTCACCATGGGCAATTCAGAGTGAGCTGACTCCTGATCAGAGGAACCGTTGCTGTATCGCTGGGTCAGGTGAGAGGGCCGATTGGCCATTATGTACTAGTGTCCATAGGAACTGCAGTCTCTGACCATCTCCTGTAGTATGTCTGCAGTCTCTGACCATCTCCTGTAGTATGTCTGCAGTCTCTGACCATCTCTTGTATTATGTCTGCAGTCTCTGAGCATCTCCTGTACTATGTCTGTAGTCTCTGACCATCTCCTGTAGTATGTCTGCAGTCTCTGATCATCTCTTGTATTATGTCTGCAGTCTCTGAGCATCTCCTGTACTATGTCTGCAGTCTCTGAGCATCTGCTGTAGTATGTCTGCAGTCTCTGGCTATCTCCTGTACTATGTCTGCAGTCTCTGACCATCTCCTGTTCTATGATTGCAGTCTCTGACCGTCTCTTGTATCATAACTACAGTCTCTGACCATCTCCTGTACTAAGTCTGCAGTCTCTGACCATCTCCTGTACTAAGTCTGCAGTCTCTGACCATCTCCTGTACTATGTCTGCAGTCTCTGACCATCTCCTGTACTATGTCTGCAGTCTCTGACCATCTCCTGTACTATGTCTGCAGTTTCTGACCATCTCCTGTACTATGTCTGCAGTCTCTGACCATCACCTGCACTATGTCTGCAGTCTCTGGCTATCTCCTGTACTATGTCTGCAGTCTCTGACCATCTCCTGTTCTATGATTGCAGTCTCTGACCGTCTATTGTATCATAACTACAGTCTCTGACCATCTCCTGTACTATGTCTGCAGTCTCTGGGCATCTCCTGTACTATGTCTGCAGTCTCTGATCATTTCCTGTACTATGGCTACAGTCTCTGACCATCTCTTGTACTATGCCTGCAGTCTCTGGGCATCTCCTGTACTATGCCTGCAGTCTCTGGGCATCTCCTGTACTATGTCTGCAGTCTCTGACCATCTCCTGTACTATGTCTGCAGTCTCTGACCATCTCCTGTACTATGTCTGCAGTCTCTGATCATCTCCTGTACTATGTCTGCAGTCTCTGACCATCTCCTGTACTATGTCTGCAGTCTCTGATCATCTCCTGTACTATGTCTGCAGTCTCTGATCATCTCCTGTACTATGTCTGCAGTCTCTGATCATCTCCTGTACTATGTCTGCAGTCTCTGATCATCTCCTGTACTATGTCTGCAGTCTCTGATCATCTCCTGTACTATGTCTGCAGTCTCTGATCATCTCCTGTACTATGTCTGCAGTCTCTGATCATCTCCTGTACTATGTCTGCAATCTCTGACCATATCCTGTACTATGTCTGCAGGCTCTGATCATCTCCTGTACTATGTCTGCAGTCTCTGATCATCTCTTGTATCATAACTACAGTCTCTGACCATCTCCTGTACTATGTCTGCAGTCTCTGATAATCTCCTGTACTATGTCTGCAGTCTCTGATCATCTCTTGTATCATAACTACAGTCTCTGACATCTCCTGTACTATGTCTGCAGTCTCTGATCATCTCCTGGACTATGTCTGCAGTCTCTGATCATCTCCTGTACTATGTCTGCAGTCTCTGGGCATCTCCTGTACTATGTCTGCAGTCTCTGATCATCTCTTGTATCATAACTACAGTCTCTGACCATATCCTGTACTATGTCTGCAGTCTCTGACCATATCCTGTACTATGTCTGCAGTCTCTGACCATCTCCTGTACTATGTCTGCAGTCTCTGACCATATCCTGTACTATGTCTGCAGTCTCTGGGCATCTCCTGTACTATGTCTGCAGTCTCTGATCATCTCCTGTACTATGTCTGCAGTCTCTGACCATCTCCTGTACTAAGTCTGCAGTCTCTGACCATCTCCTGTACTATGTCTGCAGTCTCTGACCATCTCCTGTACTATGTCTGCAGTTTCTGCCCATCTCCTGTACTATGTCTGCAGTCTCTGACCATCTCCTGTACTATGTCTGCAGTCTCTGACCATCACCTGCACTATGATTGCAGTCTCTGATCGTCTCCTGTATCATAACTACAGTCTCTGACCATCTCCTGTACTATGTCTGCAGTCTCTGGGCATCTCCTGTACTATGTCTGCAGTCTCTGGCTATCTCCTGTACTATGTCTGCAGTCTCTGACCATCTCCTGTTCTATGATTGCAGTCTCTGACCGTCTATTGTATCATAACTACAGTCTCTGACCATCTCCTGTACTATGTCTGCAGTCTCTGGGCATCTCCTGTACTATGTCTGCAGTCTCTGATCATTTCCTGTACTATGGCTACAGTCTCTGACCATCTCTTGTACTATGCCTGCAGTCTCTGGGCATCTCCTGTACTATGCCTGCAGTCTCTGGGCATCTCCTGTACTATGTCTGCAGTCTCTGACCATATCCTGTACTATGTCTGCAGTCTCTGACCATCTCCTGTACTATGTCTGCAGTCTCTGGGCATCTCCTGTACTATGTCTGCAGTCTCTGATCATTTCCTGTACTATGGCTACAGTCTCTGACCATCTCTTGTACTATGCCTGCAGTCTCTGGGCATCTCCTGTACTATGCCTGCAGTCTCTGGGCATCTCCTGTACTATGCCTGCAGTCTCTGGGCATCTCCTGTACTATGTCTGCAGTCTCTGACCATCTCCTGTACTATGTCTGCAGTCTCTGACCATCTCCTGTACTATGTCTGCAGTCTCTGATCATCTCCTGTACTATGTCTGCAGTCTCTGACCATCTCCTGTACTATGTCTGCAGTCTCTGATCATCTCCTGTACTATGTCTGCAGTCTCTGATCATCTCCTGTACTATGTCTGCAGTCTCTGATCATCTCCTGTACTATGTCTGCAGTCTCTGATCATCTCCTGTACTATGTCTGCAGTCTCTGATCATCTCCTGTACTATGTCTGCAGTCTCTGATCATCTCCTGTACTATGTCTGCAATCTCTGACCATATCCTGTACTATGTCTGCAGTCTCTGGGCATCACCTGTACTATGTCTGCAGTCTCTGATCATCTCCTGTACTATGTCTGCAGTCTCTGATCATCTCTTGTATCATAACTACAGTCTCTGACCATCTCCTGTACTATGTCTGCAGTCTCTGATAATCTCCTGTACTATGTCTGCAGTCTCTGATCATCTCTTGTATCATAACTACAGTCTCTGACATCTCCTGTACTATGTCTGCAGTCTCTGATCATCTCCTGGACTATGTCTGCAGTCTCTGATCATCTCCTGTACTATGTCTGCAGTCTCTGGGCATCTCCTGTACTATGTCTGCAGTATCTGATCATCTCTTGTATCATAACTACAGTCTCTGACCATATCCTGTACTATGTCTGCAGTCTCTGACCATATCCTGTACTATGTCTGCAGTCTCTGACCATCTCCTGTACTATGTCTGCAGTCTCTGACCATATCCTGTACTATGTCTGCAGTCTCTGGGCATCTCCTGTACTATGTCTGCAGTCTCTGATCATCTCCTGTACTATGTCTGCAGTCTCTGACCATCTCCTGTACTAAGTCTGCAGTCTCTGACCATCTCCTGTACTATGTCTGCAGTCTCTGACCATCTCCTGTACTATGTCTGCAGTTTCTGCCCATCTCCTGTACTATGTCTGCAGTCTCTGACCATCTCCTGTACTATGTCTGCAGTCTCTGACCATCACCTGCACTATGATTGCAGTCTCTGATCGTCTCCTGTATCATAACTACAGTCTCTGACCATCTCCTGTACTATGTCTGCAGTCTCTGGGCATCTCCTGTACTATGTCTGCAGTCTCTGACCATCTCCTGTTCTATGATTGCAGTCTCTGACCGTCTATTGTATCATAACTACAGTCTCTGACCATCTCCTGTACTATGTCTGCAGTCTCTGGGCATCTCCTGTACTATGTCTGCAGTCTCTGATCATTTCCTGTACTATGGCTACAGTCTCTGACCATCTCTTGTACTATGCCTGCAGTCTCTGGGCATCTCCTGTACTATGCCTGCAGTCTCTGGGCATCTCCTGTACTATGTCTGCAGTCTCTGACCATCTCCTGTACTATGTCTGCAGTCTCTGACCATCTCCTGTACTATGTCTGCAGTCTCTGGGCATCTCCTGTACTATGTCTGCAGTCTCTGATCATCTCCTGTACTATGTCTGCAGTCTCTGATCATCTCCTGTACTATGTCTGCAGTCTCTGATCATCTCCTGTACTATGTCTGCAGTCTCTGATCATCTCCTGTACTATGTCTGCAGTCTCTGATCATCTCCTGTACTATGTCTGCAGTCTCTGATCATCTCCTGTACTATGTCTGCAATCTCTGACCATATCCTGTACTATGTCTGCAGTCTCTGGGCATCACCTGTACTATGTCTGCAGTCTCTGATCATCTCCTGTACTATGTCTGCAGTCTCTGATCATCTCTTGTATCATAACTACAGTCTCTGACCATCTCCTGTACTATGTCTGCAGGCTCTGGGCATCTCCTGTACTATGTCTGCAGTCTCTGATCATCTCCTGTACTATGTCTGCAGTCTCTGATCATCTCTTGTATCATAACTACAGTCTCTGACATCTCCTGTACTATGTCTGCAGTCTCTGATCATCTCCTGGACTATGTCTGCAGTCTCTGATCATCTCCTGTACTATGTCTGCAGTCTCTGGGCATCTCCTGTACTATGTCTGCAGTCTCTGATCATCTCTTGTATCATAACTACAGTCTCTGACCATATCCTGTACTATGTCTGCAGTCTCTGACCATATCCTGTACTATGTCTGCAGTCTCTGACCATCTCCTGTACTATGTCTGCAGTCTCTGATCATCTCCGGTACTATGTCTGCAGTCCCTGATCATCTCCTGTACTATGTCTGCAGTCTCTGACCATATCCTGTGCTATGTCTGCAGTCTCTGATCATCTCCTGTACTATGTCTGCAGTCTCTGGGCATCTCCTGTACTATGTCTGCAGTCTCTGATCATCTCCTGTACTATGTCTGCAGTCTCTGATCATCTCCGATACTATGTCTGCAGTCCCTGATCATCTCCTGTACTATGTCTGCAGTCTCTGGGCATCTCCTGTACTATGTCTACAGTCTCTAACCATCTCTTGTACTATGCCTGCAGTCCCTGATCATCTCCTGTACTAAGTACAGGAGATGCCCAGAGACTGCAGACATAATACAGGAGATGGTCAGAGACTGCAGACATAGTACAGGAGATAGTCAGAGACTGCAGACATAATACAGGAGATGATCAGAGACTGCAGACATAGTACAGGAGATGGTCAGAGACTGCAGACATAGTACAGGAGATGGTCAGAGACTGCAGACATAGTACAGGAGATGCCCAGAGACTGCAGACATAGTACAGGAGATGGTCAGAGACTGCAGACATAGTACAGGAGATGCCCAGAGACTGCAGACAATGTCTGACCATCTCCTGTACTATGTCTGCAGTCTCTGATCATCTCCTGTACTATGTCTGCAATCTCTGACCATATCCTGTACTATGTCTGCAGTCTCTGGGCATCACCTGTACTATGTCTGCAGTCTCTGATCATCTCCTGTACTATGTCTGCAGTCTCTGATCATCTCTTGTATCATAACTACAGTCTCTGACCATCTCCTGTACTATGTCTGCAGTCTCTGATAATCTCCTGTACTATGTCTGCAGTCTCTGATCATCTCTTGTATCATAACTACAGTCTCTGACATCTCCTGTACTATGTCTGCAGTCTCTGATCATCTCCTGGACTATGTCTGCAGTCTCTGATCATCTCCTGTACTATGTCTGCAGTCTCTGGGCATCTCCTGTACTATGTCTGCAGTATCTGATCATCTCTTGTATCATAACTACAGTCTCTGACCATATCCTGTACTATGTCTGCAGTCTCTGACCATATCCTGTACTATGTCTGCAGTCTCTGACCATCTCCTGTACTATGTCTGCAGTCTCTGACCATATCCTGTACTATGTCTGCAGTCTCTGGGCATCTCCTGTACTATGTCTGCAGTCTCTGATCATCTCCTGTACTATGTCTGCAGTCTCTGACCATCTCCTGTACTAAGTCTGCAGTCTCTGACCATCTCCTGTACTATGTCTGCAGTCTCTGACCATCTCCTGTACTATGTCTGCAGTTTCTGCCCATCTCCTGTACTATGTCTGCAGTCTCTGACCATCTCCTGTACTATGTCTGCAGTCTCTGACCATCACCTGCACTATGATTGCAGTCTCTGATCGTCTCCTGTATCATAACTACAGTCTCTGACCATCTCCTGTACTATGTCTGCAGTCTCTGGGCATCTCCTGTACTATGTCTGCAGTCTCTGACCATCTCCTGTTCTATGATTGCAGTCTCTGACCGTCTATTGTATCATAACTACAGTCTCTGACCATCTCCTGTACTATGTCTGCAGTCTCTGGGCATCTCCTGTACTATGTCTGCAGTCTCTGATCATTTCCTGTACTATGGCTACAGTCTCTGACCATCTCTTGTACTATGCCTGCAGTCTCTGGGCATCTCCTGTACTATGCCTGCAGTCTCTGGGCATCTCCTGTACTATGTCTGCAGTCTCTGACCATCTCCTGTACTATGTCTGCAGTCTCTGACCATCTCCTGTACTATGTCTGCAGTCTCTGGGCATCTCCTGTACTATGTCTGCAGTCTCTGATCATCTCCTGTACTATGTCTGCAGTCTCTGATCATCTCCTGTACTATGTCTGCAGTCTCTGATCATCTCCTGTACTATGTCTGCAGTCTCTGATCATCTCCTGTACTATGTCTGCAGTCTCTGATCATCTCCTGTACTATGTCTGCAGTCTCTGATCATCTCCTGTACTATGTCTGCAATCTCTGACCATATCCTGTACTATGTCTGCAGTCTCTGGGCATCACCTGTACTATGTCTGCAGTCTCTGATCATCTCCTGTACTATGTCTGCAGTCTCTGATCATCTCTTGTATCATAACTACAGTCTCTGACCATCTCCTGTACTATGTCTGCAGGCTCTGGGCATCTCCTGTACTATGTCTGCAGTCTCTGATCATCTCCTGTACTATGTCTGCAGTCTCTGATCATCTCTTGTATCATAACTACAGTCTCTGACATCTCCTGTACTATGTCTGCAGTCTCTGATCATCTCCTGGACTATGTCTGCAGTCTCTGATCATCTCCTGTACTATGTCTGCAGTCTCTGGGCATCTCCTGTACTATGTCTGCAGTCTCTGATCATCTCTTGTATCATAACTACAGTCTCTGACCATATCCTGTACTATGTCTGCAGTCTCTGACCATATCCTGTACTATGTCTGCAGTCTCTGACCATCTCCTGTACTATGTCTGCAGTCTCTGATCATCTCCGGTACTATGTCTGCAGTCCCTGATCATCTCCTGTACTATGTCTGCAGTCTCTGACCATATCCTGTGCTATGTCTGCAGTCTCTGATCATCTCCTGTACTATGTCTGCAGTCTCTGGGCATCTCCTGTACTATGTCTGCAGTCTCTGATCATCTCCTGTACTATGTCTGCAGTCTCTGATCATCTCCGATACTATGTCTGCAGTCCCTGATCATCTCCTGTACTATGTCTGCAGTCTCTGGGCATCTCCTGTACTATGTCTACAGTCTCTAACCATCTCTTGTACTATGCCTGCAGTCCCTGATCATCTCCTGTACTAAGTACAGGAGATGCCCAGAGACTGCAGACATAATACAGGAGATGGTCAGAGACTGCAGACATAGTACAGGAGATAGTCAGAGACTGCAGACATAATACAGGAGATGATCAGAGACTGCAGACATAGTACAGGAGATGGTCAGAGACTGCAGACATAGTACAGGAGATGGTCAGAGACTGCAGACATAGTACAGGAGATGCCCAGAGACTGCAGACATAGTACAGGAGATGGTCAGAGACTGCAGACATAGTACAGGAGATGCCCAGAGACTGCAGACAATGTCTGACCATCTCCTGTACTATGTCTGCAGTCTCTGGGCATCTCCTGTACTATGTCTGCAGTCTCTGATCATCTCCTGTACTATGTCTGCAGTCTCTGATCATCTCCTGTACTATGTCTGCAGTCTCTGACCATCTCCTGTACTATGTCTGCAGTCTCTGACCATCTCCTGTACTATGTCTGCAGTCTCTGACCATCTCCTGTACTATGTCTGCAGTCTCTGATCATCTCCTGTATTATGTCTGCAGTCTCTGACCATCTCCTGTACTATGTCTGCAGTCTCTGACCATCTTCTGTATCATGTCTGCAGTCTCTGACCATCTCCTGTATCATGTCTGCAGTCTCTGACCATCTCCTGTATCATGTCTGCAGTCTCTGACCATCTCCTGTATCATGTCTACAGTCTCTGATCATCTCCTGTATCATGTCTGGGGGCTCTTTCTAACAGACTCTCTAACAAAAGCCCTCTTTGTGTGCATCAGAGAGACTCCCCTCCAGGTCTCATTAGTGTACGCTCTTCCTGTATTTTTTTTATTGTTAAAAGATCAGGGGAGGATCTATTCCTAGGGTAACAAAGACTTCTTAGGGGAGCATCTCTGTGTTTGAGTCCTTGCCATAGAAACATTTATAAAGGGGAGGAGTTGGTAAGATGACCACGCCCATGTGGGGGCGCCAGAAATATTTCTGCACCCAGGCGCCGGTGACCCTAGGATCGGCCCTGCAGACAGCCACACCCGGGAAAGAGACTCCTGGCAGTCAGGGAGGCTTGAATCCCCTCCACGCCTTCAACCAAGCCCCCTGACTCCGCTTGTCTCTCTCAAGCACCCGAATCTTCTCCACCTCATGCAAAATGTCATACACCACCACCTGAACAGGAAGGATTTTATGCCGAATGCTGACCTGACACCGTGCGTTCCAAGTGAAATAACGGACTACAAGGCTAACTAAAAAAGTGTATCCAAACAAGAAAACCCCACCAGTATTGAATGCTCCGTACACCCACTCAGCATAACCCAGCCTGGAGAGGAAAGGAACACCGAGGGCCCGTCCCACCTGTTTGTACACCTCTATGTTAAAAGGGCAATGAAGCAGAAAATGGTCCATAGTCTCCTCCTCACCTGCACACTCCTCCCGAGGACAGCTACGATCCATCTCACTGCGGAATTTCAAATTGCCCCGAACATAGAGTCTCCCATGGAAGAACAACCAGGCCAGATCCCTAAATTTAGGGGGTACTCTATCCAAATTAATAAGTCTTAACCCTGCCCTCAAAACTGGGCCTGGGCAATCCTTTAAGGCCAGTGGGTCATGAAAGACTTCGCTCAAGACTCGACTCATAAGGACTGTCCTTGGAACCGATCTGAGATCTTCAGCCGACAATCACCACTGCCGTAGTAACTTCAGGCACTGAAAGCTGAAAATTGGCCTGGGCAGGAAGGGGGGGAAGTGCCCAGTATTGAATTTGTTAAGGGTCTCCCCTGACACTATATTTAACTACTTCAGATCTGCGCTATAGCCGAATGATGGCTACAGCGCAGACCTGCTTTGCCGGGAGTACGTCTATTGACGTCCTCCCATGGCCGAGCGGCCTGTGTGCCCCCTGCAGGGCGCGCATGGCGCACTCTGTGATCAGCAAGTCTATGAGACTCACTGGATCACAGATCAAAGTAAGGGGTCAGCCAATGACAGCTGATCATGTGATGTCAACAGAGGCGGTAATCGTCTATTTTTTCTCCTCGCGCTGACAGTGCCACCTATCAGTGCCCACAATCAGTGCCTCAACAACAGTGCTGCACATCAGTGCCACCTATCAGTGCCCATCAGTGCCATCTATCAGTGGTACCTATCAGTGCCCATCAGTGCCACCCATCGGTGCCACCCATCTATGCCACCCATCCGTGCCATCTTCTCAGTGGCCATCAGTGCCACCTTATCTGTGCCCATCAGTACTGCCTTATCTGTCCCCATCAGTGCCGCCTTAACTGTGCCTATCAGTGCCCATCAGTGCAGCCTATCAGTACCCACCAGAGCAGCCTATCAGTGCCCACCAGTGCAGCCTATCAGTGCATATCAATGAAGGAGAAAAATTACCTGTTTGCAAAATTGTATAACAAACTAAGAAAATGATTTTTTTTTTTCCAAAATTTTCCATTTTTTTTGTTTGTGTAGCAAAAAATAAAAATCCCAGCTGTGATTAAATACCACCAAAAGAAAGCTCTATTTGTGGGAAAAAAATGATAAAAATGTCATTTGGATACAGTGTTGTATGACTGCATAATTGTCATTCAAAGTGTATCAGTGTTGAAAGGTGAAAATTGGTCTGGGCAGGAGGGGGTTTAAGTGCCCAGTAAGCAAGTGGTTAAAGGAATTTTTAATTTTTATTGTTGCACTTTAAACATCATTAAAATCACTGCTCCTGAAAAACAATCACTTTAAAAAAAAATTGCATTGATACATGTCCCCCAGGGCAGTCCCTGGACCCCCATACTATTTTTATGGCCAATTACTTGCAAATAATGCCGCGTACACACGAGCGGACATTACGGCGGACTTTGCCCGGCGGACTTTTCGACGTACTTTCCGACGGACTTTGTGAATGAACGGACTTGCCTACACACAATCCACCAAAGTCCGTCGAATTCGTACGTGATGACGTACGACCGGACTAAAACAAGGAAGTTCATAGCCAGTAGCCAATAGCTGCCCTAGCGTGGCTTTTTGTCCGTCGAACTAGCATACAGACGGCGGACTTTTCGACCGGACTCGATTTCAACGGATAAATTTAAAACAAGTTTCAAATCTAATTCCGTCGAACTTTTGAGAAAACAAAGTCCGCTGGAGCCCACACACATCGAATTGTCCGACGAAATCCAGTCCGCCGGGCAAAGTCCGCCGTAATGTCCGCTCGTGTGTACGCGGCATAAGCCTTCAAAATGGGGGCAGGGGCGGATCCAGGGGGGGCAACGGACAATTGCCCCCTCCGAGAATGTGGGTCAGTAAATGTGCTGGCACTGGCAGGCGTCTCTGTGGGTAAGAAAGCCAGCGGTGGGGAGAGACAGCAGGTCTCGGGCGGCTCTGGTGGGGACTGGGGAGAGACAGCTGTGCAGTTCGGTGACAGGCAGCGTGAGCGGTTGCTGGCCAATCAGGGAGCCGGCGGGCAGAGGAGCAGAGAGATAACATCATCTCTCACCGCCCAGCGCCCGCCCTGCATCCCTGCAGTTCCGCCCTCACTGTGTGTGCAGTGTGCAGGTAGATACATCATCTCTCTGCTGCTTGACTGGGACACAGCAAGAGATGATTATAGCAGACAAGTAACAATCCGCAACGTGTGGCATGGGACATGGCAAGTAACAATCCGCAACGTGTGGCATGGGACGTGGCAAGTAACAATCCGCAACGTGTGGCATGGGACATGGCAAGTAACAATCCGCAACGTGTGGCATGGGACGTGGCAAGTAACAATCCGCAACGTGTGGCATGGGACGTGGCAAGTAACAATCCGCAACGTGTGGCATGGGACGTGGCAAGTAACAATCCGCAACGTGTGGCAAGGGACGTGGCAAGTAACAATACGCAATGTGTGGCACGGGACGTGGCAAGTAACAATCCACAACGTGTGGCATGGGACGTGGCAAGTAACAATCTGCAACGTGTGGCATGGGACATGGCAAGTGACAATCTGCAACGTGTGGCATGGGATGTGGCAAGTGACAATCTGCAAGGTGTGGCAAGTGACAATCTGCAACGTGTGGCATGGGACATGGCAAGTGACAATCTGCAACGTGTGGCATGGGACGTGGCAAGTGACAATCTGCAACGTGTGGCATGGAACGTGGCAAGTAACAATCTGCAACATGTGGCAAGTGACAATCTGCAACGTGTGGCATGGGATGTGGCAAGTGACAATCTGCATCTAGTGACAGGGGACATGGCAAGTGGCAATCCGCAATGTGTGGCAGGTGACAGTGGCAAGTGACACGCTCGGGGCTCCCACTGAT
The DNA here is from genome assembly GCA_037952835.1 of Lithobates septentrionalis. NCBI lineage: Eukaryota > Metazoa > Chordata > Amphibia > Anura > Ranidae > Lithobates > Lithobates septentrionalis. The sequence continues at coordinate 51,929 of JBBDGP010003147.1, read as the reverse complement.
TCTGCATTATGGTGAGTTGAACTATTTCTTTTTTTATAACAATGTAATAATAGTAATAATCCGCTTCAATCATCCTGACACCATAACAACCATGGTGCCATGATGATTGAAGCGCTAACACCAACCATTTCCCCATTAAATTTACCCCAAAAAAAGTATTTTCTGGCAGTGCCCCTCCCAAGACTAGGCTCTGGATCCGCCCCTGAATGGGGGCTTTTGATTTCTCATGTTCGGCTCTCATAGACTTCAGTGGAGTTTGCTGCTTGGGGTAGAACTTTTCCCCTGTTCGGGAATTCTGCTGAGAAAAAACAGGAGGGTGTTTGGCCCATCTCTATTTACAGGCATCATTGGTGTTTGTGGGTTTTAATGAGTAATACATTGTAACAATATTAGTCATTTTTCATGAACAGATCAAAGCGTCCTACACCCAACCCATCACTGATCAGACCCCCAACCCATCCTACACCCAACCCATCACTGATCAGACCCCCAACCCATCCTACACCCAACCCATCACTGATCAGACCCCCAACCCATCCTACACCCAACCCATCACTGATCAGACCCCCAACCCATCCTACACCCAACCCATCACTGATCAGACCCCCAACCCAGCTGTGCAATAAATATGTCTACTCCTTCTGTCCTAATGCTCTGTATATAGAGGATGTCTAGAGAGGAAACTCTGTGGTTGGATCATTTCCAGAGGACGAGTCTACAGGAAAACCACACGTCACGCATAGAGGTGGCAGAATATCACTCACCGTTTCTATGCGCATTATAGAGAGACAAGACATTTACACCATCACACAACAACTACAAAAAGATTTCACTTCTCTCCCTGAGAAGAATTCTAACAACACTTGTTTCAATAGAAATTTGACTATTCCTCCCACTGACACCAATGATGAGGCACTATTCCTCCCACTAATACCAATAATGGGGCACTATTCCTCCCACTGACACCAATGATGGGGCACTAATGATCTTTTATTGAAAAGAATCAAGCAACCAATTTTATACAAAAGTAAAAAACAAAACCATAGTACAAAACTTCAACAGAAATCCAAGGAATACACATTCATGTTCAGAATATTTACAATACATACATAATCCACTACCAACCCCTTTTTTTAGTAAACTATTTACATAAAGCAGCAGGGAGGGCCTAAGAGGCACAACCCATCATCTATGTACGCAGCCATTTATAAAAAATTAATCAAAAATATAATAATCTAGGGTGATAAGAGACAGACAGCCACACCCGGGAAAGAGACTCCTGGCAGTCAGGGAGGCTTGAAACCCCTCCACGCCTTCAACCAAGCCCCCTGACTCCGCTTGTCTCTCTCAAGCACCCGAATCTTCTCCACCTCATGCAGAATGTCATACACCACCACCTGAACAGGAAGGATTTCATGCCGAATGAAGACCTGACACCGTGCGTTCCAGGTGAAATAACGGACTACTAGGCTAACTAGAAAAAGTGTATTCAAACAAAAAACCCCACCAGTATTGAATGCTCCGTACACCCACTCAGCATAACCCAGCCTGGAGAGGAAAGGAACACCGAGGGCCCGTCCCACCTGTTTGTACACCTCTATGTTAAAAGGGCAATGAAGCAGAAAATGGTCCATAGTCTCCTCCTCACCTGCACACTCCTCCCGAGGACAGCTACGATCCACCCCACTGCGGAATTTCAAATTGCCCTAAACATAGAGCTTCCCATGGAAGCATAACCAGGCCAGATCCCTGAATTTAGGGGGTACTCTATCCAAATTAATAAGTCTTAACCCTGCCCTCAAAACTGGGCCTGGGCAATCCTTTAATGCCAGTGGGTTATGAAAGACTTCGCTCAAGACTCGACTCTTAAGGACTTTCCTCGGAACCGATCTGAGATCTTCAGCCGACAATCGCCACTGCCGTAGTAACTTCAGGCACTGAAAGCTGAAAATTGGCCTGGGCAGGAAGGGGGGGAAGTGCCCGGTATTGAATTTGTTAAGGGGATCCCCTGACACTATATTTAACTACTTCAGATCCGCACTATAGCCGAATGATGGCTACAGCGCAGACCTGCTTTGCCGGGAGTACGTCTATTGACGTCCTCCCATGGCCGAGCGGCCTGTGTGCCCCCTGCAGGGCGCGCATGGCGCACTCTGTGATCAGCAAGTCTATGAGACTCACTGGATCACAGATCGAAGTAAGGGGTCAGCCAATGACAGCTGATCATGTGATGTCAACAGAGGCGGTAATCATCTATTTTTTCTCCTCGCGCTGACAGCGTGAGGAGAAAAAGAGAAAGCCGATCACCGGCGGCTGTGAGAGACATCAGTCCCAATCACAGTGAGCTGCCGCCAGATCCTCAGTGCCCACCTGTGCCCCCTGCCAGTGCCACCTATCAGTGCCCATCAGTGCCATCTATCAGTGGTACCTATCAGTGCCCATCAGTGCCACCCATCAGTGTCACCCATCCATGCCACACATCCGTGCCATCTTCTCAGTGGCCATCAGTGCCACCTTATCTGTGCCCATCAGTACTGCCTTATCTATCCCCATCAGTGCCGCCTTAACTGTGCCTATCAGTGCCCATCAGTGCAGCCTATCAGTACCCACCAGAGCAGCCTATCAGTGCCCACCAGTGCAGCCTATCAGTGCATATCAATGAAGGAGAAAAATTACCCGTTTGCAAAATTGTATAACAAACTAAGAAAATGATTTTTTTTTCCCAAAATTTTCCATTTTTTTTGTTTGTGTAGCAAAAAATAAAAATCCCAGCTGTGATTAAATACCACCAAAAGAAAGCTCTATTTGTGGGAAAAAAATGATAAAAATGTCATTTGGATATAGTGTTGCATGACTGCATAATTGTCATTCAAAGTGTATCAGTGTTGAAAGCTGAAAATTGGTCTGGGCAGGAGGGGGTTTAAGTGCCCAGTAAGCAAGTGGTTAAAGGAATTTTTAATTTTTATTGTTGCACTTTAAACATCATTAAAATCACTGCTCCTGAAAAACAATCACTTTAAAAAAAAATTGCATTGATACATGTCCCCCAGGGCAGTCCCTGGACCCCCATACTATTTTTATGGCCAATTACTTGCAAATAAGCCTTCAAAATGGGGGCAGGGGCGGATCCAGGGGGGGCAACGGGACAATTGCCCCCTCCGAGAATGTGGGTCAGTAAATGTGCTGGCACTGGCAGGCGTCTCTGTGGGTAAGAGAGCCGGTGGGCGGCTCCGCGGCTGAAAGACAGCGGTGGGGAGAGACAGCGGGTCTCAGGCGGCTCCGGTGGAGACTGGGGAGAGACAGCTGTGCGGCTCGGTGACAGGCAGCGTGAGCGGCTGCTGGCCAATCAGGGAGCCGGCGGGCAGAGGAGCAGAGAGATAACATCATCTCTCACCGCCCAGCGCCCGCCCTGCATCCCTGCAGTTCCGCCCTCACTGTGTGTGCAGTGTGCAGGTAGCCGCGGCAGCAGAGAGATTACATCATCTCTCTGCTGCTTGACTGGGACACAGCAAGAGATGATTATAGCAGACAAGTAACAATCCGCAACATGTGGCATGGGACGTGGCAAGTAACAATCCGCAACGTGTGGCATGGGACGTGGCAAGTAACAATCCACAACGTGTGGCATGGGACATGGCAAGTAACAATCCGCAACGTGTGGCATGGGACATGGCAAGTAACAATCCGCAACGTGTGGCATGGGACGTGGCAAGTAACAATCCGCAACGTGGGGCATGGGACGTGGCAAGTAACAATCCGCAACGTGGGGCATGGGACGTGGCAAGTAAGAATCCGCAACGTGTGGCATGGGACGTGGCAAGTAACAATCCGCAACGTGTGGCATTGGACGTGGCAAGTAACAATCCGCAACGTGTGGCATGGGACGTGGCAAGTAACAATCCACAACGTGTGGCATGGGACGTGGCAAGTAACAATCCACAACGTGTGGCATGGCACATGGCAAGTAACAATCCGCAACGTGTGGCATGGGACGTGGCAAGTAACAATCCGCAACGTGTGGCATGGAACGTGGCAAGTAACAATCCGCAACGTGTGGCATGGGACATGGCAAGTAACAATCCACAACGTGTGGCATGGGACATGGCAAGTAACAATCCGCAACGTGTGGCATGGGACGTGGCAAGTAACAATCCGCAACATGTGGCATGGGACGTGGCAAGTGACAATCTGCAACGTGTGGCATGGGACGTGGCAAGTGACAATCTGCAACGTGTGGCAAGTGACAATCTGCAACGTGTGGCATGGGACGTGGCAAGTGACAATCTGCATCTAGTGACAGGTGACATGGCAAGTGGCAATCCGCAACGTGTGGCAGGTGACAGTGGCAAGTGACACGCTCGGGGCTCCCACTGATTCTGCATTATGGTGAGTTGAACTATTTCTTTTTTTATAACAATGTAATAATAGTAATAATGCGCTTCAATCATCCTGACACCATAACAACCATGGTGCCATGATGATTGAAGCGCTAACACCAACCATTTCCCCATTAAATTTACCCCAAAAAAAGTATTTTCTGGCAGTGCCCCTCCCGAGACTAGGCTCTGGATCCGCCCCTGAATGGGGGCTTTTGATCTCTCATGTTCGGCTCTCATAGACTTCAGTGGAGTTTGCTGTTTGGGGCAGAACTTTTCCCCTGTTCGGGAATTCTGCTGAGAACCAAACAGGGGGGTGTTTGGCCCATCTCTATTTACTGGCATCATTGGTGTTTGTGGGTTTTAATGAGTAATACATTGTAACAATATTAGTCATTTTTCATGAACAGATCAAAGCGTCCCACACCCAACCCATCACTGATCAGACCCCCAACCCATCCTACACCCAACCCATCACTAATCAGACCCCCAACCCATCCTACACCCAACCCATCACTGATCAGACCCCCAACCCATCCTACACCCAACCCATGACTAATCAGACCCCCAACCCATCCTACACCCAACCCATCACTGATCAGACTCCCAACTCATCCTACACCCAACCCATCACTGATCAGACCCCCAACCCATCCTACACTCAACCCATCACTGATCAGACCCCCAACCCATCCTACACCCAACCTATCACTGATCAGACCCCCAACCCATCCTACACTCAACCCAACACTGATCAGACCCCCAACCCATCCTACACCCAACCCATCACTAATCAGACCCCCAACCCAGCTGTGCAATAAATATGTCTACTCCTTCTGTCCTAATGCTCTGTGCTTTCTTTCAGTGTTAATGTAATCAATTATTAATGATTCCGGTGATGATTTTATGAATGAATGGCACCCAAATGCCCTTTACACATTTTGTAGGGTTGGGATAAGAGGAGTTTTGTTGTCAGAGGTCCATCATAGATTGGGGAGATCGGACAAACCCTTCGCCATAGAAGGAACCTTCATAGATGCACAACTACCAACAATAAAATGGATGTTTCTGTAGCGGCCCATTTCTGCAGCAGAGGACACAATGATCTCAGGATCATATCACTGATGAGGAACTTAAAATCACAGAAAAAGAGGCTGGTGGAATGTCAATCTATAAACAAATCCCAAACTCCAGACTGTGGTCTGAACAGGGACAGAGATTTTGTTTGCTGCTCTGGTTCTAAAGTGGACCAGAAGTTCCATTGTAACAAACAGCTAGCAATGCGCAATGTCTGCTCTGCAATAAAATGCCTTTGGAGTGATGTCATCACACGCTGGCCAATGATGATGGTTTCCTTTGGAGTGATGTCATCACACGCTGGCCAATGATGATGGTTTCATTTAAACTTCAAACTTTCTATTTGCTATAAAATACTTCCCTAGGCTGGTTCAGTTATATAGAATATTCTCCATGGTTACAGCCGTGATATACAGCCCAGATAAATAAAAGTATACAATGTATATAAGACTGGACAACCCATTCAGAATCCTAAAAAAGCCCAGAATGTCTATACTCACCAGAAGAGGCTTGAAGGAGGACATAAAGCAGGAGAAAATGAGTCTTGGATCTCATGGTGAATGGGGCTCTCATGCAGCAAATGACACAGATAGACAATGTCTAGAGAGGTCACTATCATGTGGTTAGGTAATATCCGGGGGACGAGTCTACAGGACAACCACAATTTATGCACAGAGGTGGCAGAATATCACTCCACTCCTTTCTATGGGCATTATAGAGAGAAGAGACATTTACATCATCACACAACAGCTACAAAAAGATTTCACTTCTCTCCCTGAGATGAATTCTAACACTCAATTCAATAGAAATTTGACTATTCCTCCCACTGACATCATTGATGGGACACTATTTCTCCCAATCATACCAATGATGGGGCACTATTGATCTTTTATTGAAAAGAATCAAGCAACCAATTTTATACAAAAGTAAAAAACAAAACCATAGTACAAAACTTCAACAGAAATCCAAGGAATACACATCCATGTTCAGAATATTTACAAAATATACATAATCCACTACCAAAACATTTTTAGTAAACTATTTACATAAAGCAGCAGAGAGGGCCTAAGAGGCACAACCCATCACCTATGTACGCAGCCATTTATCAAAAATGAATAAAAAAATAATAATCTAGGGTGATAAGAGACAGACAGCCACACCCGGGAAAGAGACTCCTGGCAGTCAGGGAGGCTTGAAACCCCTCCACGCCTTCAACCAAGCCCCCCGACTCCGCTTGTCTCTCTCAAGCACCCAAATTTTAAAGTCCCACTCGCCCCCCCCCTTTTTCTCTCAAGCACCTGAATCTTCCCCACCTCATGCAAAATGTCATACACCACCACCTCAACAGGAAGGATTTTATGCCGAGTGCAGACCTGACACCATGCGTTCCAGGTGAAATAACGGACTACTAGGCTAACTAGAAAAAGTGTATCCAAACAAAAAACCCCACTAGTATTGAATGCTCTGTACACCCACTCAGCACAACCCAGCCTGGAGAGGAAAGGAACACCGAGGGCCCGCCCCACCTGTTTGTATACCTTTATGTTAAAAGGGGAATGAAGCAGAAAATGGTCCATAATCTCCTCCTCACCTGCACACTCCTCCCGAGGACAGCTATGATCCATCTCACTGTGGAATTTCAAATTGCTCTAAACATAGAGCTTCCCATGTAAGCACAACCAGGCCAGATCCCTAAATTTAAGGGGGACTCTATCCAAATTAATCAGTCTTAACCCTGCTGTCAAAACTGGGCCTGGGCAATCCCTTAAGGCCAGTAGATCATGAAAGACTTTGCTCAAGACTCGACTCATAAGGACTTTCCTTGGAACCAATCTGAGATCTTCGGCCGACAATCGCCACTGCCGTAGTAACTTCAGGAATAGGGGGGGACATAGGCTGGTAGCTGACCACGATGACCCCTGAGATTCTGCACTTGGCCACATTCTTCCCAAAGTCATAGAAAAGGCCTAAACCAAGATCTAAATATGCCTACCCATCCAGGAGGTTCCACTGCAAGCATATTACCAATGTTAAACTTGAGAAAAAGCAGTAAAAAGAAAAGAACTGGGTTGACCATACCTAAGCCACCCTCCGTCCTGGATAGATAGGTGACATTCCTCTTGATGGGGTTCACTCTGTTCCCCCACAGCATCTGGAAGAACACACTATTGACCCTAGCATAGAGAGACACTGGCAAGATGCAGACAAAGCTGACATACAAGAAGATCGGAATCAGGTAAGTCTTAATCAGATCAATCCTTTCCCTCATAGATAACTTCCATCTCTTCCAGCTGACCACCTTAGTATTGGCAATTTCCAGTCTGCCTTCCCAGTTTTTGAGACCATGATTGCCGGGTCCGAATTCAATACCTAATATCTTAATTTTTTCCTGGGGCACTGGAAAGGTGTCCGGGAGATCAAACCCCTCACCTTCCTTTCCCATACAGAAAATGTTACTCTTTTCCTGATTGATCTTGGAGCCCGATGCTTCAGAGTAACGTGATGTCAGAGATACCACCTCCTCTGCTTCATCGGTCACAGTGACAATTACCGACACATCGTCCGCATAGGCAACAACCCTCAAAGGCGTCTCACCCGGGAGCCCCACTGGTACCCCACATAACATACCGCTCTCTAGTCTCCTGATGAAGGGGTTGATTGCAAACACATAGAGCAGGGGACTCAGGGGACAACCCTGACGCACTCCAGAGCCAACCTCAAAGGACTGCCCAACCCAACCATTAACAGAGGAAAGCTTTCTGCCCCCTTATACAAGACTTTCAACCAATCGACAAAACCACCCAGCTGACCTGCTTACTAAGGAGCAACCACAGGTACTCATGGTTAACACAATTAAAAGCCTTTGCCTGATCCAATGTCAGTAAATACTTTCCCCAGCCTGCAGCCCTGCATTGCTCCAAGGCCTCCCAGACAGCTAAAACCACTGTGAAGGTGCTCCTACCCTGAACCGAACAGTGCTAATGGCGAGAAAGCAAAGACTCTGCTACAGACGATAATTGCCAGAAAAATATCTTTGCCAGCACCTTTCTATCGACATTGAGAAGGCTGATGGGGTGCCAATTCTCAATTATTGAAGGATCTTTACCTTTTTAAAGACGAATGACAGCCGAGTGCCTCATGTAAGGGGGAAGCACCCCCTCAGCAAGGCAACTGTTAAAAACCTGTACCAAATGTGGGGGCAGAATAGACTTAAAGGCTTTGTAAAACTCAGCAGTCAAGCCATCCGGTCCAGGTAACTTTTTGATGGCAAGCTTTTCAATTTCACTCATTGTCTTCAACTGTCATCTCCTCCTCTCCATCTTCATCATTTAGACCTGGAGTAGAGTCTAAAAAGCTTTCCATCCTGTGACGGTCAAGCTCTTTCCTCCCAAGAAGGTCAACATAAAAGTACCTCACGACCTCCAGGATCCCTGACCTGGACTTTGTCAAGGAACCTGTACTATCCCTAAGGCCAATGACTGTTTTAACAGCTACACCTTGTTTGCAGTTCTGGTAAGGGTCAGGCGAGTGGTACTTTCCATAGTCCCTCTCCAGAACCAAAGAGGCATGCTGGTCATATTGACACTTCCTAAAAAGGAGTTTCACTTCAGAGATTGCCCCAGGATCTCCTCTCGAGACAAGAATATCCAGCTTCCTCTGTAAACGTTGGTAGGTCATGTATTTACTAAACTGTTTTCTATTGGCTAGGCCCCTGAAGAATCCAGTGATCCTCTTTTTGGTCAGCTCCCACCACTCAGCCTTGCTGCTACAAAAGTCCAGGATGGTCACCTGTGCCTGAAAGAGTTCCTCAAAGGATTGTCTAACATGTTCTTCCTTGAGTAGAGTCAAATTCAATCTCCAGATGCCCTTGCCCCTCTGAGGGGCGTCTGAAGCATTCAGGACCACAGATAGCATACAGTGATCAGAGAACTCTACTGCCTGCACCACTGGGGGTGAGAAAGCAGAGGTCTCCTTCAAAAAAAAACCTATCTATCCTACTCTGACTACTACCTCGATGAAAGGTGAACCCGGTGTCATCCGGGAGGTGCTTAATATGCACATCCCCAAGACCAGCATCCCTAACCATGCTATTTAAAAAAACGCTATCATATCCCAGCCTGTCCTTGAAGTCCTGCCTGTCCTTGGGCCTAGTTACTGTATTAAAGTCACCTCCAAAGACCACTTGCCGGGATGTAAAAAGAAATGGCTTGATCCTTGTAAAAAGGCATTTCCTGTCCCACTTTGTGTGCGGCCCATAGACACTAATTAGGCGCAGGTCCTGCCCTCCCACAAGGACGTCTAAGACCATACATCTCCCAATCTCCACCTCAATAACCCGCTGGACAGTTACCATGCCGGTTTTAAACCACACCGCTGTAAGGCTCGGCCGCAAGAGAGCAAAAAGATGGATCATACCTCCACTCTATCTTGGCCATATGAATATCTGCCAAGGAGGTGAGCCTAGTCTCTTGCAAAAATAAAATTTCAGCATCTAATTGGCTGAACAAAAAGAAGGCCATAGAACGAGCTCTTATTGACTTAATGCTGGCGACATTTATTGTCACCACTTTTAACGAAGGGGGAACCGCCGTTTGGGTTATTGGGTGGATTGCTTCTTAACTCCCCTCTGCTGCTCATCACCAGAAGCCTCTCTCTTTCTTGAGGCCACCTCAAACTCCATTTCAGAATCGGAAATTTGCTCTGAAGAAGCCCCAGATGAGGAAATATCCCACTTAAAGGACCTTTGATGGTTGGAGACAGGCACTGGAGCTTCCTGACGCTTGCCTTTTCCGCCGCCCAACCTTCCTTCTCTACCCCTCCTTAAGTAAGACTTAGGAAGGGTAGACTCCTGGGGGGTAACTGACTCGGGGGTCACAGACTTGGAAGGTTCTGACACAAGAGGAGAGGGTACAGTAGGCTGGGGGGACACAGGGACAGATACAGAAGGAATACTTACAGACACAGGAGAGGTGGTCACAGGAACAGGAAAGGGATCCTGAACAGGACCAGGGGAGTCAGTCACCGCAGAGGAGGATGGTACACCAGGGTTTCCAACCTGTCCAGCCTTGACAAGTCATCTATTACCTCCTTCTTCATATTATGCAAGGCTGGGGCCAGACCTTCTCATTCAGGTCTTGACCTGCACTGAGCCTCATATCTCTCCCAGAACAGGTCAAGACCCTCTGGCCTGGTGAAACTAATAGTATATTCCCGACTCCCAGCTACATGTAATTGAGTTGAATTGAAAAAGGTTCCTAAAATTCCCCATGGGGTTTTTTAGCAGCAATGAGGGACAAAATCTTACATAAATATTATGGGTTTTATTATCAAAAAAAGGTGATTGGACATAATTACAATACAGCAATATAAATATGAGCTCTGGTGTACATAAAGTGAAACATAGTAGGCTAAGAAAAAACATTCATCATAACACAATTTGCCGTGCTGTGATAGAAGTATCATACAGTGATTCCCTATAATAAACTATAACACCATTTAATGTATGGAATTGCCCCAATGCATTTCGACCTTAGGGGTCATGGTCTTCTTCAGGGGGTTCTTACATTTCTGTTAATACATCAAATGGATCATTTTTAATATTCAAAAACAATTGTGGTTAATATTCAATACAGGTATATTATAATATGCATCATTAAGGATACCAAATATTTACCCTATCCGCCAAACAAGTTCGCTTAGACCAGAGACTTTCTTTAAAAACCAGCAGATTTCCTCAAAGATGATCCCGGACTCCGCTGAAGAGTTGTCCACACCTACCCCCCTAGGGGCGACCACAGGAACAAGAGGCTTACAGGTCATCACAGAGTCGTGAGGCCCCCACAGAAAAGGAAACACGTGGGTGGATGCACCTGGAAATAATGGTTATGAGCTATTAATGTGTCAGAGAAACCGATGAAGGAGGGAGAGGGAAGCAGACTTTTATAGGAACGCCTAGGAGGGAAACAGTTAGAGATGTGGCCTCTCTACAGTAAAATATAAAGGTAGCAAAAGTGCATATGTACCATCATCCAGAAATCAATATCAAAAAGGGGTTGGAAGCCTGATCCCCAGTCAGGTGACCAAAGAATGGGGCATATTGGACTATTCCGGTACAGTAATTAAGGATAACCATATAGAGCAAGTAACAGCAGTAATAAAAATTATAATTCATTTATTGATGCAACGGACAAAACATGATAATACAATAACACTTAATAAAAGTACAGGCATATCACCAGTGGATTCAATAGTATACAGTACAGCACAAAATCTCAGATATCATATTCCTCGACTAGTTTCGCGGACACAATCCGCTTCGTCAGGAGGGAATCTGGAGATGAATTATTCTGACTAAACAGTCTGAACCTGACAATTAAAAAACATACAATGAAGTTTACAAAAATACATAATCAGTACAATTTATGTTCCAGCATCAAAATTTACAAATAGGTAATGAAAATAGGGGGGGGGGGAGGGGACGAATCTGCTTACCCAGGTCCCAGCAGACCCCAGGCGCAAGGCGCAAGGCCCCACCACCAACAAATGATCTCCCACGGCGACCTGGGGGAGCTGACGAAATAACGGGATAGTAAGGATAAAATGTATATTGGAATTAAGGTAACCTAGATTGCCACACACAAGAAGAAGTGAAACATGAAATAGTGAGCATGGAGAAAAAGTGATGACAAGGGGGGGGTGATTGGTGAATGATGTGAAAGATGCCAAAAAATGAAGTCGCATTATGCAGAGCATAAAAGATTACAAAAGGTGACCAAACGAATAGGAAGAGGTGATGATGAACAGGGCATAGAGGTGTTGTATGATGTGGGTGAGAGGGTGAACAAGTGAGGAGATGGGGCAGGGGGAGGGAAGGGGAATTAGGGGTGGAGAAGGGAATAATGGGGGGAGTGGGGAGGAAGGATTGTGAGGGATTGGAAGGGAAACAGGGGGGGGGGGGAGGGAAAAGGGGGCACGTGGCGCAGCGTCACAGGGTTGGGAGCTATTTATAGCAGGCTATGCCTGTTAGCCTGACGGTTCGGTCTGCTGCCCCTGGGTGCCTATACCTCAGCCAGCCTAGTGCAAGTTTATGGTAAGTACCTATCCACCCTTTTATCTAAGTCCCATATCCCTGGGCACTAGCACCGTTCATCTCATAACTACTGTATTCTCCCTTGCAGTTGTCCTAGGCTTAGGTGAACATGCCTTGGTTTGTGTTCGCCCATCGCTTGCATCTACCTCTTATTATGTTTGATCAACCCTTACATTGTTGTTTTCATATGTGGTTTCATTGGGACCTCTGCTTCCCCAGTCCTGGTCCTGACTTGAGCACCGGCGCAGGCCCCTCCCCCTGTGTTCTCCCGCGGCGGCCTGGTGAGGTCCCTGGTGGAGGGGTCGTCTCTGACACGGGACCGCCCCCTCCTCTTGCACCGGCCTTAGCTGGGACTACGTTCCCGTGGCCATCCGGCCGGTGCGCATGCGTGCACGCGCGATCTCTTCCCGCTTGCTGTGTGGAGCCTCTGACCCTGTGACATCATGCGCCGGCGTCCCACCGACACGCGGCGCAGCGTCACAGGGTTGGGAGCTATTTATAGCAGGCTATGCCTGTTAGCCCGACGGTTCGGTCTGCTGCCCCTGGGTGCCTATACCTCAGCCAGCCTAGTGCAAGTTTATGGTAAGTACCTATCCACCCTTTTATCTAAGTCCCATATCCCTGGGCACTAGCACCGTTCATCTCATAACTACTGTATTCTCCCTTGCAGTTGTCCTAGGCTTAGGTGAACATGCCTTGGTTTGTGTTCGCCCATCGCTTGCAGTCCCTTCTCCACCCCTAATTCCCCTTCCCTCCCCCTGCCCCATCTCCTCACTTGTTCACCCTCTCACCCACATCATACAACACCTCTATGCCCTGTTCATCATCACCTCTTCCTATTCGTTTGGTCACCTTTTGTAATCTTTTATTCTCTGCATAATGCGACTTCATTTTTTGGCATCTTTCACATCATTCACCAATCACCCCCCCTTGTCATCACTTTTTCTCCATGCTCACTATTTCATGTTTCACTTCTTCTTGTGTGTGGCAATCTAGGTTACCTTAATTCCAATATACATTTTATCCTTGCTATCCCGTTATTTCGTCAGCTCCCCCAGGTAGTCGTGGGAGATCATTTGTTGGTGGTGGGGCCTTGCGCCTTGCGCCTGGGGTCTGCTGGGACCTGGGTAAGCAGATTCGTCCCCTCCCCCCCCCTATTTTCATTACCTATTTGTAAATTTTGATGCTGGAACATAAATTGTACTGATTATGTATTTTTGTAAACTTCATTGTATGTTTTTTAATTGTCAGGTTCAGACTGTTTAGTCAGAATAATTCATCTCCAGATTCCCTCCTGATGAAGCGGATTGTGTCCGCGAAACTAGTCGAGGAATATGATATCTGAGATTTTGTGCTGTACTGTATACTATTGAATGCACTGGTGATATGCCTGTACTTTTATTAAGTGTTATTGTATTATCATGTTTTGTCCGTTGCATCAATAAATGAATTATAATTTTTATTACTGCCGTTACTTGCTCTTAATGGTTATCCTTAATTACTGTACCGGAATAGTCCAATATGCCCCATTCTTTGGTCGCCTGACTGGGGATCAGGCTTCCAACCCCTTTTTGATAGGAGGGAAACAGGAAAAAAGGAAAGAGGGGAAACCATAAATTAAGACGGCCCCCCTCTTGTTCCTATCAGGAACAATGAATATCAAAGATTAGGTATTTTTATTTAGCATAGTCAATATTATTTTATTTATATTTTAAGACGCCGCACTAGGGGTTGGGTTATTAGTATACCGGATACCCCTATGCTAGGGGCCCCTTAATCAGGTTCTTATTATACTTGTAAACTTTTTTAATAGGCCATAAATAATTAATTCATAAGATAGAAAAAAAAAACGATTGAATTTTTAATTGAAGTGACCATCTGGGCGTATAATACCCACGTCAACATCTTTCCTTAAAGGTGGTAGAATATTAATGAATTGGTTAATGGAGAGGAAATTCTCTCACAGAAAAGTGAGAAGGGACTCTTCATAACCAGGAAGTTGAGAATGATAAGTTAAATGTAATGTATTACATTACATTTAATGGGTCTGAAAAGGCCGGTAGAAAGAAGCGATGAACTACTCAAAATAGGTTTTTCCCAATTAGTGACATTAATCCTTGTGATGAAGGATTTGATTTGGTTGGTGCATATGGACAGCAACAAAATGTCCAGGGCCCGTCTTCAATCTATCCATCTCAAGATATGGTTATGCCCAACCCTACTGTTCCTTCTTTTAGTGGATCTGAGACTTGGGGTTTTTCCAGACCCGGTCAGAGTCTGAAAAGGCCGGTCCCGGGTGGGCAGATATATTGACTTTTATCTTCAACCCCTGGTTCAGAGGATGCCTTCGTATATTAAGGATACAAGGCATGTACTGAACTTCCTTTCGGATATAAATATTAGGCCAGGTATATGGATGGTGACCGCGGATGTCACCTCCTTATATACCATCATTCCCCACGATATGGGTCTGGATGCGGTACAGGGAGTTCTTGTTAAGGCTTCTGGCCTCCCTGTAAGCCAGATTTCTTTTATTATGGAGCTTCTTGGCTATGCGGCCTCTCATAATTATTTTTGGTTTTCAAATAAGTTTTATCGCCAAAGTCGGGGCGTTGCTATGGGGGCGAAATATGCCCCCAGTTTGGCCAATCTTTTTATGGCCAAGTGGGAGGAGGATGTCATCTATGCTCACAGGAGCCCCCATCTTATCCTGTGGGCTAGATATATAGATGACATCCTCCTCCTGTGGGATGGTGATGGCCAAGAGCTTCATAAGTTCATGTCCTCTCTCAATGTTAATGATCGAGGGATTCACCTGAATTTTGAGATGAGTCAAACTCAGATACACTTTCTGGATCTTACTTTGACCATCGAAGGGGGTGTTTTGTCCACATCTACTTTTTTTTAAGGAAACCGATCGCAATTCCTACATCTCATTACAGAGCTGTCATCATAGGCAGTGGCTGAATTCAATACCTAAAAGCCAATATATGAGACTACGTAGGGATTGCTCGGATCCTGATAAGTTTCTGGCACAGAGCGACATTCTCACTGACAGGTTCCTAGAAAAGGGCTATACCAGGGAGAAGTTGTTGCCTGTGCTTAAAGAAGTATGTGATATGGACAGAGAAGTTTTGTTGCGGGACAAGTCGCAGACCAATAATTCTGGCCATGATTTTGGAGTACCCTTTGTCACCACCTATTCTCTTCAGCACAAGAAGGTGAGACAAACGGTTTCTAAACATTGGCATATTGTCACCAATGATAGGATTTTGAACCCGGTTTTGCCATCCAAACCCCAAAAAGTATTTAGAGGGGCCCCTTCTTTTAGGAATAGGTTGGCTCCCAACATTTTAGACCCTCCGGTTAATAAGACCACGTTTTTTGATCAGTTAATGGGCTTCTATAAATGTAACAAATGTTGTGTTTGTTCTTTTAACAACTGCCCTAATAGGAGGACCCAGTCTTTTGTTTCCACTAGTACAGGACAGATCCATTCTATTAACCCATTCATCACCTGTTCCACCTTTGGGGTGGTCTATTTATTGCAGTGCCCTTGTGGCTTGCAATACATTGGGCGGACCAAATGTCCCCTACAAGTGAGGCTCAATGAACATGTTACTAACATCTTAACCGGATTTAAGAATCATTCAGTCTCCAAACACTATCGTCTGGTACATAATAGGGACCCCTCTAACACCCTTTTCTTAAGGATAGACAGATACAAACCCCATTGGCGTGGTAGTTCCATGGTGCGGGAAATTTCCACGTCAGAAATGTCCTGGATCCATAAAGTCAAGACCTATACCCCACATGGACTTAACATCGACGTAGATGTCAATGCTTTCATTGACAATTCCTGATTCTTTTCTCTCATTTAGGCCTGACCAGTACTCCCTTATCATAAATGTGTTGGTCTTATTATTTAAATTCAACATATTTGAGTATTATGTATTTTTAAATTAGGTATTCAGTTTTAAATTAGGTACTTAGTTTTTTTCAGATCCTTTTGGGTTGATTATTATCAGTATAAAATTTAGGATGGGATATAATATGAATTTTTTATTTTATCCTATCTGGTTTAAATGAGTTTTTGGGGCATTAGTGTTCATCAACCTTTTGAGTTGATGTTGCTATATTGGAAAAAAAATTTCTCTTCCCCTTTTTTTTGTGGCAGGTTTGATATTTCTGACCTTGCCTATGACAAAATGTGCTTTGGAATCCCTGAAAAGCTTAAGGCGTTTTTATTATAATCAATTTTTTATTAAAAATGTTTTTATTTATTTATGTATCTAATTGTTTATTAATTTATGTATTTTATACTTATATTTATTTTTATTTTTATTTTTCATTTTATAATTGTTTCATTTCAATTTATAGTAATCAATATATTTTATTATTATTGTTAGTATCGGTAGAGTTATCGAATATAGGCATTCATTTTTTGAGCCTTCATTGTTTGTTTGGTTAGGGAGACATGGGGAGGGTTGGTGCGGTATTCATACCCCTTTTTTGGGGTTGTCGTGGTCCCCCCTTTCCTTTTCCCTTTCTCCTAGAACATAAATTGTGTGGTTGCTTGTATTTAAATTGACGCTTTGTTGTTTCCGTGGCGGGACTCTGTCTGGCGTTCCCCTATGGGAACATACATGCGTCATGCCCATATCCAAGATGGCGCTCTGTGTTTCCCTTAGCGGCACTCAGAGCAAGGCTTGGATTGAGTATATCTAGTGGTGGTTTAGCACGCTGCCCGTTCCCCATTGAGAACGTCAGCCTATGATGAAACGCGTTTGGGAGGGATGTGCTGACGTCACCACGCTGCCTCACAGAGGGTGGGAGTATGTTTGTATGCCGGCCGGCGTTGTGATTTTCTATCCTACTACACTGTAAGTGTTTTTCTCTATGCGCAATAAATAGTTTGTACATATTACACTATTTCGCCATCATTCTTTGTATACATGCATTGCGGAGCACGAGCCATGGATGGTCCAATGGATCCTCGCAGCCCCATGTCAGGAAGCCGGTCCTGTGAATAAATCAATCTGCTATTAAAGAGCCTGCTGTTTGGTAAGCAGGTCCTATATGCGGTTTGCAGCACCTCGGTTTTTTCCTTTCATCTGTTTTTTTGCTGATTAATTATATGCTCCTATCTGTATTGTATCTGGTAAGTGGCCTCAGATCTGCACCTTGGTATTCCTTTACCTCTTTTGCTAATTTAATCATATGCTCCAATTTCATTTATATCTGGTAAGCGGCCTTAGATCCCTTCCTTTTCATCTATCATCTGGTGGTTTATCACATGCCTTTTTGGTGTTATTTCTGGTAAGAGGCTTTTCTGGATGTTTTTTGCACTAGCCCTTTATATACGGAGTTTTTTACATTTGGTGTCACTCACCCTTTTGTCCCTTTTTGGGCCTATGGCACTAAACATTGTATGAGTTTTATGATTTATCACTGGTGGAGTGTCATTTTTCATTTTTTTATTTAATTTTATATTTTTTATAAATACCTATCCATGTCGGTATTACGCTATGTTATTTAAAATTTTTTCTGGGATCAACCTTCGTGGATCCGACCCGGTTTGTGAGTGATTTCTGTCCAGGACGTATCCGGAAAGGTTCCCCAAAGGCCCAGGCTGGGTTTATAGCCACCTGTCTTATTTGGCTTGCTATCTGGTAAGCATTCCATCTTACAGGAAGTGTGATACCTGAACAATAGCTATTGATCATTGACAACAACTATTTTTTCACCATTCAATTTAATTAATATATTGGTATTGGACATTTATCACAAGGACTATTTCTTCACTAATTATTTGTTTGATCATCATCATTATCATTTTTTAAGCGTGGCTTTTTCTGTTTAAATGTATTACACATGCCATAATGACAACATCCTCGCAGTCCATATCACTACTCCCATGGCCCAAGCATCCTAACCAGTGGCGGCCCATTCATAGGGGGCGCCCGGGCGCCACCCCCCTCCTGTAGTCACAAAAAAAAAAAAAATAAATATAAAAAATTTTTTAAAAATTTAAAACGGCCCCTAACCCGCCCTATGGCGCAATACAAAGCGCTGAGTAGCTTCCGCCCGTAAAATCACTGTGATTCTATGGGTGGGAGCATTGTTGCTCAAATCTAGAGGTCACTTCCGAGTTTCGTGAAACAGACGAAAGCCGGAAGTGACGTCGGCAGCTCCGTTCTTCGGCCTGAGCAGGGCTGCAGGAAGGAAGGTAAGAGCGTGCGCCACGCTGCCTGATGAGGGTTCAACGTTATAAAGGCGCCTGGCTCACTAAAGTATATCCTCCCTTTGTGCCTTTAGAAACTGGAAACCATCAATGCCCGATTATAAAACATTAGAATGATAGAATACCAGTCCTATGTGATCTCTATGTGACAGTGCACTGCAAGCGCTGTATGGGACAAAGAATCACATTCACATACAATTATAATATATACTAAAATGTGTATTAAATATGGCTTCCTCCACCCAAGCAACAGGATCTCAAAAAAAGATTTTTGTAATGAAAAAATAAAATAAAAAAAAGCTGAAAAACAAAAATATATTACCAAAAAAAAAAATATATATATATATATATATTCTACTTTGTGATAGATTCTCTAACCATGCCCTATACATTGCACAGCCTTTGCTGGGGTCACAGGTGTGCAGCACAGAGCACACCCCCAAATATGGTCATCCCAGTGACATCTCTGGGGCTGAGACTGATGGGAGTGGGAGTGGGAGTGGGGGGGCAGTGAAAGTGTCATTAAGCAGAGACAGGGGGAGGTGACATGGTAGCAGAACAGGGCACTATACCCCTCTGGTTATCTGCAGGAGGAGAACCTGCTGGTGGGAATGAGCAGAGTGCTGAAGCTCTCCATAGTGACAGTGTGAGGCTTTGCAGGCATTCTAACCAAAATCTCCACGATTGCAATTTAAAACCAACAGGTGGCGCATCAGGTCAAGTCAATCCCAGCCACACAGGAAGAGAGGGCATATGGACACAGGGATGCCTATCTACCCCTAGGATCAGTGGCGGCCCATCCATAGGGGGCGCCCGGATGCCGCCCCCTCTCCTGTAGTCACAAAAAAAATTAAATTAAAAAAAAGTCCTTTTAACTATGTACACTGTGTTCGGGCGCCAAACGCAGTGCACTATGGGAAGCGCCAGGTCAATGCAATCACAAGATTGCAGACGTAGCGCTTCATTTCCAGGATTTTTAATTTTATTTTTGCATATTCACATTTTAAAACACAACTGTATGTATGCCAAGTTTGCAATAAGTACAGGCAATGGCAAGACTATGTGTGGTATATATGTACTTCATTGTCTGTGGTGACCTCTGCCTATTGCTGTTTCCTGAGCACCTTTTTTGTGTTTCCTGTTTTTTTTCTCTGGTGAACGAGGAGTGTGGCTGGGCTGTGAGACAGATTGATGTGTCATTAGAGCCCAGTGTACAATGTACAGCCTGATATATGATGTTCAGAGCCCGGTGTAGTACATCATATACCAGGCTGTACATTATACACAGGGCTCTGTATATCATATACCAGGCTGTACATTATACACAGGGCTCTGTATATCATATACCAGGCTGTACATTATACACAGGACTCTGCACATCATATACCAGGCTGTACATTATACACAGGACTCTGTACATCATATACCAGGCTGTACATTATACACAGGACTCTGCACATCATATACCAGGCTGTACATTATACACAGGGCTCTGCACATCATATACCAGGCTGTACATTATACACAGGACTCTGTACATCATATACCAGGCTGTACATTATACACAGGGCTCTGTACATCATATACCAGGCTGTCCATTATACACAGGGCTCTGCACATCATATACCAGGCTGTACATTATACACAGGACTCTGTACATCATATACCAGGCTTTTATATTATACACAGGGCTCTGTACATCATATACCAGGCTGTACATTATACACAGGGCTCTGTACATCATATACCAGGCTCTACATTATACACAGGGCTCTGTACATCATATACCAGGCTGTACATTATACACAGGGCTCTGTACATCATATACCAGGCTCTACATTATACACAGGGCTCTGTACATCATATACCAGGCTCTACATTATACACAGGGCTCTGTACATCATATACCAGGCTCTACATTATACACAGGATTCTGCATATCATATACCAGGCTGTACATTATACACAGGGCTCTGTACATCATATACCAGGCTCAACATTATACACGGGACTCTGCACATCATATACCAGGCTGTACATTATACACAGGGCTCTGTACATCATATACCAGGCTGTGCATTATACACAGGGCTCTGTACATCATATATCAGGCTCTACATTATACACAGGGCTCTGTACATCATATATCAGGCTCTACATTATACACAGGGCTCTGTACATCATATACCAGGCTGTACAATATACACAGGGCTGTGTACATCATATACCAGGCTGTACATTACACACAGGGCTCTGTACATCATATACCAGGATCTACATTATACACAGGGCTCTGTACATCATATACCAGGATCTACATTATACACAGGACTCTGTACATCATATACTAGGCTCTTCATTATACACAGGGCTCTGTACATCATATATAGATTTGTGGGTTGAAAATATCAGTCCAGCCTTTTGCATCTGAAGTTCGCCCTTTTGATGTAAAAGGGCGAACTTCAGATGCAAAAGGCTGGACTGATATTTTCAACCCACAAATCTATATATGATGTACAGAGCCCTGTGTATAATGTAGATCCTGGTATATGATGTACCGAGCCCAGGCGTTCAGATGAAGAAAAACAGAGGATAAAGGAGCTTGGACCACATCAGCCCAAATTGCAAATTCAGCAGAGGTCAAGTGATCGTGGTCGAGTTTACACTCAAAGCTTTTCCACCACTTCTTATAGTAAATGGAGTTGGCTAGCTGGATGTGACTCTTGTCTATTATTGTTTTCCCTGTGTGCTATTTCAAAGTCATGTGGATATCAACAGGGGTTAACGACCTAAAGCATCTCACTGAAAAGTGCAAGCGGCATGAAACTACCCAAAGCCATCTTGACAATGTTATGAGACTCGAGTTTTTTGGGAAGCATAGCATTGGTGTACAGCTAGATGCAGGCTACAGAATTGCCATTAGAAGACACAATGAAGAGGTCACAAAAAATCGACACATCCTGTCTAGAATAATAGACTGTGTGAAATTTTGTGGTGCATTCGAGCTGGCTTTGAGTGGCCATGACAAGAGTGAGAGCT
The DNA here is from genome assembly GCA_037952835.1 of Lithobates septentrionalis. Classification (NCBI taxonomy): domain Eukaryota; kingdom Metazoa; phylum Chordata; class Amphibia; order Anura; family Ranidae; genus Lithobates; species Lithobates septentrionalis. The sequence goes on along the minus strand of JBBDGP010003147.1, from coordinate 30,103 downwards.
TCCGATAATCCTGGGATATTCCGTGGCTTGGTCAATTTTGTTGCTTCTCTTGATGGAGTTTTGAAAGAGTACCTTGAGAATGCCACTATTTATAAGGGAACTTCAAAAACTGTGCAGAACGAGCTGTTGGACTATATGTTGTCTGTTGTGAAGGAGCACATTATCCAAGAAGCATGGAGCAGCGATTTTATCTCAATCCAGACCGACGAGACCACTGATATTGCCACTCAATGCCAACTTGTTGTCAGGGCTGGGCTCAGCCCTTCCTTCTCTGAGCTGGCCACTCAGCTGTCAGCTAAATTCCAGCTACTTTCTCTCCACAGTGACTCAGCTGTTAATGATCTGCTCTTCAGTCCTGCCTACTTAAAGCCGTCCAGCTCACTTCATCTCTGCCTTCGCCTTTGGTCACATCTCAGAGACTTCCTCCTGCATTTCTGTTGAAGACTTGCTCGGCTGATGTCCCTTCTGGCTCCTGATCCTGCTTGCTGTACTACTACGTTGATCTCTGGCTCTCTGACATTGGCATTGGCTCACTACCCGATCTGGTTACTGAACTCTGGCTATGTATTGACTACGCTTACTCTGTTTACCTTTCTATTGTTATTAGACAAGTGTGATTAACTATACTTCTGTCTCGGTCTGATTCATGGTTTCTGACAGTAGGCGAAGGCCATGAATTCAGAAGATGCAGTCAATCCACTTGTTGGTAATATTTTTTCCAGATTGGATGACCAGGATCACCACATGGATCAGTTTGCCTTGGTGTTACAAATGCTCCTGAGTCGCACGGCTCACCTGGAATCTTCCACTATGGCTGCTCCGGTACAACTTGTGTTGCAGGCCATCCCTGCTGCTGCTCCAGTCTCTGTGCAGGCACCCGCCTCGAGTATTACCTCTTTAAGAGGCATGTCCGGTTCCGCTCCGCTTCCCCAGCGATTTGGGGGCAATCCAGTTCAATGCAGAGGGTTTCTCAACCAGGTTGAGATATACTTTGAGATGCTGCCCCAGGCATTTCCCACGGACGGAAGAAAAGTAAGTTTCATGATATCTTTGCTTTCTGAGACAGCCTTGGCCTGGGCAAACCCTCTATGGGAGATGCAAAAACCTGTTGTCTTGAGTCACCCTGAGTTTGTTGCTTCCTTTAAAAGGGTATTTGACATTCCCGCACACTCCGATTCTGCTGCTAAGTGCCTCATGTCCATTGAATGCCGTACTCTGGCAGCAGAGGTTGCTCGGAACAATGAGGCCCTTGTGGCTGCTCTTTTTCATGGTCTGAAGTGAAGAAACCAAGGAAAACTGGAAGCCGCACACCGGTCTGATGATAAGTGCTTTTATTGATTAAAAGCTGGATCATAGAGGAATGCAAAACACTACAGCAGAAGTGTACAGGGATCATCTGACACGTTTCACACTCATGACGAGTGCTAACTCATAGCTCATGGTATCTCTCGGATACCATCAAGGATGAGATAGCAGCCCGAAATATACCCACTGAGCTGGAGAGGTTTATCTTGTTTACCATCCTCTTTGACACCAGACTCAGAGAAAGACTCTCTTTTAAGGAGCGCTGGTGCAAGCCTCCTGTACGTTTGTCTCTGAGATTTGCAGTCCCACCCTTGCCTCCCTCACCTCCCATGTCTACTGGTACCGAGTCAGTCTGTGAAGATGAACCCATGCACTTGGGCTTCATGTGTCTCTCTGCGGAGGAGAGAGCCCTTAGGAGGAGGGTGAGATTGTGCCTTTATTGTGGCCAGGCTGGTCACTTTTTGAAGTCTTGTCCTACCTGTCCAGGGAATGCCCGAACCTTGAGGTCCTGTCACGGACAGACCTTAGGTGGCGTTGTTTCATCTCCAGTTTCCCAGAAAGATAAGCCCCTGGTTTTGGTTACCCTGTCTTGGGCTAAGTCATCCGTCAAGATACAGGCTCTAATCGACTCTGGGGCTGCAGGCCTGTTCATTGATGCTGCCTTTGTATCGAAAAATTTGATTCTGCTGCAGCTGCATGACACTCCACTTGTCATTGAGGCTCTTGACAGGAGACCTCTACAGCCTGCCCATGTGACTCATTAAACTGTTCTGTTGTCCATGGCTGTAGGGGCCCTTCACCATGAGATAATCCAATTCCAAGTTATTTCCTACTTATTAATGGACACATACTTCCACTCACCCCAATGGTAATACTCTTGACCTTGTATTCTCCCATCTCTGCAACCCTGGCAACGTCACCAACACCCCCTTTGCTCTCTCTGATCATAACCTCACTACTTTCACTGTATCCTTGCCTCCAACCACCCATCCCTCCAGCAGCAAACAATTACTTGAAGAAACCTTCGCCACTTTAACCCTTCTTTTCTCTATTCTGCTACTGACCCCCTATATGACATAATCTCTCCCCTGACCTGGCCACCACTGTCTACAACAGTTCACTCACATCATCACTACATGCACTTACTCCTCTAACCACACGCAGAATCAGGACCCGACCGTTACAACCCTGGCAAACTGACAACACTAGAAATCTCAAGAGACATTGCCGTGCTCTTAAACGACTGTGGTGTGAAACCAAATGCCTGCAAGACTTCACCCTATATGAATCTGCCCTTCTAAAATACAATTCATGCCTCCATGTTGCCAAACAAGCCTGCTTTGTCTCTCTTTTTAATTCCTGGTCATCCAGTCCCCGTCGGCTCTTCTCAACCTTTAACTCTCTGCTTCGTCCCCCACCCCCTCTACCCACTAACTCACTCACTGCCCAAGAGATTGCCAATCACTTCGAAGACAAGATTGATGCAATTCCTGAGGATACCTCCATTGTGCGTACATCTTCCCCACCCAACATACCTTGCCTAACAGCACATTCAGCACTCTCCTCTTTTGAATTGGCTACTACTGAAGAGGTTACAAAACTTTTCTTAGATGCCCACTTAACCAATTGTCCCCTGGATCCTGTTCCCTCACAACTACTACGGTCACCCTCTTCTTCAATCTTATGCTCCCTCACTCACATCTTCAATCTCTCCCTCTCTAGTGGCACCTTCCCCCCCTCTAAAACATGCGCAGATCACTCCCATACTTAAAAAGCCCTCACTGGACCCTACCAACCTGAACAACTTTAGACCCATCTCATTGCTCCCATTCACCTCTAAACTTCTAGAATGCTTAGTCTACAACCGTCTTAGCTCCTACCTCAGTGAAAATAACCTTCTTGACCCCTTACAGTCTGGCTTTCGCTCGCAGCACTCCACGGAAACTGTCTTACTAAAACTCACTAACGATTTACTAACTGCTAAAACCAACAGCCAATACTCCATACTCCTACTACTTGACCTCTCTGTGGCCTTTGATACTGTTGACCACCCGCTCCCTCTCAATAAACTACATTCCCTTGGCCTCCGAGATTCTTTTCTATCCTGGTTCTCTGCCTATTTATCACAGCGCTCCTTCAGTGTCACCTACAACTCTGTCTCCTCCTCTCCATTGCCCCTTTCTGTGGGGGTGCCCCAAGGCTCTGTTCTTGGACCCCTTCTCTTCTCTATCTACACCTCCTCCCTTGGTCACTTGATAACCGCCCACGGCTTCCAATACCACTTATACGCTGATGACATCCAAATCTATCTATCTACACCTCACCTCACTCCTTCAGTCTCCTCTCGCATTACTAACTTACTAACTGACATATCAGCATGGATGTCGCACCACTTCCTTCAACTAAATCTCTCTAAAACTGAGCTATTAATATCCCCCCCGCCCGTGCCCCCCTCCATGACTTTTCCATCAAAATCAAAAATGCAACCATCAGTCCCTCCCCTCACGCCAGGGTACTAGGTGTAATCCTAGACTCTGTCATTTCAGCCTCAAATCCAATCGTTGTCAAAAGTTTATAGATTTCACCTCCGTAACATCTCTAAAATGTGCCCCTTTTTTAACAAATGAAACCACCAGGCTTCTCATTCACTCGTTTATTATCTCTCGCCTTGACTACTGCAACTCCATTCTCATTGGCCTGCCTCTCCATAGGCTATCCCCTCTTCAGTCTATAATGAATGACGCTGCCAGACTTATCCACCTTACCAACCGCTCAATGTCTGCCAACCCTCTTCTCCAATCCCTGCACTGGCTCCCAATCACCCAACAAATTAAATTCAAAATACTAACCACAACATACAAAGCCATTCACAACTCTGCCCCAAGCTACATCACCAATCTTGTCTCCAAATATCACCCAAATTGTCCTCTCCGCTTTTCTCAAGACCTCCTACTGTCAAGCTCTCTCGTCTCCTCCTCTCATGCTTGTCTCCAGGATTTATCCAGAGCCTCTCCCATCCTCTGGAACTCGTAACCTCCACCTGTCCGGCTATCCCCTACTCTTGCTACCTTCAGGCGATCCCTGAAAACTCATCTCTTCAGGAAAGCCTATAATGTCTCCAACTAATCTTTTACCACTTCCATCAGCTCATTCCCCACAGTTACAACCTTTTATACCACCTGCCCCACCCTATTAGATTGTAAGCTCTTCTGAGCAGTGCCCTCTTAATCCTCCTGTATCTTATTGTATTATAAATGTATTGTCTCCCTTTTATATTGTAAAGCGCTGTGTAAACTATTGGCGCTATATAAATCCTGTATAATAATAATAATAATAATTTCCTCACCTAAGCTTCCGCTGGTTATTGGTTATCCTTGGTTACAGAGGCACAACCCTTCTTCTGATTGGCTCCGTGCTGAGGTTCTGTCCTGGTCGCCACAGTGCAGTGAGAGATGCTTCCAGAAGGTAGCCAAGGTGCTGTGCACCTCATCACTCTCCTCCCTGCCGGAGGAGTACCGCGATTTTAGCGATGTCTTTGACAAAGGTCAAGCCAGTACTTTGCCTCCACACCAGTCATATGATTGCGCAATTGACCTTCAACCTGGTGCCATACCCCCTCGTGGCTGGGTTTACCCTTTGTCGGTCTTGGAGGATAAGGCCATGAAGGATGCTGCAGATGCACATGTTGCAGATGCACTTTCTCGTGGTTTCATCCGCAAATCCTCGTCTCCTGCAGGTGCTGGTTTCTTTTTTGTGAAGAAGAGTGGTGAACTGAGACCTTGTATTGATTATAGGGGTCTCATTCATTTCACAATTAAGAATGCCTATCCCATTCCGTTGATTACGGCGTTATTTGACTGCCTCAAGGGAACAACAGTTTTCACGAAGCTTGATTTGAGAGGGGCATACAATCTCGTCAGGATTAAGGAGGGCGAAGAGTGCAAAACTGTGTTTAATACCAGATCAGGTCATTATGAGTATCTCGCAATGCCTTTTGGCCTTTGTAACGCTTCGGCAGTTTTCCAGGAGTTCATTAACGATGTCCTCTGAGATTTGTTGCAGTTATATGTGGTGGTTTATCTCGACGATATCCTCATATTTTCCAAGTCCCTTGAGAGCCACCACACAGATGTCTGTCGTGTGCTTCAGAGACTACAAGAGAACAATCTCTATTGTAAATTGGAAAAGTGCAAATTCCATTGTGAACAGGTGAAATTCCTGGGCTGCTGGTTCTTCAATGGACCCAGAGAAACTTTCAGCGGTCCTACAGTGGCCTCGACCCATGGGTTTACGTCCTCTGCAGCGTTTTCTTGGCTTTGCCAACTGTTATCGGAATTTTATTCGTAACTTCTCGTCTCTGGTCAAGCCCCTGACTGATATGACCAGGAAAGACGGCAACCCACAGAGTTGGTCTCCGGAGTACATTAAGGCCTTTGAGAGTCTCAAGGTTGCCTTTGTTTGCTCCTGTTTTGGCACACCCTGATCCTACATTGCCTTTTATCCTAGAAGTTGATGCTTCCAACACTGGAGTGGGCGCCCTTCTGTCTCAACGTCCTAACTCTGAGTGCGCTATGCATCCGTGTGGCTACTTTTCCAAGAAATTGTCACCGGCAAAGTGTAATTTCGAGATTGGTGACAGAGAGCTGTTGGCAATCATTTTAGCCCTGAAAGAATGAAGACATCTCCTTGAAGGTACCACTGTGCCGGTTCTCATTCTTACTGACCATAAGAATCTCACATTCTTGTCTGAGGCTAAGCGCCTCTCTCCCAGAAGGGTGTGATGGGCTCTTTTTTTGTCGAGTTTTAATTACATTGTCTCATTCTTACCCGGTATTAAGAATGTAAGGGCTGACACCTTGTCACAACAATTTTACTCCACTTCCAAGATGGAGTCGGTTCCGGTTCCTGTGATTCCTCCTTATCGTATTCTGGCTACAGTTCGCACCAGGCTTACTTCTCCTTTGGGTGATAAAATTCTTGCTGCTCAGGTCCATGCTCCTCCTGAGAAACCTTGTGACCCCTGCTTTGTTCCCGAGAGTCTCCGTACTGCCGTGTTCCAGACTTACCATTCTCCCCAGGCTGCTGGCCACCCTGGGAAGAATAAACTCTTTTGGGCCATTCCCCAACAATTCTGGTGGCCTAGTCTACATGCTGATGTAACCGCCTTCATAGCTGCCTGTTCCGTGTGTGCTCAGAGTAAGACTCCATGACACCTTCCAGTGGACCTCCTACAACCCATACCCAATGTAGAGAGGCCCAGGACCCACCTGTCATTGTGGAGTTACCCAACTCCCAGGGCAACACAGTTATCCTTATGGTGGTTGACTGGTTCTTGAAAATGTCGCATTGTATTCCACTCAAGAAGTTGCCTACTTCTAAGGTACTGGCTTTTATTTTTGCACGGCTGATCTTACGCTTACATAGGCTACCCAAGGTGATTGTCTCTGACAGGAGTAGTCAGTTTGTGTACCTGTTATGGCTAGCCTTTTGTGCATAGTTGGGAGTTCAGCTTGCTTTCTCCTCTGCGTATCACCCGCAGTCTAATGGGGCCTCAGAACGAGCCAATCAGTCCTTGGAGCAATTCCTACATTGCTAAATTTCTGACTATCATAACAACTGGTCAGACCTCTTACCATGGGCAGAGTTTGCTCACAATAGTGCCTTGAATTTAGCTTCCCGTTTGTCCCCATTTATGGCGAACTATGGTCTCCAACCTTCCATGTTGCCTGCCTCGTTTGTTCCGCAGAGTATTCCTGCATTAGAGGAGCATCTCCGTGGTCTTTTTTCCACTTGGACACAAGTCCAGGAGGCTTTGTGACATGCTAATGATAGGTACAGACTCCATGCTGACCGCAGACTCTTGCCTGCGCCTTCCTACCAGATTGGGACAGTCTTGCAATCTCTGACTTCACGTTCCTTCTTTGAAGTTTGCACCTCGGTTTATTGGGCCTTTCCGTATCCTTTGCAGGATTAACCCAGTGGCTTGCGCATTGGACCTTCCTCCTAGTATGCGCATCTCTAATGTGTTTCATGTCTTCTTATTAAAACCTTTGTGCAACCGCTTTACAACCTCGGTGCCACATCCTCACCCTTTTCAGGTTGTGAACCATGAGGAGTATGAAATACAATCCATTGTTGACATTGTGGGTGCATACAGTACCTGGTGCATTGGAAGGGGTACGGTCCGGAGGAACACTCTTGGGTCTTATCCTCAGACGTACATGCCCCTGTCCTCCTCCGTGATTTCCATAGATGTTTTCCCCTCAAGCCCGGTGGTCCTCCGAGGGGGAGGGGTCGTTGAGGAGGGAGGTACTGTCAGGACTGGGCTCAGCCCTTCCTTCTCTGAGTTGGCCGCTCAGCTGTCGGCTAATTGCCAGCTCCTTTCTCTCTACAGTGACTCAGCTGTTGATGATCCGCTCATCAGTCCTGCCTACTTAAAGCAATCCAGCTCACTTCATCTCTGCTTTTGCCTTTGGTCACATCTCAGAGACTTTTTCCTGCGTTCCTGTTGAAGACTTGCTCGGCTGACGTCCCTTCTGGCTCCTGATCCTGCTTGCTGTACTACTACATTGATCTCTGGCTCTCTGACATTGGCATTGGCTGACTAACCGATCTGGTTACTGAACTCTGGCTATGTATTGACTACGCTTACTTTGTTTACCTTTCTATTATTATTAAACAAGTGTGATTAACTGTATTTCTGTCTTGGTCTGATTCATAGTTTCTGACACTTGTGCTTGTACTATGCTACATTGATGCCAAAAACAACATACAGGAGATTTTTTTCAAGTTTATTCCTCTACATTCCACTAATGCGGATTTAATCGCTACAGCACTACAAGAGCGTCTTGCTGTCATCCTTCCAGGGGATCAGAAGCATAAACTCATCTCCCAAGCATATGATGGAGCCAGCGTGATGAGGGATGCCACTTCAGGGGTTCAAAAGAAGATTCAAGATACTGTATTTATCGGCGTATAACACGCACTTTTTTCCCCTTAAAATCAGGGGAAAATCGCGGGTGCGTGTTATACGCTGATCCCCTGCGATCCTGACCTGTCAGATCTAAAAAAATCGCCAACCGCGATTTGAAAATGGCTCTTCTCTGCCACTTTCGGTTTCACTCGAGCGCCGCCCGAACCTAGCCGAGTGTACTTGGCTAGTTTCGGATAGCTCCGCTCACCGTCACGCCCATCCCGAGTGGAGCCAAAAGTGAACGAGAGCCGCCGAGAAGAGCCGAGGACCGGCTCTGTGTATTTCGGTGCCGGCGGCACCATTTTCAAATCGCGGTCGGCGATTTTGAAGCTCAGCGAGCCGCAAGGCTGCACTGGGGCAAGGCTGGACTGGGGCAAGGCTGGACTGGGGCAAGGCTGGACTGGGGCAAGGCTGCAATGGACAATGGGGAAGGCTGCACTGGCAAGGCTGCAGTGACAAGGCTGCACTGACAAGGCTGCACTGACATGGCTGCACTGACATGGCTGCACTGACATGGCTGCACTGGCATGGCTGCACTGGCAAGGCTGCACTGACATGGCTGCACTGACATGGCTGCACTGGCAAGGCTGCACTGACAAGGCTGCACTGACATGGCTGCACTGACATGGCTGCACTGACATGGCTGCACTGGCAAGGCTGCACTGGCAAGGCTGCACTGGCAAGGCTGCACTGGCAAGGCTGCACTGACAAGGCTGCACTGACATGGCTGCACTGACATGGCTGCACTGGCATGGCTGCACTGACATGGCTGCACTGACATGGCTGCACTGGCAAGGCTGCACTGACATGGCTGCACTGACATGGCTGCACTGACATGGCTGCACTGACAAGGCTGTACTGACATGGTTGCACTGGCAAGGTTGCACTGAGAAGGCTGCAATGATGGGCATTTAAATGTAAGTTTTTTTCCCTTCAACTTCCCTCCTAAAAGTTTTTTTTTTCCTTAAAATTCCCTCCTAAATTGGGGTGCGTATTATACGCCGATAAATACGGTATGTACTCAAATGCCCATTACATCCACTGCTATCCACATCAGCTCAATCTGACAGGCCACTTCTCAAATGCCCAAAGTGAGACTTTTTTTGCAAACCTTGGAGGATTTGCCAGCTTTTTTGTGAGATCACCCAAGTGCACAGATGTTCTTGATAAAGTAGTTGCCCATAGACTACCGACATCAAGCAGTGTCAGATGGAACTTCCACAGCCGTGCCGTCAATACAATGTTTGAGCTCAGAGAGGACCTCATCCGCTGTTTGGAAACCATGCGAGACTCAGGTGACTTTGACCCTGTTACCATGAAAGGGGCAGCAGGCTTTGCCGTGCTGCTGGAGGATCAGGATTTTAAATATTTCTGACACTTTTCCACAATATTATGCTGCATGTGGACCTCCCTATGCCAAACTCCAGAAGAAGGACATAGATTCAGTCCACATCAAGGGGAGCATCCAGCGGTTCCAGCGGGACATACAGAAGATCAGGTAGCAGCTGTATTCCTCCTTTTCTATGTGTTGTCGTTATTATTATTTTTTTTTATTATTATTATTATTGCTCATACAGTTTGCAGAGATTCTATCCCATCCCTGGTTGACCAAAGCAGTCAAGGTGGTTCTCAACCGAAGAGGCGTGGCTCGCTGAATCCAGGAGAACATAAACGCATTGCAGCCGAGGTGAGTTTTTATTTGTTGCAATATTTGTCTTTTTGATAGCTCCCTTATAGATATGAAGATTGGAAAGGAAAATATTTTTCTTACAATATTCATATAAAAATGATGTGATCTAAACGGATTTGTTATTCCCTCTAGTGGAAAACATTAGTATTACAGCCTTCATCTGTGTTAGCTCCCTGAACATCAGAAATGCATGAAACTTGACGCATTTACTAAGAATGTCTTGTCCATGTGTATGGAGTTCTGAGAAATTATGGATTCAAAACCACATAAACTGATCTCCCTTTATAACTTAAAACTGAACATTTTAAAATGACCAGTTTTTAGTTATGAAGGGAGATCAGTGTCAGTGTTTGTGGAGAACAATCTTGCTCATGTATTTCGAGAGACTGTCACTCTGCTAAAGATCCTCATCACCACCCCCATGACCACAGCAGAAGATGAGAGGAGCTTCTCAACCTTAAAAAGGATGAAGACTTTTCTTAGAAATAGCATGACCCAGGAAAGGGTGAATGCATTGGCCATGCTGTTAATGGAAAAGAGAGTGGTGACAGAGATGACTGACTTCAACCAGAAGGACATTGAGAAATTTGCAAGCCAGAAAGAAAGGAGAGCAAAATTTTTTTTCAAATAGTTCTACTGGTGCTAATGTGAATGTGGCGTGCATTTGTATTCAGTCACCTTTACTCTGATTCAGAGTTTTTTTGTTGTTGTTTGTTGTACAATAAAGTTTGTTTGCTGTTTTAAAAAAAAAAATCACTGATTCGTGGTACATTTATTGCATTCTTTAACAGATGACTTAAACATTAACATTTTCAATATTTTATCTAGATATATAATCTGTCCTGTGATGCTGGGACTGTATACTCTGTCCTGTGATCTGAGCTGTATACTCCTGACACTATGGGTGGAAGCAAGTGGAATACAGGGGACGGAGTGGGTGTATTATATAAGGGGTGTGGTTTATGAGAAGTGGGAGGAGTCAAAAATGATGGGCGGGGTCTAGTGCCCCCCATCCAAAAACTTCACCAGCTGCCACTGATCCTAACTCGTCTTACCCGAACTGAAACCTTTTAAAAAAGGTACAAATGAGACTCATTCAGGCCTGGATATGTTGTGGCCTGAAGTCTATATATCCATTTTTGTTCTATTTGTAATAGTTTTTGGTTCCAATCACCACCTCGACTCGGAATGTGTATCCGGCATAAGGCGGCGAAGAAGATTTTAGGCATTTTGTAATGATGTTTTGTAACCACATGTCTTCCCGGGGAAGATGAATGTTACCTATCTCCATGCTATAGACATGCTTGGATGTTCTACACCAAAATCTCTGCCTCGTTTTGCCTACATAAAATGCACCACATTCGCAGGTCATCAAATAGACCACTCCGCAAGTCTGGCAGTTTACAAAGTGTTTAGGTTTAAAGACCTGACCGTCTGGGAGAGTGAAAACTTTCTCTTTCCTAATTAATGGACAGTGGGCACAGTGTTCACATGGGAACGTGCCATATACTGAACAATGATTTTTATTAACCTTATGGTATTCGCTTTTTACCAATTTGTCTTTTAAAGATGAGGCCTGTTTAAAGGTGACAGAGGGAACTGGAGATATAAAGTGCTTTACCCCGTCATCATCTGTGAGGATAGACCAGTGCCTCTCAATGATGATGTAAATCTGTTTATGTTGTAATGAAAAACGCATGTTAATGTGTGTTAAATCCTTCTTTTTGCTATTTTTAGTTTGCGGTCTAAAAAGCAGGGTCTCTCGGGCTTGTCGGATCGTTCGGTTGTATGCCTTCTGCAGACAGCAATGACTGTACCCCCGATCAGGCAGGCGAGTTTGAAGCTTGCCAGCTTCTATTTTAAATAACGTCTGATTTGAACAATTCCTCCGCAAACAGAGACATTGTCTGTATGGGATGGAATTCTTTAAGGGAGTGGGATGGAAACTGTCCGCCTGTAGAACTGTATTCCCTGCTCTACATTTCCTATGTAAAGTGCTGGTTAAATTACCTTGAGAGTCACGTTCTATCTTTACGTCCAAAAAGGTCACGGACTTAACATTATAGCTCATGGTGAATTTTAAATTCAGGCTATTGATGTTTAACCCCTTCCCGCCGAGTGTACGCAGATATGCGTACTCAGCTTTCAGGGGTTATACCGGGATGATGCCCGCAGCTGCCGGCATCATCCCGGTATTGTTTTTTAGAGCCGGCGATCAGCTTTCCAGGTATAACAACCGATGTGGCTAAAAGCCGCTTGGCTGTTATACCAGAGGAGCGGGAGGGGACGTCCCCCCCTCCCGCCGCCTCCCGCCGCTCTTACCAGGCCGATCACCAATCCGCCGCCTTTGGCGGCTAGGGACAGACTGGAACGAAGCCATAAGCGGCTTCTTTCCAGCCTGCTAATAGTAAACATGGAAGCGACATCATGACGTCACTTTCCGTTTACTCGGCTGCCAATGGCGCCAGTTTTAAAAAATATACAGTATTCAGAATCGCCGAAGACGGCGATCTGAATACTTTGAAGTGCAAAGGAGGGATCGGGGGTCTTTTAGAGTTCGGCGAACTTGCGAACAGCCATTGTTCGAGTCGAACATGAGTTCGACACAAACTCGAAGCTCATCCCTAGCGCCATACAAATTCCCCCCTACACTTTTCACATATTTGTATCATTTATCATTTTCCTTCCACTTCACAATTATGTGACACTTTGTGTTGGTCTATCACATAAAATCCCAATAAAATACATTACCTTTTTGGTTGTGGGAAATTTCAAGGGGTATGAATACTTTTTCAAGGCACTTGTATTTTGTATCATTTTCCACGAATAAATCTACAAACGGTTCAACTACCTGTTGGTCTTTACCATCTTAAGGAACAAGATCAGTTCTATCCTCCATTCCCCTCGGATTGTAGAACTCTCACAGCTTCTCTGGATTTTATATTGAAAAATGTTTTTTACAGTAATATTCATAAATAACATTTTATGATCTTTAAAGTGAATGAACAAGGTTTAGAATTGGGGGGAAATACAGTATAAGCCTTTATTTATAAAATAAGAGAAAGAGAATATATCTACAATATAATATTTGTCACCTTCCACAATGGAAAATAATATCCCAAAAAGTCAGAATTGCAGTAAAAACTGTAACCAGAAAGAAGACGATGTCACTCCCAGGAGAAAATACAAGAGACCAACCATTGGTTTTTGGAGCCTTCACCCAAAACTAGAAATAAGTAATAGCAAAATTCAAGGAGTAAGAAAATTACTCAATAGAATAATTCCTCGTCCCGGGAATGTCATGTTAGTGAGAGGCTCCAGTGCAGACTACACACCCAGTACAATCAGTCTCACTACTTCTCCTGAAGAAGTACAATCAGTCTCATTACTTCTCCTGAAGAAGTACAATCAGTGTCACTACTTCTCCTGAAGAAGTACAATCAGTCTCATTACTTCTCCTGAAGAAGTACAATCAGTCTCATTACTTCTAATAAAGAAGTACAATCAGTCTCACTACTTCTCCTGAAGAAGTACAATCAGTCTCACTACTTCTCCTGAAGAAGTACAATCAGTCTCACTACCTCTCCTGAAGAAGTACAATCAGTCTCATTACTTCTCCAGAAGAAGTACAATCAGTCTCACTACTTCTCCTGAAGAAGTACAATCAGTCTCACTACTTCTCCTGAAGAAGCACAATTCAGTTCAGGAAACATCAAGAGGAACCTCTAACCCATCACCTGTCCAGCAGAATAGTAATACACGGTGATGAAACTTCTGAGTCACTTTTATCACCAATGACCCCAAGTGCTTCAGATATATTGAAGGTGGATAGGTGGGGGTTGGGGTAATGACAAATACCGAGACAACTCAATGTAAAATTATGATGTCATCTATTTGTTTCTAAGCATATTTATTATAACACTAATACAAAATAAATTCATTACCTTATTAATGTCTTGATCTGCTTCCTTAAGGGCTCATTCACACCATACATGCATGTCATTTTTTTTCCCGTGCAGAAAAAATCCTCATGTGATACCAGTGTTGTGGCCCTTGCACAACTCACGCAGAAATGGAGTGAATGAGGCCTAAAAGTCCACCTTTATTCATTGTGATACACTTTAACCGCTTGCCGACCGGCTCACACCGGTATACGTCGGCAGAAGGGCACATACAGGCAGATTAACGCACCTGTACGTTGCCCTTTAAGAAGCGGTTTGCGGGCGTGCGCGCATGCCCGCCGCGACCTCCGTGAGTGTGATCGCGGGTCCCGCAGACTCGATGTCCGTGGGGATACCCGCAGCACGGGGAAATGCTGATGTCAACAAGCATCTCCCCGTTCTGCCTAGTGACAGGACACTGATCACCGCTCCCTGTAATCGGGAGCGGTGATCAGTGTCGTGTCACACATAGCCCCTCCCCCCCACAGTTAGAATAACCCCTTCACTGCCCCCTAGTGGTTAACCCCTTCATTGCCAGTGTCATTTACACAGAAATCAAAGCATTTTTATAGCATTGATCGCTGTATAAATAACAATGGTCCCAAAAATGTGTCAAAAATGTCCGATGTGTCTGCCATATTGTAGCAGTCCCGATAAAAAATTGCAAATCGCCGCCATTACTAGTAAAAAAAAAAAAATTAAAATAAAAATGCCATAAATCCATCCCCTATTTTGTACATGCTGTAACTTTTGCGCAAACCAATCAATAAATGCTTATTGCAATTTTTTTACCAAAAATATGTAGAAGAATACATATCGGCCCAAACTGAGGAAGAAAAATGTTTTTTTAAATATCTTTTGGGGATATTTATTACAGCAAAAAGTAAAAAATATTGAATTTTTTTCAAAATTGTCGCTATTTTTTTGCTTATAGCGCAAAAAATAAAAACCGCAGAGGTGATCAAATAACACCAAAAGAAATCTCTATTTGTGGGGGAAAAAGGACGTCAATTTTGTTTGGGAGCCACGTCGCACGCCTGCGCAATTGTCAGTTAAAGCGAGGCAGTGCGAAACGCAAAAAACGCTCTGGTCTTTTGCCAACCAAATGGTCCGGGGCTGAAGTGGTTAAGGTACCCACTGTCCGGGCACAATAGGGTCATCACTGTCTCCTGGTAGAGAGCTCTAGGTGGACTAAGTGAACCTTAAATAAAATAACCTCAATGTTTAAATCTATATATATATAGCGAAAAAGGATCCCCCATATAATGGGACCTTAACGGCTCAAAAAGTATATTAGTCTACAAATAATATAAATGTTATTGTAATCACATAGAGTAATTAAAAACTTTTTCACATAAGAAATGACACGAGAAAAATATTCAAAGGTACAGTATATTTCTACTTATTAGTACATAATAGAGCATAGTCCAAATCACATACAACATGAAAAGGAATAGAATAATACGGCGCTCTCAGGTTACAACAATCAAGTATCTAAAATCATGAAGCATATATTTTTTTTTCATTTTTTTTATTTTTTATTTATTTATTTTTTTATTCTTATATCTATTATTATTTTCTCTGTTATTAGCTATTTTTTCCAGCTACTTTTTCTAGACCTTATTTATTAATTCATTTTTTATAGCCATTAATTTTATTATTTTTCAAAGCCATTAGTTTTTACCTACTCACTCTATCCATGTAATCGTTTTTACCATATTTCAGCTATTACATCCTCTGCAATACATTTACCCACCACCGCCCAATTCAATTGCACACTCTCCCTATAATTTCCTACATGCATTTCAATTCCTCCATCCCCCCATCCCCCCTCCTTCTCCCAATCAGCTGCATATACATCTTCAATCCACTGCCCCATACACACCAACTAGGTCGCTTATAGTAGTCGTTTTTTCCTCCTTTCCACTCCCCTCCCATCCCCCTCTCCTCGTGTGTTATGTTGTGTACATCGTTTCCATGGTAACATATCATGTGACTGTGTTTTGTGTGGCTATAACATGCCCACACTGAAGATAGCCGCCATCCAAACCTGAGGAAGGGACACGCATGTCCCGAACGTGAGCACCTCCCGCTGACCCGACTCGGAAGTGACGTCCGCTACAGCGAGCAGTGTCAACCACCGATCCTCTCTCCTATTCACCGGACAGCATAGTGAACCAGCGGTGTGACCAGCATAGGATATGATCCAGGAGACACAGCCACCGCCACATCCAACGGACCTCACCCACTCCCACCCGGCCATCGGGAGCGGATGACAATTCATGCTCACTGTTTCTTCACTTTTGTGAGTGTTTTTAAAACCTTTTTTATCGATTAAACCAGCCTGTTACTGCACTTAGAGGGTGCTGTTCTTTTTAGTTTCTAAATCACATAGAACCACTGACGCGTTGCACAGGCATTTGGCTCCTTCCTCAGGGGTAGCTCTGTGAGCAGTACAAAGTAATACGGAGAGTACCCAGGGAAAAGATAATCCTTCTCACAACCCCAGAATAGGAGAAGTGGATAATCGCCACTTGTATCCGATTTCACACCCCTAAACAAAAAGGAGGAAGAGGGGAGAAAAAGGAGGTGTAGGTCTCCAGACCCGCAGGCCAGTCGATGGACACTGAGATCCCCCTGAACTGAAATATCCAAATTTGATTTTCCCCGGATCCAAGCATAACTTAAAGTGATTGTAAAGGCTCGCTTTTTTTTTTTTATAACAAACATGTTATACTTCCCTCCTCTGTGCAGGTTGTTTTGCACAGAGCAGTCTGGATTATTCTCTTCTGGGGTCCCTCCTCTGCTGCTCCTAGCCCCTCCCTCCTTTGAGTGCCCCTCAGCCAGCAGCTTGCTACAGGGGGCACCCAAGCTGAGTCAGAGCTCCGTGTATCCATTCAGACGCGGAGCCCTGACCTGGCCCCGCCCCCTCTTTCCCCTGATTGGCTGACTGACTTTGATTGACAGCCATGGGAGTGTCCAGAATGGCTGAGGTGATCGTGGACATTGCTGGAGAGAGAAGGGGCTCAGGTAGGTAATTAGGGGGGTACTGGGGGGGCTACTACACACAGAAAGTTTTTTTTATCCCAATGTATAGAATGCATTAATATAAAAAACCTTCTGCCTTTACAACTCCTTTAATGTCAGAGTAGTATAACAGGTGAACAAATCTTAGTCCTTAAGCCATCGTTCACTTTGGAACGACTTGTCATGTGACTTGACAGGCCAAATCGCATGAAAAGTCGCACCATGTTTCCGGTAATCGCACTGTTTGCGGCGCTGCATCGCTTTAAAAAAAAGTGATTCCGCCACTACTTTTGGTGATTTTGGGTGTGACTTGCATAGACATCTGTGCATGAAGTTGCTCAGATGTCTTCCAAGTCTCACCCGAAGTCACATTGAAATGCAGCTTTGAAATAGTGCGATTTCAGGTGAAGTCGCACGATTTCAAAGCCGCAGTTAACGTGAATGAGGGCTGAGGAATCATAAATGACTCCAAGCTTCAAGGGGCCTTGTGATTTGGATGGTCAGGTCAGCTAATGTTGGGTAATAGCTACATCTTGATGTCATCTAGGGCTGGTTGGATAGTCAATGACCTTCTCTAGGTGTCATCAGCTGGTAGAATGTAATTTCTAAAGGCTCGGTGAGTGATTCTGAGGAAAGACTGACAGAACTTTTTATATTTTCCTTCAACCGATCAAAATTACCCAAATTGCTCTTCTGGTTCAGTTATGGTCTGGATTTGAGTTTCCTCTAATTAGCATCTTGAGAGTCTGAGATTCCTCTTATAGCAACTTTATCATATTGAAACTGCTGACACCCCACTTCTGGGCTCATCATCATCATCATCATCCCTTAAGATGTTGTGATGTATGCCCCCCCCCATATCATGTACAATCAGATGGAACAATACATGTTACAATTCATGGCAACAATTTTTATGGAAATTTAATTTGAAGACAATTTTCCCTGAGCTGAGCTGATCTGACACATGTTGTGATTGGTTGATTCCGTCACTGCTATTACTTACACACTCTAAGACACTACATCTACAATCTCACAAACTAAAGACATTTCAGGTGTATACATCTATATCACTTTATAACTAATTACATTCCAACTATTATTGGTGGTCAATACACAAGGTCAGCAGGAGACACAGATATGACCATGTACTGCAAGGTGCTCCATTCTGTAGATGTGTTTGTGACCTCATACAACTTCCAGGATGAATCTGGTTACATCTTTATGTTCCTTCATTATAGTAAGTTGGTTCCATTTCCATCTCCATCTGATCCCTTCTCCTCGTCCTCCTCACACTCCAATTCTTCTCATTCTTCTCATTCTTCATCTTCCTCAGGTCATTGAACATAAAGATGAGGAGCCCAGTGTAGAAGACAAAGACCGCACCGGATGACAGGAAGTGACCCCAACCTGACCGAATTTCTGGTAAATGGAGATAAAATATGGAGATACCATGAAAGAGATATACAGAACCCCAATATAAAATATCAGACACAGTCAGATCATTCAGTAGGAACTGTATCAGGGAAGTCACACTAATTACAATGTGGAGATTCTTCTTCTCTTGATAAAGATGTAGCTGGTCCTAAATCATTCCATACACATGGAGAATAGAAGGAGGTCAGATTATCGTCATACAATGACAGCGGGCCGGGTGAGGACATGACCATGTGAGAGAGTCACCAGCCATCACATCTATAAACATTTCCAAAAGTATATGAACCCCCTATGAGGGGTAAGGGATGGAGATCACGGCTGCTTTATGAAATCTGCTGACCTTATACTGGGATGTTTAATGGTCCTGAAATGGAAATAATTACCAGGTGTTGTGTGCTCAGCACCCTACATTCTAATCACTAGACATGTGCATTCCTTATCGTCCGAATGTATTTTTGTCCAAATTTCAGATATTTTCGCTATCGTTTTAACAAACGATAACGAAAGTGCAGAATCTGAAAAACGAAAGATCCGACATAAACAAATACTTTATTTTTGTTTTCGTTGCTACAACAGTTTGTTATAGATAGGAGATTCGACATGATGATGACAATAACAATCTGTGTCCATCAAACCTGTGGTCGAATGTGCCTAACCTTAACTCTATTAGTCCAAGATTATTCTACATAGAGAGAAAAGATTCGAGGTAGGGGAGAAAGATTCGACGTAGGGCAGAAAAGATTTGGCGTAGGGGAGAAAAGATAAATAAAAATAATGATGATGATGAATGTTATTGGCTGATTGTAACCAAAGAGGAGGAGCAGTAAAATAGCTAGAACTAAGTACACACGTACTTTGGCTTATGGTGTCTGTTGAAAGTTCTAAGAAGATTTGACGGAGCAGGTAAAGTATACAGTTTAGCTGCTCCATCGAATCTTCTTTGAACATTCGACAGACACCATAAGTCTTCAGTGACAGATTCGACCTTAATTTGGATTTTCGGACGAATGCAATTTTTAATGAAAAACGAAATAAATGAAAACGAATTTCGGGAGTAACTAAATACATTTATTTTTTGGACGAAAACGAAATTCCGAAACGAAATATTTCAGTGTGCACATGTCTACTAATCGCCCAATCAGAACAGAGCTCTTCTATCTCCAATTACAAGGTTCTAATCACCCAATCAGAACAGAGCTCTTCCATGTCCAATTACAAGGTTCTAATCACTCAATCAGAACAGAGCTCTTCCATCTCCAATTACAAGGTTTCCCTCTCCTGAGGGCGTCATCCTCTGGTATAGTGTGGGCGATGTCCCCACTAAGGATAAGCTGAGCAGGAACTTAGGTGTGGACGGAATTTTGGGTGTTCAGACAAAATCCAAACTTTTGGGATGTTTATCATGAAATACTCTGCTGAATGTCCCATAATACATTGCAATCATCTGTCTTTTGTCAAAATCTTGCACCTGAACTCTCATCAAGTGCAAGACATTCTATAGTGATGGTTGTAGACAAACTTGCAACCCACATACTATAAAAGTAAATTGTCCCAGCAGCCCTTCCTCAGTGTATGGGAGTTCAGTGAGGGGGGCAGCTAACAGTATTGCAGGTAGAGAGAGTTGGCAATGTATTGTTCTACTCCAGGTATACAGCGATATATACAGTGCTATGTACAATACTATATCAAGTGCTGTATAGTGTCAGTGATACTTTCCAGTGAATTGCAATTCCTGTGAATAGAGAGAGTGAAGTGTAAGCCCACCTGCATTTAAAAAACATAGCCATAGCCCAGCCAAAAAAAAAAAAAGCCTGCATCACGTGTACTAACCCCCCCCCCCTCGTTTCCAGCCTTGTAATTCGGGCTAAAGCCCCTGGTCTTTTTGCCACCTAACAAAGCGCCTGCACTGCATCCAGTTTAGCTACATCTGACTGCAGGCCGTTCCTGGTGTACTTTTTCTAATATACTTCTGATGGTGTACACAGTACCGTGCACCCATAGTGCAAGTGCTACTACTTTCTTGCTGGTGTACACAATACATACAGTGCACCCATAGTTGTTATTACACTTCTGTTGGTGTACACAGCACCGTGCACCCCTAGTGCAGCTGCTACTACTTTTCTGGTGGTGTACACAGTACACAATACAGTGTAGTGTGGTTTTGCTAAACAAAATTTACAGCATGTCTGGAAGGCCACCAAGGAGAGGCAGATGCTCACAGGCCACTAAAAGAGGGCAAGCAGGCTCTGTGTCTACAGTCGACAGTGCTGGTCGTGGACATGGTGCATCCTCAGCACGTGGCCATGGGGCACGCTTGTCCTTTTTTTCTGCAGCTGGATAACAAAGCCGCCCTCATCCTCCTTATCCTCTGTCACCCAGGCTCAGAGTAGTTTGCCTGCCAATGCAGCTGCCAAAGTGGCCTATTCCATCAGCTCCATGTCAACAGTCACTTCTTCCCTAGCCCCACCATCATGCACGGAGGAGTTCCCCGAACTATTTGACCACAGTGTCGGGTACATGCTGCAGAAGAATGTGCAGCGATTTGAAGGCTCCAATGATTGTACCCAGGTTGAGGAAGGGAGTAACGTCAGCCTAGAGAGAGGGGGTGCCCAAGAAGGACAAGAAACTGGCAGTCATGTTCCCCCAGCTGCAGCAAACTCCCATGTTTGCTCAATTTTTTTGAAAAGTTCTTTGGTGTGGGCCTTTTTTGACACGTGTGCAGCAGATCGCACCATTGCTGTTTGCAAGATATGTCTGAAGCTTATCAAACGTGGCCAAAACAGCAGCCGCTTGGGCACCACATGCTTGACCAGACATATGACGACCTCCCATGCAGTCCGTTGGCAACAGCACTTAAAAGACCCACATCAAAGAACAAGGCGGACCTCTCCTTGCTCTTCATCAGCTGGCATCTCCAACCCCACTATACCTCCAGTCCTCTCAGAAACCTGCACTGAGAGGAATGGAGGTATAGAATTAAGTGTTCCAAGTACTTGCGGCCAATCTGCTAGTGGTACACCAATATCTTTTTTTAGCAGGCAAATTTCCCTACCCCAGTTGCTAAACCGTCGAAAGAAATTCAGTCCCAGCCATCCACATGCTCAGCGTCTGAACTCTAGCTTGGCCAAATTGCTAGCACTCCAACTGCTGCCTTTTCAGCTGGTAGACTCTGCCCCCTTCTGTGAATTTGTGGATTGTATGGTACATCAGTGGCAGGTTCCCAAATGCCATTTCTTTTCATGGAAGGCCATTCCGGCTCTCTACCAGCATGTGGAAGGCAATGTCTTGGCCTTGTTGGACAGGGCAGTCAGCAGTAAGGTGCATATTACTGCTGACTCATGGTCCAGCAGGCATGGACAGGGATGTTACCTTTCTTTCACGTGCACTGGGTAACTCTGCTGGCAGCTGGGTAGGATGCAGGACAGGGTTCAGTATTGTTGGAGCTTGTTCTGCCACCACACCTCCAAAAATGCTAGTGGTAAATCTGCCACAGCTCTCTCCTCCACCCCCTCCGCTTCTTCTTCCTCTATGGCCTCTTCCTCTGCAGATTTCTCCTGTGAACCAGCGGTGTTCCGTAGGCATTCAAGCAAGCTACAGAAGCACTCAGGCAAAAAGATGCCATGCGGTGCTCGAGTTGGTCTGCTTAGGGGACAGGAGCCACACTGGGGCAGAGATTCTGTCAGCACTGCAGGGGCAGGCTCAGAGCTTCAGCCAGGAATGGTTGTATGCGACAATGGCACCAACCTCCTCTCCGCCCTCCGACAGGGACACTTGACACTTGCAGCGGTTCTTGAGCAGGCACCCTGGCTTACAGGATCTCCTGAGGCAGGCCAGGAAAGTCTGTGGTCATTTCCGCCGGTCATATAATGCCAGTGCTCGGCTGGCTGACATTCAAAGAGAATGCGACCTGCCCAAGAACTGCCTCATTTGTGACATGCCCACCAGGTGGAACTCAACGTTGGCAATGCTGCAGCGGCTGCACATGCAGCAGAGGGGCATCAATGATTACCTGTGTGAGTATGGCACCAGGACAGGGTCAGAGGAGCTTGGCTTTTTTTGCCACGCCAGTGGCTACTAATAGATGCATGCACTGTCCTGTCACCATTTGCTGAGGCCACGAGAATGGTGAGCAGTGACAGTGCATGCATCAGTGATACTGTCCCTCTTTTCTTCCTGTTGAAGCACATGCTTCGTGGAATAATGGACAGGGAACTTGAGGCAGAACAGCAGGAGAAAGAGGAGGACTTCCTTACCTCTCAAGGACCCCTTTATCCAGATATTAGTATTCCTGTAGGCCCGCCGATCACACAGAAAAAAGAAGAGGAAGAGGATTGTGTCAGAATGGAGGTGGAGGATAACACTCAATCTGCAGCAGTCTTCAAGGGATCGTTTTCGGTCCCCAGAAACCCATGGAGTTGTGACCCAGAGGACTCAGGATTGATGCCTCTGCAAACTTACACTGCATGGCCTCCCTGATTCTGCAAAGCCTGCAAAAGGACCATAGGATTCGTGGTATCAAGGAAAGTGATTACTACTGGCTGACAACCATTCTAGATCCACGTTAAAAGGGTAAGGTTGCAGAACTTATCAAGCTTTCACAGAGGGAGCAGAGGATGAAACATCTTCGGGAGGCCTGAAGCCAGAAAGGTTTGTGCAATGCATTTCCAGAGCCTGGGAGGTTACAATTCCCCGGTGCTGGACAACGTGTTGCTGAGGCTTCGTTCAGTCACAGAGCGGTGGAAAAGGTGGTTGGCTGACCGATGCCTTCAGACAATTCTTCAGTCCTCAGCTTTGGGAGGCATGAAGCCAGAAAGGTTTGTGCAATGCTTTCCAGAGCCTGGGAGGTTACAATTTCCTGGTGCTGGACAACATGTTGCTGAGTAGGGATGAGCTTCGAGTTCGAGTTGAACTCATGTTCGACTCGAACATTGGCTGTTTGCCAGTTCGCTGAACAGCGAACAATTTGGGGTGTTCGTGGCAAATTTGAAAGCCGTGGAACACCCTTTAAAAGTCTATGGGAGAAATCAAAAGTGCTAATTTTAAAGGCTTATATGCAAGGTATTGTCATAAAAAGTGTTTGGGGTTCTGGGTCCTGGCCCAGGGGACATGGAACGGCCGTTTTTTCAGGTGCAGTGATTTTAATAATGCTTAAAGTGAAACAATAAAAGTGTAATATACCTTCAAATTTTGTACCTGGGGGGTGTCTATAGTATGCCTGTAAAGGGGCGCATGTTTCCCGTGTTAAGAACAGTCTGACAGCAAAATGACAATTCAAAGGAAAAAAAGTCATTTAAAACTACTCGCGGCTATTAATGAATTGTCGGTCCGACAATACACATAAAAGTTCATTGATAAATCTGCATGGGATTTCCCCACAGGGGAACCCCGAACCAAAATTTTTAAAAAAATGACATGGGGGTCCCCCTAAATTCCATACCAGTCCCTTCAGGTCTGGTATGGATATTAAGGGGAACACCCGCCAAAATTTTTTAAAAAATGGCGTGGGGTCCCCCTCAAAATCTATACCATACCCTTCAGGTCTGGTCTGGATTTTAAGGGGAACCCCATGCCAAAATTTTTTTTTTTAAATGGCGTGGGGTCTCCCCAAAAATCCATACCAGACCCTTATCCGAGCACACAACCTGGCAGGCCGTAGAAAAAGAGGGGGGGACGAGAGAGTGCCCCCCCCTCCTGAAGCATACCAGGCCACATGCCCTCAACATTGGGAGTGTGCTTTGGGGTAGCCCCCCAAAACACCTTGTCCCCATGTTGATGGGTACAAGGGCCTCATCCCCACAACCCTTGCCCGGTGGTTGTGGGGGTCTGCGGGCGGGGGGCTTGTTGGAATCTAGAGGCCCCCTTTAACAAGGGGACCCCCAGATCCCGGCCCTCCCCCCTGTGTGAAATGGTAAGGGGGTACAAAAGTACCCCTACCATTTCACAAAAAAAGTGTCAAAAATGTTAAAAATGACAAGAGTCAATTTTTGACAATTCCTTTATTTAAATGCTTCTTCTTTCTTCTATCTTCTTTCTTCTATCTTCCTTTGGTTTCTTCTTCCATCTTCTACTTCTTCTGGTTCTTCCTCCGGTGTTCTTATCTGGCATCGTCTTCTTCCCTTCGTCTTCTGGGCCGCTCCGCATCCGACCATCATGGGAGGCTCCCGCTGTGTGACGAATCTCCTCTTCTGACGGTTCTTAAATAATGGGGGGCGGGGCCACCCAGTGACCCCGCCCCCCTCTGACTCACAGGGACTTCCCTGTTGCATTCCCCGTGACGTCAGAGGGGGGCGAACAGGAAAGTCACTGTGCGTCAGAGGGGGCGGGGTCACCGGGTGGCCCCGCCCTCCGTTATTTAAGAACCGTCAGAAGAGGAGAAGCATCACACAGCGGGAGCCTCCCATCATGGTCGGATGCGGAGCGGCCCAGAAGACGAAGGAAAGAAGGCGCCGCTGCCTCGGAGGAAGATACTGGACGAGAACACTGGAGGAAGAATCAGAAGAACCAGAAGAAGAAAAAGAAGAAGAAGAGGGAGGAAGAAACCAAAGGAAGATAGAAGATAGAGGAAAGTAGATAGAAGAAAGAAGAATGAAGAAGCGTTTAAATAAAGGAATTGTCAAAAACTGTCTCTTGTCATTTTTAACATTTTTGACACTTTTTTTGTGAAATGGTAGGGGTACTTTTGTACCCCCTTACCATTTCACACGGGGGGAGGGCCAGGATCTGGGGGTCCCCTTGTGAAAGGGGGCTTCCAGATTCTGATAAGCCCCCCGCCCGCAGACCCCCAAAACCACCGGCCAGGGTTGTGGGGATGAGGCCCTTGTCCTCATCAACATGGGGACAAGGTGTTTTGGGGGCTACCCCAAAGCACCCTCCCAATGTTGAGGGCATGTGGCCTGGTACGGTTCAGGAGGGGGGCGCTCTCTCGTCCCCCCCTCTTTTCCTACGGCCTGCCAGGTTGCGTGCTCGGATAATGGTCTGGTATGGATTTTTGGGGGGACCCCACGCCATTTTTTTTTTTATTTTGGCGCGGGGTTCCCCTTAAAATCCATACCAGACCTGAAGGGTCTGGTATAGATTTTGAGGGGGACCCCACGCCATTTTTAAAAAAAAATTTGGCCAGGGTTCCCCTTAATATCCATACCAAACCTGAAGGGTTTATTAAAATCACTGCTCCCAAAAAAACGGACGTTTTTAAAACTTTTTTTGCATTGATCCATGTCCCCTGGGGCAGGACCCAGGTCCCCAAACACTTTTTATGACAATAACTTGCATATAAGCCTTTAAAATTAGCACTTTTGATTATTCATGTTCGTGTTCCATAGACTTTAACGGTGTACAGGTGTTTAAACAAATTGTTTGCCTTTTCTCATGTTCTGGTGCGAACTGAACAGGGGGGTGTTCGGCTCATCCCTATTGCTGAGGCTTCGTTCAGTCACAGAAAGAGCGGTGGAGAAGGTGGTCGGCTGACCGATGCCTTCAGACAATTCTTCAGTCCTCAGCGCCCAGGTCTGATCGGTTCCAGCAACCATCGCCAGCGTCTGAATTACATAGTGCAGGAATATCTAGGGGCAAGATCAGACTTGGAGACCTTTCCACCAGAACATCCACTGGGTTACTGGGTCTTGAGGATGGATCACTGGCCAGAGCTTGCTGAATATGCAATTGAGTAGGGATGAGCCGAACACCCCCCTGTTCGATTCGCACCAGAACATGCGAACAGGAAAAAAGTTCGTTCGAACACACGAACACCGTTAAAGTCTATGGGACAGGAACATGAATAATCAAAAGTGCTAATTTTAAACGCTAATATGCAAGTTATTGTCATAAAAAGTGTTTGGGGACCCGGGTCCTGCCCCAGGGGACATGGATCAATGCAAAAAAAAGTTTTAAAAACGGCCGTTTTTTCAGGAGCAGTGATTTTAATAATGCTTAAAGTCAAACAATAAAAGTGTCATATCCCTTTAAATTTCATACCTGGGGGGTGTCTATAGTTTGCCTGTAAAGGGGCGCATGTTTCCTGTGTTTAGAACAGTCTGACAGCAAAATGACATTTTGAAGGAAAAAACTAATTTAAAACTACCCGCGGCTATTGCATTGCCGACAATACACATAGAAGTTCATTGATAAAAACGGCATGGGAATTCCCCAAAGGGGAACCCCGAACCAAAATTTTAAAAAAAAATGACGTGGGAGTCCCCCTAAATTCCATACCAGGCCCTTCAGGTCTGGTATGGATATTAAGGGGAACCCCGGCCAAAATTTTTTTTAAAAAATGACGTGGGGTTCCCCCTAAATTCCATACCAGACCCTTCAGGTCTGGTATGAATTTTAAGGGGAACCCCGCGCCAAAAAAAAAAAAAAACGGCGTGGGGTCTCCCCAAATATCCATACCAGACCCTTATCCGAGCACGCAACCTGGCAGGCCGCAGGAAAAGAGGGGGGGACGAGAGTGCGCCCCCCCTCCTGAACCGTACCAGGCCACATGCCCTCAACATTGGGAGGGTGCTTTGGGGTAGCCCCCCAAAACACCTTGTCCCCATGTCGATGAGGACAAGGGCCTCATCCCCACAACCCTGGCCGGTGGTTGTGGGGGTCTGTGGGCGGGGGGCTTGTCGGAATCTGGAAGCCCCCTTTAACAAGGGGCCCCCAGATCCCGGCCCCCCCTGTGTGAAATGGTAAGGGGGTACAAATGTACCCCTACCATTTCACTAAAAAACTGTCAAAAATGTTAAAAATGACAAGAGACAGTTTTTGACAATTCCTTTATTTAAAATACTTCTTTCTTCTATCTTCCTTCATCTTCTGGTTCTTCTGGTTCTTCTGGCTCTTCTGGTTCTTCCTCCGGCGTTCTCGTCCAGCATCTCCTCCGCGGCGTCTTCTATCTTCTTCTCCTTGGGCCGCTCCGTACCCATGGCATGGGGGGGAGGCTCCCGCTCTTCTCTTCATCTTCTTCATCTTCTTCTCTTCTTCTTTTCTTCTCTTATTCTTTTCTTCTCTTCTTCATTTTCTTCTCCGGGCCGCTCTAAGAGTCTATGAGTATTCCTCATAAAATATGGACTCGATGGCACTTGGGAATGTGAGTGCATAGTTTTTGTGTTTTACAAAATAAAGGTTTTAAATGTTATTGTGCGATGATCGTTTTCATCCATATTTTATGAGGAATACTGAGGTCCATATATAGCCATTGGAGAAGTTCCCTTTGAGTGGAGTGGTTATCCCATATGAATGAACCAAAGGTGTAATTTTAAAGAAACATCTGGTGAGTGGCCCGTCTCACAGGTGGTGGTGGAGCACTAAGTCACTTTATACTGAATTAACACAAGAGCACGCCAATCACGGCAATTTAACAGAAGAGTTGCAAGCATACATTAGGAGACTCTATCACTATATGTCAAGAGCACGCCAATCACGGCAATTTAACGGGAGAGTTGCAAGCATATATTAGGGGACTCTATTATATGTCACCGGACTTTTATATGATTTGTATAATTTGTTATAAGGTTCTGGCTCAATGTGATGAATTTTTACAGGTGGATGTCATATATAAAAAATAAGAGTACGCACACAAATATTGGAAAGACTATATTGATGGGAGCAGCGCATCCACACACATAGCACTTATAATTTTTTTCTCTTGGGAAATTTTTTTGGATGCAGCAGCTATAGATATTAGTATTTGATAGGATAGGTTTTGCGCCAGTGACACACACATATCGCTCCGCATCCATGCTGGCATGGAGGGAGGCTCCCGCTGTGTGACGGTGCTCCTTGTCTGACAGTTCTTAAATAACGGGGGGTGGGGCCACCCGGTGACCCCGTCCCCCTCTGACGCACGGGACATGACGGGACTTCCCTGTGGCATTCCCCGTGACGTCACAGGGAAGTCCCGTCAAGTCACCGTGCGTCAGAGGGGGCGGGGTCACCGGGTGGCCCCGCCCCCCGTTATTTAAGAACTGTCAGACGAGGAGCGCCGTCACACAGCGGGAGCCTCCCTCCATGCCAGCATGGGTGCGGAGCGGCCCGGAGAAGAAAATGAAGAAGAGAAGAAAAGAAGAAGAGAAGAAGAAAAGAAGATGAAGAAGAAGAGAAGAGCGGGAGCCTCCCCCCATGCCATGGGTGCGGAGCGGCCCGAGGAGAAGAAGATAGAAGACGCCGCGGAGGAGATGCTGGACGAGAACGCCGGAGGAAGAACCAGAAGAGCCAGAAGAACCAGAAGGACCAGAAGATGAAGGAAGATAGAAGAAAGAAGAAGTATTTAAATAAAGGAATTGTCAAAAACTGTCTCTTGTCATTTTTAACATTTTTTAGTGAAATGGTAGGGGTACTTTTGTACCCCCTTACCATTTCACACAGGGGGGGTGCCGGGATCTGGGGGTTCCCTTGTTAAAGGGGGCTTCCAGATTCCGATAAGCCTCCCGCCCGCAGACCCCCACAACCACCGGCCAGGGTTGTGGGGATGAGGCCCTTGTCCTCATCAACATGGGGACAAGGTGTTTTGGGGGGCTACCCCAAAGCACCCTCCCAATGTTGAGGGCATGTGGCCTGGTACGGTTCAGGAGGGGGGGGCCGCACTCTCGTCCCCCCTCTTTTCCTGCGGCCTGCCAGGTTGCGTGCTCGGATAAGGGTCTGGTATGAATTTTGGGGGGACCCCATGCCGTTTTTTTTTTTTTTGGCGCGGGGTTCCCCTTAAAATCCATACCAGACCTGAAGGGTTGGTATGGAATTTAGGGGGAACCCCACGTCATTTTTTTTTTTTTAATTTTGGCTGGGGTTCCCCTTAATATCCATATCAGACCTGAAGGGCCTAGTATGGAATTTAGGGGGACTCCCACGTCATTTTTTTTTTTTAAATTTTGGTTCGGGGTTCCCCTTTGGGGAATTCCCATGCCGTTTTTATCAATGAACTTCTATGTGTATTGTCGGCAATGCAATAGCCGCAGGTAGTTTTAAATGAGTTTTTTCTTCAAAATGTCATTTTGCTGTCAGACTGTTCTAAACACAGGAAACATGCGCCCCTTTACAGGCATACTATAGACACCCCCCAGGTACGAAGTTTAAAGGGATATTACACTTTTATTGTTTGAATTTAAGCATTATTAAAATCACTGCTCCTGAAAAAACGGCCGTTTTTAAAACTTTTTTTTGCATTGATCCATGTCCCCTGGGGCAGGACCCAGGTCCCCAAACACTTTTTATGACAATAACTTGCATATAAGCCTTTAAAATTAGCACTTTTGATTTCTCCCATAAACTTTTAAAGGGTGTTCCGCGGCATTCGAATTTGCCGCGAACACTCCAAATTGTTCGCTGTTCGACTCGAACTCGAAGCTCATCCCTACTGCTCAGTAAAGAAGCTGAAAGAAAAAAGCCTGAGGTGAGGAAAATGTTTTGGCGGCTCAATGGTAATTTTTTTTTTAGTTGAGAACACGATACCAGCAGCCACCAAAGTATCAGCCACGGAGTGGTGAAATATGCTTAGAAATAATAAATATTCAACATCTGTGACTGTTGTTTTCTGAGATGTTGGAATTGTACTACAAATTTCTCTATCCCTCTTTCTCTATCACCCCTCTCTCTCTCTATCCCCCTCTCTCTCCTCTCTCTTCCCCTCTTTCTCCATCCCCCTATATCCCCTCTCTCTTCCCCTCTCTCTCTCCCTATCTTTCCCCCCTCACTCTCACTCTAATCGCCTCTCTCTCTCTGTCTTCCTCCCTCTCCTCTCCCTCTCCCTCT